>CAJJDM010000057.1:7202-134577 GCA_905182975.1 Paramecium primaurelia
TAAATTGTAAAATTAAAAAGGAAATAATTATTGGTATTAATAAACACAATGGACAATCTTAATAAAATTTATCTTCTCTATAACAATCTCCTAAGATAAATTGAACGATAAATTATTTAAATATATAAAAAGCATTCATATTAGTCACACTTAAATGCATGAGTATTTTCTCTAAAATTTCCAAAATAAATTTTTCAATAACATTATTAAAATTTAAAGTTTATAAAATCAATTTAATAAAAATAAGAGTATTACTGTTAATTAAATCTGAGTTGAGAAAATTATTAATTTATGAAATTGAATATTAGAATATATTGACTCTCAAGAAATACGAAGATTAGAAAACTTAGAAATGATAAATGTTGAAAGATTTGGTTGTAGAATCTACTTTATCTACTTTATAAATCTTGTACAATTCACATTCTAAATATATATTAAGAGAAAATACTTGGTAATGATAAGAATAATACCAAAAAACAATATACAAAGATTTAAGATATTATTGCATTCATGCAACTAAAAGTTCTATTTCATAATATTTTAAAATGTGCTAAATTAATTTCAATTTAGTAATGCTTCAAGATTGTTAAAAAAGAAAAAAACTATAAAATAGAACTCTATCAACCAATATTGGACACAAGAAATATATTAAAATAGATTTAAATTAAGGGTTAATATAGGTTAGTTTTTAAATTAATCAAGTGTTATTGTAAGAAATTATAATATACTCCAAAAATTCTCCTAAAAGAAAACGGTTTTTTATAAAAAACTCTCTTAAACCTTGAAAAATTGAAGTTTGGGTAAACCATAATATTAGATGTATCTAAATTTTAAATAATATTCTTTTACTGCATAGAGGTGTTAAAAAAAGTATATCTTGTATTTTTCACCTAAATTTCTTTAATCTATAATCTGAACAATACTTTTTTTTGATATCCCATAGACGGATAGAGTCATCTCTCCTACCAGAAGCTAATATATTTCCTTCAGGAGAGAAACAGACTGGGTTGACAAAATTCTCTTTTTTTACACTTAAAAATATGCTGCAGCTTTGGCATAAAACATCAGAAATACTTTCAGTTCATTTTACTTTTCACTATTGTCAATTAAATCTATTGTTTATTAAACAGAATTCTAATAATCTCAATTTTATATTTTTGATTCTCAAAGTTGATTTAATATTATTTATCAAAAATAATCATTTATTCATACATGCTAAAAAGAAATTTTTTTTATTAAACTAGTTCTTCTATGACAGAAAATTATTGTTATATAAATGGATATATAAAATCAAAAAGAGTAAAAGGCTTATATTTGATGATTGGCATGTGTTAATGGTCTAAACTATTCCCTCCTTTGTTATAAAATTTCATTTCGGAAACCAATTAATCGGATAATTTTACAACATGTAAAGTAATTTTTAAATTTATTTATATTAATTCAAAATTCACTAAATATATGAAAAATATTTTTTTAATTATTAACATTATTGACATAAAGAAGATTTTAAATTGGTAATATTTTAGCCTGAGCATTACCATCATAAATGACTATTTCAGTCATCCTGTCAGGTGCTACTGTTAATACTTGCCTGTCTGTTTATCTATCATCAATATCCCACATCCGAAACCTTGCAGTATTAATTTCGTATGCTGATAAAAATTCCATAATTATTGATTCGCCGAGTCTAACAACAACATGCTTTTAATGAACATGGAGGGTAGTAATACAGTAAATTTCTTAAACGGCTATTTTCAATACCTGGTACCCAAAAAATAGTTTTTCTTGCTGAAGATAGAAGTGCTCCATTAAATTACGAAGCTATAAACAAAAAAGAACACTTGTTTATGCATCTTTGTAATTTCCCCTAATAATAGATGCTTCTCTTAAAATATAAAGATCATTTTAAGAAAATTTTGCATTAGCATCAAGCAGATGGTAATGAAGCAAAATCTACATTCTTCTAAGTCATTTGAATCCTTTTTGTTGTTACTATTTGAATAATTATTATTCATATAAGATTTTTTGATTTATTCTTATTCAATATTAAACTAATCAATGTAAGATAATGATGAATTTGTAACATATTATTCAATAACCGACAATTCTGCTCTTAAAAGAGAAAAAATTATATTTCTAATCAACTAATTCAAGATTAAAATAACCTTAATATAATTTTTAGAAAAAATCAAGAATCCATTCAGATTCATTTAAGTTAGATTGTTCTATATAAAATTTGAAGATTTCAAAAGTTTCTTCCAAAAGAGTCTAATTTGAAATATACAAGCTAAAGACAGTGCTTTGATCGATATCATTAATATTAATATTTTTTTCATGGCTTAGAGGTTTAATAGTAGTTAATTAGATTAAAGAATTCAAATATTGTGTTTAGATAACATTATTTGCCTGTATTAAAATGTACTGTCAGGTTCTTTTAAAAATCTTGAAACACAAGTATGTTGTTTTTCATTTTTTTAAAGTAGAATGATCGATGATCTAAAGATCTAGAAAAATTGTTTTTTTATGTGATTTTCCAAATTTGATTTGCGATTTCCCTGGATTAAATCAACTCTTGAAATTTTTAGTTCAATCTATCTCTTAAGATATGAGAACATTTTATTGGATTCTTTTACCACAATGTGATAACTTCTTCTTAATCCTTACTATTACTTTTGTATACTGATTATAAACACTTAATTTGGAGTATTTTTCTAATTTACTATTCGATTGCTTATTGATATTTCCCGTTTTCAATTAATCAAGTAACTATTTTATTAAAACATTGTATACTTTAATAGTTCTTCTATAACAATTAATATTCACATCATATTCGAACATTTCATCTTCAATTTTGAACAGTTGTTCTTCAAAACTGTTTTTCTCATAATTGAAAATGAATAATCCTCACTACCAAAAGGCACAGATACTAGAAATGGTTTAATACCTTTGGCAATTTAAGGTCTTCTTTCATTATCTTTGCATATCCAGGATGCATTCTCACATAGGATCCAGTAATGTGCTCAGCATTTTAAAAATCAGTATCTTTAAGCGGTTTAAATAATTAAGTCTGTTGTCTACGAGCTGCCGCTCTAGTGAATATAGCTATTCTAAGTTCATCTACAATCTCCTAATCAAAGAATATCAATTAGTTCGTATTAGGTGATTATACATTCTGTATATAAATGAATGACATTTACAAATTCATCAAAAACTTAATTAAAATCAGATTCTTATGTAAAATGACTAAAGCATTTCAATCTTAGTTTATATAAAACAATAATTTCATTTTTTTATCTCTCTACTTGCTTATAGCTAATAAGCATTATTATAAAAGTGTTGTATATAATAAGCTTACTAGGATTATATTTCTTCCATCGTAGAGGATTAGGCTTAACTCTCTTAATTTTGATATCATCCCAATCCACTTGAATTTTCTATTTTTTGAGTTTGAATATATTTTAAATTTCTTTGAGAGCCTCTGGATCATCTTTAAATTAGATTGATATTAACTAGAATATGATATAAAAGCTATAATTACATCTATTTATTATTGTTGGTCAAGGTTTCCCTTGAGAATCAAATTCTTAGTTTACTCTAGAAGATTGATTTTTTGCTTGTCTTATTTAAAAATAAACTCTAATTATTGCATGGTATCATATGATTTGATTCGAGCATCATGATAAAATAATTTATTGACATTTTCAATAACTGTTGGCTAATCTGAAAAGAGCTTCTTACTCTCACTGTAATAATGGGATATACTTTATTTATTCTATTTTTAGTCTTTAACCAGCCCAACCAGTTATCTAAATTTAAAATTTCATAATACTAGTATAATTCAGAATAGTCTCGTCTCAATCTGTTGCAAAATGCTTCGCAATTTTTATATCCTCGTTGAGTTTATTCCTCTTCTAGTTAAGAATTATTGTTTCACTCATGAAAATATAAATATATAAAAATATTTATTTCTATTTCTGATTTGATTCGTTTACTTTAATTATTAAGAGATACCTGATTTTTTAATTAATTAATAATTTGAATAAAAAATACCCATTGTCTTAGAATACCTGATGTAAAGTATTAAAAAAAAATCATTAAGTTGTTCTCCAAACCTCTAATATTATTGTCTGAATCTAGTATTTTGAACATGTAATACCTTAAAGCTTTTTCAAAGCTATGAATCCTTTTATTTTATTGATTTTCTCTGATTTTAGTATTATGTTTTAAATAAAACAACACAAGCTTGACGATTTATTTTTTATTCATTGGCAATTAATTTAATAAATTGTTAGCATTTTCCCTTTTTATTCAATCTGTGCATTTAACATATTGATTTTACTTTTCTATTTCTCCACTACAAATTCTTTAGCATAAGTTCTTTTACATAAGCTTAAAGTATCAAAATAATTCGTTTTAACTCAAATCCTAATTTTATGAAATAAATACTTAATTTTGATATTTCTTCTACCATTATAAATTTGTTACTTATATTATTTTGTAGTAATTATATTTCTTTTAATTATAATGTTTCTGGCCTTCTCTTTGACTCTGATCTTAGCATCAAAAATTGTTGAAATAATCTTGTGTTTCTGGCATTTCATCTTCTCAATTCTAACTCATAAGTTAATTATAATTAAATTTATCTTCCTTATAAAGATTTGAATTGCACCTCTAATATTCTATTCTCTTATAATAGTAATGTAGGTTCAAAGTTGGACTGTTAATTTTCTCTAGCTTATTCAAAATAAAATCATTCATTTTCTCTATTAATCTTATTCCATCCATCAAAATACTAGTCATCTCTTAACTTCTAAAATAATATAAACCCCTTATTACCAGCCTCTAATTAGCTATTTTTAGCATCCAGATCTTTCAGCAATCACATATCTACTCCAAAATATCTTTTTTAATTGATAAAATTACTAGCTCAACCCAATTAATGTCATTTTATTCACCTAATATACAAAATAGTTTTTTCTCAAAACAAAAAATTTTCAATTATTAGTTGATTTTACAAAATTTGATATTAATATTGACAATTCAATTCAAATTGAAATATTAATACTAATTGTTCTTTGAATAGATTCAATCACATAAACCAAATATGGTTTTGATAGTATAAAAATTGTGTAATTATTTTTTCTGTGTGTTCCTATTTTTTTTTCTTATTACCCTCATGTTTCTCATTATAATTAATTCCAATTATAGTTTTCTTAAACAGGATAGATCTTATAAATTTTGCAAATCTGATTAGAAATTCAATTTTTAGCTATTAATTATTAAATTATCTTCTATAATGAATAAAAATTCATCATAACAGGAAGTTTACAAAATCATTTTAGTAGGCAATTAAGGAGTAGGAAAATCATCAATATTACTCAGATATACTAAGGATCTATTCAATAGAGAATATAATGTTACAGTTGGGCTTGAGTTTGCAAGTAAAAAGGTGACTATTCATGATAATGCATTGACTCTCTAAATTTGGGATACTGTAATGTGCTTTATTTAAAAAAACTCTAGGCAGGTTAAGAAGCATTTAGAAGTATCGCTAGATCATTTTATAGAAATTCTGCTGCAATCATAATTGTATTTAAATTGACGAGGTTTATTTTCTTATAAATATAAAAGTCGTGATTCTTATTAAAGTATTACAGGATGGGCGAAGGACATCTTAGAGAACAGTGACCAAGGAGTTGTAATTTCTTTAGTGGGAAATATGATTGATTTGGAAGCAGAAAGAACTGTGACCAAAGAGGAAGGGCTACAAAAGGCTGAGGAAATAAATGCATTGTATTTTGAAACTTCTGCTGCAACTGGCTAAAATATTGATGATGTAATATTTAAATCAAATAAGGCGATTAGATTTTTATCTATACTCTAGAAAAAGTCTCAAAATAACTCAATTCTATTAGAACTAATTCTGAATAAAATGTTCGAGATTCTATAATATTGTCTTAAAAATATTCATCTCAACCAGAGATAAATTAAAAATAAACTGAGAGCACTAATAAAAGCTGTTGTTGAATTATTTAGTAATTTTATGATTTAATTATTTAAACAATTTTATTAATTTAGCAATTTATCTTCAAAGTGATCAAATTTTCCTCACTCAAATTGAGACTCTCTAAAATTAATTTGATAATTCATCCTGCTGAAAGGTGGGATATACTAAAATCTCAATATTTTTCAATCGATTGAAAAAAATTAATTTATCTAAAATTTTTTAACATTTATAAAAGATGATGTCAAATCCATCATTTTGTAATAATTGAATTTTTATTTAGTTATTAAATTGATTTTTCAATTGCATGCAAAGTATGTGGAGTCAATAAATATCATCATAGTGTCCAAAATCTCTTTTTGATTTAAATATATTTAATTTTAATTTTAATTTAAAAAATTATCAAGTTTTTATCTCAACTATAAAACCTTTTTTAAAAATAGAATGATGAAGTTAAGTAGATGAAACCCTAAAGATATTAAAAAGCAAGAATAATTTATGCCATTGATACATTATTCTTATGGATATATCAATTAACTCTTTTCAATATAAAAATTATCGATTTTTTTCAAAATAACTGATTTATAACATATATATATAGTTGGCTATATAATATCATTATTAATAAGGAATTTGAATTTGTTCTTTTAATATAAATAGAGATATCCTTGTAAGTTTAGTTAAGTTTATGACGGAGCAACAGTATCTTTGGAATAATATTTGAGCACTATCAATTATGATCAGTATTGAACTAAGGTATTTTTTGATTAAAATTCATTTAAAGCAAATAAAATTGAATCAATTAATATCTTGAAATATAATCATCTAAAATGCAGATAATCATATTCTATCATTTAGATTTGTAAAAGAAATCAATTAAGCTGATTTATATTGCCTACTTTTGAGTACCTGATTAACTTTTTATCTATTTATAAGTGTATTCAAAGAATTTAAGTATCGAAAAAAGATTCATTATTCCTAAATTATCAATAATGAATTAAAACTCATATATTTTCTAATCTTCAATATTCTTAAATTTTGATTAATACTATATTTATTTCATGATTAAATACTTAGTATATTTTGGAAAGACTAGATGTTATAATTGAAATAGGATAAAATTCTCCTTTTGATTCAAAACTTTTAGTAAAAAATAACTAATAAACTGATTCTTTGATTAGTACAATTTAAATCAGGTACTCAAATCCATAATATAAATACAATCAGTTCTTACACATTTTAAATTACTAAATCCATTTCTTAATTATTCCACTTATTATTAATAGGATGGTATTAAGAAAATAGATTAAAATTGTAAAATTCATCTTATGATTTTTATTCAAATTTTTTCATATTAAGATTTAGCAAAGTAATTTATGACATTTATAAGTTGATATCAGTAATATGCAATTGATCTATGAATATTTCCTTGCGTAATTACTAAATAAATTACAAATCATTTCAATCTAAGAGGATATCCTATATTGCAGATAAATTGATAATAAAGTGATATTATAAAGTGTAATTCAGTAATAAATTGAGCATCAAAATAATATCGATATTGCTTACCAATCTAAAATAAATTTGATATAAATGGCAGTATCATATTACTATTTAAAGCTATTGATAAAAAAAATGATAATGAAATATTGAATTGANTAAAACCTTTTTTAAAAATAGAATGATGAAGTTAAGTAGATGAAACCCTAAAGATATTAAAAAGCAAGAATAATTTATGCCATTGATACATTATTCTTATGGATATATCAATTAACTCTTTTCAATATAAAAATTATCGATTTTTTTCAAAATAACTGATTTATAACATATATATATAGTTGGCTATATAATATCATTATTAATAAGGAATTTGAATTTGTTCTTTTAATATAAATAGAGATATCCTTGTAAGTTTAGTTAAGTTTATGACGGAGCAACAGTATCTTTGGAATAATATTTGAGCACTATCAATTATGATCAGTATTGAACTAAGGTATTTTTTGATTAAAATTCATTTAAAGCAAATAAAATTGAATCAATTAATATCTTGAAATATAATCATCTAAAATGCAGATAATCATATTCTATCATTTAGATTTGTAAAAGAAATCAATTAAGCTGATTTATATTGCCTACTTTTGAGTACCTGATTAACTTTTTATCTATTTATAAGTGTATTCAAAGAATTTAAGTATCGAAAAAAGATTCATTATTCCTAAATTATCAATAATGAATTAAAACTCATATATTTTCTAATCTTCAATATTCTTAAATTTTGATTAATACTATATTTATTTCATGATTAAATACTTAGTATATTTTGGAAAGACTAGATGTTATAATTGAAATAGGATAAAATTCTCCTTTTGATTCAAAACTTTTAGTAAAAAATAACTAATAAACTGATTCTTTGATTAGTACAATTTAAATCAGGTACTCAAATCCATAATATAAATACAATCAGTTCTTACACATTTTAAATTACTAAATCCATTTCTTAATTATTCCACTTATTATTAATAGGATGGTATTAAGAAAATAGATTAAAATTGTAAAATTCATCTTATGATTTTTATTCAAATTTTTTCATATTAAGATTTAGCAAAGTAATTTATGACATTTATAAGTTGATATCAGTAATATGCAATTGATCTATGAATATTTCCTTGCGTAATTACTAAATAAATTACAAATCATTTCAATCTAAGAGGATATCCTATATTGCAGATAAATTGATAATAAAGTGATATTATAAAGTGTAATTCAGTAATAAATTGAGCATCAAAATAATATCGATATTGCTTACCAATCTAAAATAAATTTGATATAAATGGCAGTATCATATTACTATTTAAAGCTATTGATAAAAAAAATGATAATGAAATATTGAATTGATTCAATTATTGAATTTATATCTATTGCATTAGCACATATTCTTCATGTTTGAATTGTGAAATAGTTTATTATAATAATGGTAATTTTTCATCCTTCTATTTTTAAAGTACAAGAAATTATTTAATATTCATAATAAATAAAATGGTTGATAATCCAGTTCAGCTGCATATTGATTTTGAAAATTTATAAGTTTCTGATTAAGATGATGAGTGCTACAGTGGAGTTTCAGATGTTTCTGTTGAACTTTAAATATTAGAATACTAGCCATAATAACCAGCTAGCTTGAATATTGAAAGAAGGATTGTTTCATATCTCAAGGAACTTGGCATCAAAATGAAAACAGATCCAAGAGCTAAACAAGATAGATATTTTAAGAGAAAACGGCAGTTAAAAAGAGCACAAACAACTTTCATGGAAGAAAAAGAAATTAAATCGACTACTATGACTCCACCTTAAATCAGTAAGAAGCCTAAAATGTAGTTATAAATGAATTCCATTATTGGAAGACGTACTCCACAAAATTTAGGAAGCACTCCTTTACTTCATTTTCCAAATAAAGTTGCTGAAAAGTCTAAATTCAGCCTTTAGCGTGAAACTTCTAGTTCTCCAGTTTGAATTTGATATTATTTATAACAAATTATCATTCTATAAGATACTTAGTAAAATGTCTCAGCATTAAATAGAAATCATGATTTTTAAATGTTATATTGCAATTTTAAAATTATGATGAATTGAATCAATGTAAATTTTATTTATAAATTGAATTTAATTTTTAATTTTTTCAATGTTTAATATTGAATTAATGACCCAATTCATATTCTTCATCAAATCTTTGGATAGCTTGATATTATTCAACAAGTGATTTTATCTAATATTTAAAAATGGAATAAGTACTTCATAACTTTAGTAAGTATCAAACCTAATAGGTTCCTTAAATATTTGTAAGTCAAAGATTATTTAACTAGGATAAGACTTTACGCCATTCACACGACCATAATCAATTTCTCTAAATTATTCCTTTCTTTAAGGGTTTAAAAAATGTATTTTATGAATTGACAACCCTAAATAAATGGTGGGATGAACTTCTAGCCCAGAATTCTTAAAAAACTTTTGAGTTCCCTCATAAACTTGCACTTAAAAGATGGCCATAGAGCTTTAAACGAAGGTCCTTGCAGCATTCAAAGTAACTCCTGCAGCCAAATATTTTTTGTCTGTATGTTTGTATTAGGAGTTGGGTTTCTTTTATATTTAGTCATTTTCATTTTTTTTCTTGTATAAATGGTTAAATTTTTACACTAATTTATGAGAGTTCATTGTCAAGTGCCTTGAAACATTAGGTAACAAGATCCTTCCATTCTTTGTCTGTGCTGCTTTGAAACATTTCTTGAGGAATTACTCTTCTAACTTCACCGAATAATTTATCATCCAATCTTTAATGTTTCATATGAAAATAGAGTGCAGCAAATAAACAATATTCTTTAAATCCAAGTTATAGTTTTTAATCGTGAACATCATCTAATACAGAAAAGGCTAGATTGATTAACCTTACCGGATCTTCTTTATAATCACTCTCTTCTAATTTGGCAGGCAAATAAATGTATTTTTTCAGCTTGATAAGAACTCTATATAATTAGAATTAACTAATACTCTGAATTTGACTTGGCTAACATCTATTCCAATTTATTTAATATTCCATGATTATTTTGTCTTTCATCTTCAATCACTTTATAAAGTACTTCATCATCATCCAAAACTCTTTGTTTTTTCAATTAATCAATTAAATATAATCTAAAATCTTTATAATAAATGAGATGATTGTATTTGGCAACAAATTCTAATACCTCTCTGACTCTTGTTTGTTCAGTTACTCCAAGTGCTGTTTCAGTTCCATCAGGAAATGTAATAATCACTTTTTGCAAATTTGGATCTTTTGAATTCTCATAAGAAATAACCTTATTGGGACAAATTTAAACAACACTTTTTTTTCTTGTCTCTTATTCTATATATACAGCCTTCAAAATTTCCCCAGCACTTATTTTCAGTTTTTCTACATTTATTCCTTTTTCTCTTAATTCTTCTTTTCCCTCAAGAGTAGTTCTTTTAAAATTCTGCTATTTCTAAGTTAGATTTGATTTCAAAATAGATTAATACAAATCTGGCAAATCGAAAAAATTCTTAGGTAATTCTAATAAGATTAATAATGATGTATATACTTAATTCATTCAAAATATCAGGATCCTATTAGGATTCTTTTGCTTGTAACAAAGCCTAAAGGAAGTTTTCAATTGCTATTTTACGTGCCTCTATGGATTTGGTCTTGTGACTCATTAGCCAATTTTTATCAGGTAATTAAGGTAAATCAATTTTGGGATATCTTTGCTTATATTTACTAGACATAGCTTCAATTTCACTGTATCTAATAAATATCTACATTAGATCTGATATATACATTTTAAAACACTTTATTAATACTAATTTCAGTAATATATTATGTATGTTTAGTGAAAGATTAAAAATTCCTTTCTTCAGTTCCAACTACAACAACTTAAACAGGATATCGCATTTTAATTTATTATTTACAGAGTTCTTTCTCTTTTTCATGTTCATGTTCTCTATTCTCTTAAATTAATTTTTCAAATTAGTCAATATATTTCTTTTTTGCAACTGGGGTTTCAGCTATGCATTATATTGTATCACCTACCCCAACAATCTGAAACAAATTGCTAAAGTACTTATTATTGTCAGATTAATTCTTAACAAAAGATAAAGAATCTAATTTGAGTTTCTTTTAAACTTTTTCATCATGTACAACTACTAACATATCACTTAAAGCATAGACTGTTACTTAACAATCTTCATCACTTTTTGCATTTGGTTAAATAATTGTTAATTTCTCCTCAAATTTAAAAACTCGATTAGGTTCATTCAATAATTCTTCTTAATTAATCTTCAAAGATTCACTCAATTATTGAAGTTATAATCTACCCATAAAAATATCCATAAATTTGTTATTTTCTTCGTTTACTTCTTTGAAATATTTATGAATTTCTTTGATATTAGGTAAATCTGGATAATCTTCATCTGTATTTTTTTCTAAATCCTATAATAAATTTTAATCTTACTTTAAATAACAAAATATATTTAGGCAATCTTTAAATAGGCTTTACTAAGAAACTTCCTAGGTCCATTCCTCTTAAAGTGTTATTTTTATTGAGTTATATTAAAAATTCTTTAAACTTCTGATCATTTGCTTTGAGATGTTCAAAATGTTTATTTGATTTTGTAAATTTACTACAATATTCATAATAACATTTGAATGCATTTATATCTGGAGTTTTTAATTATTTAGCATTTCCATCAAAAACTGGTTGATATGGTTTTGGTATAAATTTCTTATCAAGATTATATTTTTAATATCCTTTTTCCATTTCTAATAAAAATTCTCTATTCCAAGCCAATATTTAATCACAATTCATAAAGATAGTTTCAACATCATTTGGTGAAATAATTGATAGTGAAGATGTTTTCACTTTCTCACAGATAACAGTTAGATCATTTACATATGTTCTCTCTGTATTTATAATTTCAGCTATTACATTCTTTCTATATCTATGTTTTTTTTTCATTTTTTAGTAAAGCTTTTATTATTTTTTACCATAAAACCATAATTGCATTCTATGAACAGCTTTAATTTCTTTACTCATTACTCTTATACAATGGGATTCTTCAATAGGCTTTTATTGAACTGATAGCTATTATCTTGGTTATTGTTATTGTTATTGCTATTGATAGACACTCTCTACAATTTTAAATTAATTCTTTGGTTATCCTAGTAATTGATTGGAATTTTAGTTCATTTATAAAAAAAAATATTATTATTTACAATCAAAATTTCACATTTAGGGATTCTAAATTTCTCTAAAACTAGCCATTGATCTAACATCATCAGATCTATTTGAATCACTTAAATGAGGAACACTTTGAATACCAGTTAAAGTTTTTATGGCATTTCTTTATAATGTAGCCCGTGCTCTTTTTCTACCAATTCTTAAAAATCGTTTTGCCAATGAAATACCAACAATCCATGATTCTGAATATCTATTTTTCTTTTTCTTCATTATTTCTTCTTTTCTCTATTATTCCATCTTTGTAACAGTGTCTCCTTTAGTTAATTAGAAATGTCTGTCTTTTTATTCATCAAAGTCTCTCTTTTTTCTTTTTAATTCTTCGACTTCATGTTGCCATCTCATAAATGTCATAAAATCTTTGCTTTTCAATTTGACAGTTATTTTCCCTTATTAATAATATTCTTCTATTTAATTGTTCTCACTCAATTCAGAATTTTGTTATAGTCCTTTCAAGAAATTAATTTGTTATTTCTCATTAGAAATGCTTCTTATAGGAATATTTGGTAATCTTATCTATTATTTATTATCTTTGACCAATAATTTTAATGATGCTGCAGCTTATTATCTAAGTAAATAATTAGTAGAGTGTTATGATTTTTGAGAATTCGAAGATTCTTCAGATGTAATTGAAAAAGAACTTGAATCAGAAGAGATTTCAAATTCAAATCTTTTTCCCTATATTACTAATATGGATTTTCATTTACTTTTTTCTTGCTCAACAATTTTAATGGTTATTCTTAAGGAACTTCTTAATCAACAACTTATTAAAATTAAGCTTAAGATCTTTGGCTCAATATCATTTACAAAGAGGTTCGAGGATCAACGCTATGTCTCATTTAATTCATTTCTTTTGATATAACTTGTTGCAATTTAAATCCTCCAATTCCTATTGGTTAATCCATCTAAATGTAATTAAAATAAAGAAAGAGAATTGATATATCAGATGATCGTATTTATTTCATATCATTATTATAAGCACTCTTTTTCAATGATGAACCCGTCCTCAAATTAAGGAAGCTCAAATTGAAGAAAATGTCAGATTTAGAAACCTTAATACATTCATAAAACTAACGGAGAGAATCATTTGACTAAAATCTCAATTGCAACAAGTTATTGTAATAATCCAAAAACTAATCACTTGATGGTGGAAAAATAATTGATTATGTTAAAGTTTAGAATAGAGAGTAATGATCAATAATCAATTATTAGGTTAAACTAGGTGAAATTGTAACAAAAATTTTTGAATCGTTCACGCATTCTACAAGATGAACCTCAAAAAAACAAGGAAAAAGAATTACCATTTGTTGAAGTACACACATTACTCATATCTGTGTATAGTAATACCTCTTTAGAAAAACAGTTAAGAATATCATTAAAAGATCACATATTAAACATGATAACATCAGGGCATCCTTGAATAAAGTTGAAACTTTCTTGAGTGGTATAGATACAACAAGAGATTAATATCCCCAAATTTCGCCTCATAGTCAAACTAAAAATACTTAAATCAAGACATGCAGAAATGAAGATAATTCATGTCATTCCATAAAATCGTAATAATTTAATGTATCCGAATCTCCATTGGTTAGAGATAGATCAAAATCTCTTATGCAAACAATTGAGTAGAACAATGAGATTAGAAGTAAATCAATAATGTTATACCTAATAGATATGAGGAGAGCAAAAGTTAATGAAATTATTTACAAAACTGAGGAAACCAGAGAACGTAGTATGGCAGCTGTAAGATAATTATTAATTTAAATAGAAACTATCAGTTTATAGTGAAAAACCAGATAGTATTTAACCAACCAAAAAATAATTATAATAACTTCGATATAAATGGGTTAGAAAACTAAAGTATAAAATAGAATTACATAACAATTAAATGAAATAATTTATGGATTTCTTAGATTATCTGAAATCATCTGATATTAAAGTAAAAAGTGAAGACCAACAATATTTAAAATACTATCGAGATAAACTATTAAATGGTGATCATCTTATCGAGGAAGATTTTTAGATGATGATAAATGATTAAAACACTCATATTATTGGATTATTAATAAGAGGTTATATAGCTATTGAAAATTGATCTATGTTTATGTAACAAATTATTCAAGAATATTAGATAAAATTCATTTAATTATTCATATTCGTAAGTGTATAAATAATAAATCTTTTATATATTAATTTAATCCAAATGGCAGAGAATGTAAAAATTGTTTCTTATTATTTCATAGTTTGAATTAGCAGCAGAAGAAGTTAAATCATTTGTTGATAAATTGAATGATTAAACAAAATTGTAGATCTATGGATTATATAAATAAGCTACCGTAGGAGATGTTAATATTGGTATTGTTGTAAACTTATAATCCTCTAGGTAAACCAGGAATTCTTGACCAAAAAGGCAGAGCAAAATGGGATGCTTGGAATGCCAACAAAGGAAAGTCTAAAGAATAAGCCAAAGCTGAATATGTTCAAATCGTTAAAGCCAATGCTCCTGCTGATATTGCAAAAAACTTATGAGAGTATGAAAATGATAATATCATATTCAATTTAACATAAACATATAAATAAATCATAAGAAAATGAAATGGAAAAACAATGGTATTTATAATAATTTTTGAATGGATTTCCATAAAATGTATTAAAAAAACATATTTTGATTTCAAAATAGGAAGTTTATATAAGTATATAATTGTTTCAGATATCCACAAAATCTTTAGATGAAAATATAATTTCTATTGCTATATAATATCTAATACTATTGCTTTATTTATGCTAAATACTCATTTTTTAAAGAAATTAGAAATTTTAAGTATGACCCTTAATTTACTTAAATTAAAATTTCTTCATAATAATCTAATGAAAAAGAATTAATCATTTATTTAACAATAATTTATTCAAATCTTAATTCTTGATAAATTTGATTTAAATATATTTAGATTCAAAGAATGACAGAAGTTATTTAAGTCTATTTCGAATCATTTCTATAACTAAATCGACAATTATTCTTAAAAATCTATAATAAATAATTTAATCAAAGAGAATCTGGTAAAAATAAAGATCTTAATAGAATGCATTAAACTATAAGTTGTAGTGATTTATAAGAAAATAACATTAGAGCTACTTAATTTTTCAGGCTTTCTCTAAATTAATTCTTCAAAAATGCAAATGAAAATTTGATAAATTATTCATTAAATTAGGAAGGTAGACAATATCATAATGTTATTATATTAATTGATTCATTTAATCATTAAAATCTTAATGATTAAATGAAATATTTAATAAAACATCTTATTATTTTCTGTAAAGTATAATGCTTTGTATATATTTAGTAATAAATTGAAAGAATCTATTCATTAATTTAGAAGGATCAAGAATGTAGTTTTAAAATGATTTCTTATGATTTATAATAATTTTGATATATCAATGGAATATGGATTTCTTTTAGGAATTCAATAAGGACTTTGTTTCTACAGTTTAATCGCTAAAAACATAAGCTTCTCCACCAGCTAAAACTAAATATTATTTAAATACCATAGCTTTGGTCTATTCCCAAAGATTCTTATTCAGGTTTAATCTTAAAGATTCCAAACCCTTTTAATGGGACCAAAACAGCTAAAATGAGTAAAGCCCAGCCAGCAATTGAGAGTACTCCTACAATTTATATTCCAAATTATTTTAGACCTTAACCATAAAATAATCCATGAGATCTTGATACAATTCCATATAATAGAGTTCCAAGAACTCCTGGAACAAGATGAGCACCAACTGCTTATCCTGGATCATCAACATGAGATCTTTTAACTATTAGTTATATCACAAGATATGAGATTCCAGCTAATGTTCCAATAAAGGCAGCTGCCCATAATTAGATATCATTTGCACTTGCACTTACTGCTACAACTCCTGCAAGTGCTCCTCTAGCAATAGTTATCAAACTTGTCTTTTCTTTTTTCAAATAGTATGAAACATAACTACTCAATCCACCAAATGATGCAGCCAAAAATGTATTAACAGGAACTAACCCCTTAATATAATTTTCTGATCCTCTATTCAAACCAGAGAGGAAAATGATTTAGACAACAACTAGTAAGATTGTACCAATTCCAATGAAGAATGGTGCATGATGTGGGAAGATTCCAGGATGAATTTTTCCATTTTGATCTCTGCGTTCATGTAATAATAATGATGCCACCAATGCAGTAACACCTCCAAACACATGAATTATTGAGCTTCCTCCAAAGTCTTAGAATCCAAATATACTCAACCATCCCTTACCAAAAGTCCAATGAACAACAATTGGATATAAGAGTCCTTATAAAATTACTACTCCAAAACTGAATGAAAAGAATCTTGATCTCTCCAAAGTTCCAAATGCAAAGATTGAAGTAACAAAAATGGCAGCAATTGTGTGGAATACAAAATTGTCATAATCATTTCTGTTTGGTGTTGATTCAAATTATGCAGCGGCAAATAATGATTTACCAATGAATTTATTTGAATCTAATCCAAATGCAAATGCATAGCCAGTCTAATTAGATATTTATTTATCTTACAATAAAGAAAGCAATAATTGTTAAGATTCCGCCCAATAAAATTGTAATAATAGCAGATTGTACTGATTTGTATCTGACTGCTCCGGCAGCTATCATTGAATATCCTAGTAGTCCTAGGATAGAGAAGAAAGCACAAGACAACACCCAAGTTTCATCTAAACCCATTTGATTCCGTTAAAATTATTAATTACTTTTTGGAATTCAAATTTTGTTTTTATATTTGGATATTACATATATGTTCAATTCTTTTCATTGTAATAATGCTCTCACGACAGTATTCACATTTAATTTTTTTAAATGTGTATATTTCTGTCCTACTCCAACAAAAAGAATTGGCTTGCCTGTGGCTGAAGTTAATGATAAAGCTGCACCAACTAAAAAATATATTATAAATAATTTACCTTTTTCATCAACAGTGTCAAATTTACTCAAAATAATAGCATCAATCTCTCTAACATTATCCTTTGGACTATTTACAATTAAAGCTTTATTAAAATTAACCAATTAATCTACTCCATCATTTCCAACTAAGGCTTCCCCTACAAATAATACAAGATCAGGATTGTTCATAGTTACTATTCTTGATAATGCTCTCATTAATGGTTCGTTATGTTACATTCTACCAGCTGTATCAACTAAAACAACATCAATTTTTTTAATTGTTGCTTCCCTTATAGCTTAATAAGCAATTTCAGGAGGATCATCTTTATATCCTCTATCATAAACTGGAATTCCCAAACATTATCCATGAGTTTTTAATTATTCTACAGCACCAGCTCTGAAATTATCACATGCTGCAATCATCAATGAGAATCCTTAACTTTTGAATAAATATCCTAATTTTGCAAGTGTAGTTGATTTTCCAACTCCATTAACTCCAATGATAACTATAACATATGGTTTTTGTTTTTCTTTTGATCTTAATGCTTCAGCAATAATATCAATATGTCTATTAGGTGTCAGAATTCTTGTTAATGTAGACTTCATTGCTTCTTAAACTGATGTTCTAATTGATTAAAATGCCTTTGTTTTTGTAGCTAATAAATTTGATTTAATAGAATCAACTAATTTTTATGCAATTTCTTCTGCTACATTTTTTTACATTAATGCATTTTTGAAATCATCTAAAACTGGTAATAAATCTTCTTCAGTTAATTATTTATTTCCTGTAAGATTTTAAATCTTACCTGTTAATTTTGAAAATAAACCTTATTTTTTTTGTTATTTTGGATTTTCATCATCTGAACCAAATAAAGGATCATCATCACCAACAAATTATTTTAATAAATCATCTTCCTATTCTTAAGTCATATATTTCTCATTTTAATTAGTTTAAACTAAATTTTATCCTTTATTTGTGAAATCCAAAGATTCAATTTATTTTTTTGTTATATTTGTATTCATTATGACTGATTATTTTGGTGATCTACTATCAACAGGAGATTTAGCACCATCTTAAGGTGACTTTGTACCATCTTTTGGAGAACGTGTTCCAGATTTTTATTACATCTTCATTTTAATTATTTCAGATTTGCTTAATTTTTATTATCCATCAATTAATTCTTCTTTAGGCGTATTGCCTGCTTCAACTTTTGGTTCAAATGTTTAAAATTATTCTTATTAATCATATGTTTTTGTTGGTCCTTCTTTTTCCTTCTCATTCCTTTTGTCACAATACAATTACCACATCTTCATTACTTCCTCAAAACCAGAATCAAACTCTGGTATAGATCTATATTTTGATTATATGAATACTTATAAATTCCTTTCTATTTAATTGCTGGATTGTATATTTATTTGAATTAAGTTTACAACATTTTCAACAATACATCTATATATTGGATGAAAAAGATTTCTTAATAAGAAACAATAAATATCAATCCTAATTCATTTAATATAACCCATTAAACTTTCATTGATCCTAATTATATCTATGTTTTTTATTGCAAACATCCATCAATGACTTTTCCCAAAACATCCTCTTTTATTTAGCATAAAGCCTACACGTTTAATAAAAGCATAATACTTTGTAAAATAGTATGACTCCACCAGTAGTTATTATACTTACCAAATCGATCATTTATATTACACGTAATTAATTTAATATTAAATAAATTAATAAAATAATAAAAGGTTTTAATAAACTACTATTCTTGTTTATAGGTTTATTTACCAATAAATATATTATATTAAATTACATTCAATAATATGATAATGAATCATTCTCTTTTTCAATTTACTCTCATATTTAAAATTTTATTATGAATATTTATCAAATTATATATATTGCCTATATTACCAGCTGTTTTCTTGAAAATATTCAATAACTATAATTTACTTCTAGAACACACTTAATATAATCTATTAATTGCATTGTTTTATAAACATAAAATAATGAAATTGAAATAGACTGATCTAAATTAAGTGTTTATTTTCAAAATAATAATCATAATATCTCATCATCATTATAAAAGATTTTATATCTATTTTTATGTACTTCATATATTTATTTATTTGATACTCAAATTATTTTAAATTTACTTATTTTTAGCCAAATAGTTATCAATATTCATTAAACATAAGTATTTTCTTATTGTTCTTTACTTTGTTTATATAAATTTCTTTATATCAATTCTAATGTTCACTTTAAAATAAAAACAATTAATAATCTTTTTTATTGTGATTAATTAATTTGATTAGTAAATTCTTTGATGTACTTTTGCCAAATCAAAAAAATTATAAATAAATCATGATTATAAAAAATTATGAGATTTTTTTTGGATTGATTTATAAATGAACAAGCAATAAAAATATTTAGAAATAATTTTTATTGTTAATTATTAATGTCTGCATCAAAGATCTTTTATTCACCATCACGTTCGAATGTTAATGTTTCAAATGTGTAACCATATGGAGGTGACAGAGCTCTTTCTCCAAGCAGAGCTAAAATATCATAGCTATCAGAGAAACTCTCTAATCTATAGCATTAGATTGACGAAGATCAAGCTGTAAGAGTTTTTGTTAATGATTAGTTTAAAAAAGAAACTTTTGAAAGCAAGATTAAAATTCTAGAAGACAGAGCAACCAAATAAGCTTAAGGAGATGATTCTAAGTTCAAGTTGTTGAAGGAATAACTCTAAAAGGTTGAAGAGGGTGCATAGAATGAAAAAATCATTAGAGAAGTACTGATTTATTTTAGAAATAGGCTGGAGATGAAAAATTAAGATCAAAAGATTTAAAGGGATTAGAAGGATTTTTGAATAAAGAATTATAATCAGAAAAAATAAATAGAAAAGATTTTGAAGGAAAAATAATAAAGAATACAGATGATAAGGTTTATAGCTTAAAATTGGATTTGGCAAGATAGAAGAAATATAGAGAGGAAACAGAAGAGAAGAATGCTTAAGAGATAGGAGATCGTATTTTGTAATTATAGGAAGAAGTAGAAGAGGAGAGAAGATAAAGGTATTAATATTAATTAAAGTAAAATAGAGAATAATAAAATTAGAATACAATTAAGAGATTGGGTGATTCTATCTTAAAATTATAAGAGATCTTAACAACAGAAAAGAAATAGAGAGAATAAGCATAATCTTAAATGTTCAGAATGTTAGATGAAATGAATCATTATTTGAATAGCGAATTAACAAGTGAAAAGAATGAAAGAGAAGCAACAGAAGAGAGTCTAATCAATTTGATAGATCAAACATGCAACAGAGTTGAAAATTCATTGAGAAAATGAATAAAATATGATGATCTTTTATACATATAATTTTAAATAATGTTCAATTCTTTACGGCCTTGGATTAAAGTAAAACCAATTTAGTTTATATCTCTAATATAAAATGTTAAATTTATATTGTTTAATGTGGAAATCCTCCACATGATTACAAAAAATTGAAGAAACATTATCATTATTATGAAGATAAACAAATAGATGATAAAAATCAGAGAATCTATTTAATTGAAGTTAACTTTGCATATATATATATATAACTTACTCATTTGTCAAGGCTTAAAATAAATTCGAGAATAGAATAGGACCTAATGTAGTAGGTTAATAATTGAAATGATATGATCCTTTCTTAATTGACTATTTAAAATGAAAATCATTTTTGTGATTGTATTTTACATCTCTTAAGCCTATAAACTTCTTATTTTTGCATCTATCCTAATTGAATATATAGTAACTGTTGCTGTTTTGAATAAACTTATTGTTCAACATCCAAAATGTTTTTATATACCAGATGAAATGTCATTATTGCAGGAATATTATTCATTACAATAATTGTAAATGAATACAAAAGAATAAAAAAGAAGATTGAAAAAAATTGAATTAAAATGAAATATTTAAATTTTATTTTGAAATATCATTCCTCAACCTTAGAATTCATTTCTCATGGTTATTTAGAATACATCATTTATTCTATTATGGAGACATCATTCAACGTACTATATTTTTAAAAATCTTAATTTGACACCAATTTAAAGATAGAGTTAATAATTAATAAAGCAGAATGTTTGCATCCTCGATAGCTGAAGTCACCAAAAAAAGAATTCTTATGTTTGTCTTATGTTTCTTCCAATATGCATTTATACATTGTTGTAGATCAACTTGGAGTTATGTATCGGGTAGAATGGTAGGGGAAGACTATTTCACAAAATAATACCTAGGCTACATTAATTTTTCTTTTCTTTTTTGTTATGGGTTTGCGATATCAATGTATTGAATAAGTATTTGGTAGTTTGGGTTAATTTGGAGATAGAATGAGTCTTAAAGTATTTATTTTAGCAGGAACATTTACATCATGTTTAGTTTTCACTTTAATTGGAGTAATGATATAGATTGAAGTCAAGCATAATTATGTATATTTGATTTTACAAATAATTAATGGTATATCTCAATCAACAGCATGGTGTGGAGTGCTTGGTATAAAATGTTAAATAATTTAGCTATTCTAAACAATTGGTTTGTTACAGATAAGAAGGTGATACTTATGGGTTATTTTGCAGCATGTCCTAATGTAGGAAATATACTTGGTGATGTGTATTCAGGTGTATTAATAGGAAAAGATGATTTATCATTATATGCTCCAATTTATTTAGCTGGATTTTCATTATTCATAATGAATGTTTTAGACACTTTTTTATTAGAAAATGCACCTCCTGAAGACATGAAAAGATTGATGATTGAAGAGTATGAGAAAAAAAAATAAGCAAATTAACAGCAACCTTAACTTATGATATCTATGATTGAAAAAAAATATGAAGAAAATTTAGATTAATATTTAGATTATTAAAGAAAAAGTTCTAGAATATAATATCAAAATGGTGCATCTTAAATTGTGGTTAAATAAGAAAATGAATAGATTAACCAATTAAATTATTTTAATGCATGGTTTGTTCCAAATGTTGCATTATATGCATTTGCTTTTGGATGTGTAAAAGCAGTTTATTATATTCTTGGATTTTGGTTACCTAATTATTTAGATTCAAAAAATGTTAAAGATGTTGCTTGGATAACAGCTATGATTGATTTAGGATCTATTCCAGGAGGGATTCTAATTTGGTAATTTTAATTTTGATATTTCTAATTCTAGTTTGATTGGATATTATTTTAATAAAAGAGCAGTAATTACAGTTCCATCTTTATGGATAGGTACCATAATAATGATATCTGTAAGTTTTAGTGGAGCATTTAAACATGAAATAGCAGGATATATGTGTTTAATATTTCTTACAGGATTATTTATTGGTGGATGTTATAATAATATTTCAACTGCAATGACAGTAGAACTCAGTAATTAACCAGAATTAAAAAGTAATTATATTTTCATTTTAGATAGTAAATCTGCAACCTCAACAGTAGTTTCAGTTATAATGGGATATGCAGCTATGTTTGCAGCTATTAATTAATTGATTGTTCCATATGTAGAAAAACGATTGTTTGTATATTGTAGTGCATTATCTATAATTGGAGGAGTATTTTTAATTCCATTAATTATAAATGAAGTAAAAAGAAATAAATAAATGTCATAATCATAATTAAAAACTTATTGATAATATGTCTCAAATAAGGTTAATTTTACCAAATTTTAGTTAATAATAATAATAATTTATAAAAGAAATTATTATTTTAATAATAATTATCATAGACTCTTCAATCTTCAATATCATTCTTTCTTTTAAGTATATTTTAATAATGGATTCTCTTATTTTTATTAAGGAATGGTTCTATAAAAATAAAAAATTGATTCATACTATTTAAATCTGGAAGGTTTTATTTATGGAGAGGCTTAAAAATTATTTTATTATTTCTATTAAGTCATTCCAATATTAGGAATACTATCAACACTATCAGTTTTACCAGTCAATAAAGGTGAATTTAATTATAGTTAATTTTAAGAATCAATATTTTTTTAATGCTTTATTTATTTAATAGCTAAAGCACCAGGAGATGATTAAGGCGAATTCATCACTTGATTTCTTCTGAATGCATCAAATTTAACCGATCTATAAAAATTTATTTAATAATTTACTCTTCATTTAATGCATTCATTCTCATTCCTAAATCATTATCTTCTCCTTCATCAATAAAATCATTTTAATTATCTTCTAACATTATTTAATTCATTTCTGCTAAATATGGATGCTATAAACATTAATGTGCAGTTATTCTTTTAGTAGGATCTTTTTCAAGCATTCTTTTTATTAAATCAACAGCAGTGTTAGGAGCATTTTACAATTATTTTAAAGTGAAATCAATAGTAGCTTCTCTATTTTATTTGACAACAGTGCCATAACTTTTTCCAGGAAAAGCAGGTTTACCAGTTAATAATAAATAAAAGACTAATCCAAGACTATAAATGTCACAAACAGAACTATAATGGGCTTTCATATCTTTAATATTGATAACTTCAGGTGCAACATAACCAGGAGTTCCACATCGACAATATAAATAAACTGGTTCATTTACATGAGTGGCTAAACCAAAATCTGCTACAACCACTGTTTCCATTTTCCTATTAAATAGTATTTAATAAATATATTACTTTGGTTATTTGAATAAAATATTTTCTAATTTTAAATCTCTATGCATAATATCTTTTTCATGCATATGACACAATCCTTGTAAGATTCCTACTAAAATTTATTAAATTTATTTTGTAGATAAAATGACTTTTTCTTTGATTAGATCATATAATGAACCACCTTCTAATAATTCAAGTGCAACATAAAGTGAATTTGATGTTTCATATATTTCATACATTCTCATTAGATGATGATTATTTAATTTTCTCATTATTGTTAATTCATTCACAATAGCCTCTTTTCCATGATCTTCTGCATATGCTGCTTATTTTGAAAATGCTTTAATTGCCATTTATGCACCATCTTCTATACGTTCTCCCAAATAAACCTAAAATATAATGTAATAATTACAGATGCAAAATTACCCTTTCCAATTTTCTTGAATACTCTAAAAAGATGATGAAATTACCATTAATTAATTCTAGATTAAAAAAATTCTCTCCATTAAATTATCACTTTTTCATTTGCTGATAATGTATAGCTAGGCATTTAATCTTATCCATTATCTCTCATTAGATTCATTCCTATTATAGTACCCAATGAATCATCATCTTCATCTTTCTTTTAAATTTGAGTTCTAAGTATCTCAAATTTAGTTTCAAAATCAAGCTTTAGATATTTCTTTGGAGGATCTTCAGGTTTCTATTATTAATATTGAATTTTTAGATACTTTTGTAATAAGAATATAATGATCATAAGCAATCAAATATCTCTATTTTTTGTTAGACTTTTAGAATTCAGATTTCAAAATGGGTTTTTCATTTTTCCATTTCAATTCATTAGGAATAGCTATCCAAAGTTTTTATTTCATCAATAATAATATTAAAATTTTCAACCAGTTTAATCATACTTTTTAATACAAAATCATTTGAATAAATTCTTCCATTTAAAGGCCACCTTTCTCACCATTATTTACAATCATGACTTCACTTTATTAATTACTGATTGTCCCTCCACCAGCCTCTATTAATTTTATTATCTCTTCCTTAGTCATGTTTGATTTTAAATCTGGACTTAAATAAAATTGCTTATTCAAGAAAATCTTATTTAAGATAGAACTTCCTATTGATTTTAATATACTAAAATTATTAGTTTTCAGAACATATAAATATGGATTCTACACTTGCATTGAAGATAGACTATCTTTTATCCATTAAGAATTAACTATCATTTTCCCTTAATTCAGGGCTAATAGTAAATTGAATGTTCTTTTATAAGAATCCATAACCAAGATATTATAATTATTTGGGTCTATTTATATTCCCAATTTATAGAGTTTATTTTAATCTTCTGCACAAACATAAGAATTAGAAAATTTGAGTTTATAAACCCCATTTAATTATTTGATCTAAATATATTATAATTAATATACGTAATTTTAAACAAAACAATAATGTAGAGGTTTGCTTTTCTTTTATGCAATTTTGGAATTCTGAGAATATATTGATTCATTTAACACTTTTTTAATAATTGGCGGTTCATCTATAGATTTATTATGATCAATTAAATTTATTCTGATTACTCTTGATTTGCCATACTCAAAAGTAAATCGTTCATCTACAGCAATTATCTCTTTCTTTCCTGTTGAAAGATCTAATTCAAATTCTTTCCCTGCACATAAAGACTCCTTTTAACCAAATCCATTTATTCTATGAATATTAACTAGAGGTTGGACCCATAAAAAGTTATCTTCACGTTTAAGTCTGAAACAATCAACAAGAGGCACCTAAATTTCACAAGTTTCTGTATTTCCAACTGTTGCTAATCCCTTTTTGATTTCATATGTTTTACCCAAAACATTCATTAGAATTGGTTTCATTACTTTATTAAAACTTCCGATTAATTTCTATTATGAAAAATAATAATCATGATTAATATTTGTCAGAAAACAATCATATTTTTTAAATATATAGATTAAATTTTTTGGTATATCAATTTCTTTAAATCATAAGATGTTAATAAATAATTAACTTCCACAATATTCTTTTATTATTTGGAGGTTTTAATTAAAGATATTCAATAAATTAGAATTGATGTTATTTGAATCTAATTTAATATGAAATTTGATTCTCATACACATTATAAATCACTTGATATCTCTATCAAAAAATACATTAATTTGGATAACATAAAATATTGATATATTCAAAAAACCTCTTTTTAAAACAGTTTTACTCTAACACAGACTTATACAATATTAAATTATTATAAATGATTAATTAAAAATATTATAATATTCATAATCAAATTGTTATTATCTTAAAAAAAATTCAGAACAATATATTGCATTATTTAAATTGAATCAAAGACATATTTGTTTATGAAATGAAAAATATTTCAGAAACAAATTAATCTCTTATGAAATAAGATTTAATTAACACAACAGTTTGAATTATTAGGTAATCATAATAATTTGTAAATTGATATTTAAGTACTCTTATTATTTTATAATTAAAATTTGTCTACATTCTTTTCAATGCTTACTGAATAATAAGCAAATATTATATTAAATAAATTCTGTTAATCTCTGATATAATTGTAGCGATTGATAAAAGCTGTTGAAACTGTAACAAAAATTATTAATTTAATAATGGGTTCATGTAGTTCAAAAAAATAAAAGAGAATAATCTTAGATAAATCACATCAATAGACAACTTCCAACAGTGTTACTCCTATCAAACCAAAAAACTTGACTTTGAATTTACAAAAAATCTAATATGATGATTTGGAGGGTAAAGAGAAGAAAGAACCTAAAGATGATTAAAAGCCCTCTCCTCCACCAAAGCTTTATTTTGATGGAAATTAATTGAATGCTCAAAAAGAGAGCATTTTTGGAAGACCAAAAGTTTAGAGTATAAGACTGAACTAATAAAACTAATATAATCAAAAGGAGGAAATCATTTTTGGAAGAAAGGTTCGTTACTCCCATTCTCATCTATAAAAATGAAGTAACAAAAGAATTTTTGAAGATATTTATATGTATATATATATATATGTTATTAAAACTCTACATTTCTAGAATATTGATTTAATAATATAATTCAGATAATGATTGTGATTGCGATTCTGTACAATGTAAAATTTATTCTAGAATAATGATGCAATTGTAAATTTAATTATGTAGAAAATCAAATAAACTTTTAAATGAATATCAATTTCTCTATTGAAGTGATGTTATAAATTTATTGAACTTTTGAGTAATTGATAATATATATTGTAAGATTATATAGAAATGAATGTGATGTTATAATATAAAATACTGATCATCTTCATTTAGTACAGTTGAAATTTTAAATATTTAATTAATAATTATAGTACAATAAAATTGATGAAGATAAGCTTATTAAATATGTAGAAAGAGATTTTGAAAATAAAATAGAGATTTAGGGTCTAAAATGATATTTTATTAATGTCATATAATTATATTGTGTAAAAATCTTATATCAATAAAGTATATAAATAATTTATAAAAATAGTGTAAAAACAGTATAAATTTTACTTTAAAAAATGATAATTAAAATTAGAAATTTCAATAGAGAGTCGGTAAAATTAGAATGCCATTATAGAAATGTGAAGGGTTGGAGACAAAAATTTGTTAGAAGGAATGATATTTTTTTATAAAAGTTATTCTTAATACATTTATTAATTGAAATGAAAATTCTATCTGGAATTTTATTTATAGATGGAAGGGAATTTAAATTTTATAGAGTTTTATATATATAGAAGATAAATAATTTATTGAATTATTAAGTTCTAAATTAACAATTTGATAATTTAAATAATGAAAAATAAAACTTCAATAACTTGTGTTTTCTTGCTTTGTCTGGGATGTTTACTTGTGATACAAAATTATCTAGATGTAAGTCATGTGTTGATTTATTTTTAGGGCTAAGAAACATTTTTGGAAAGCTTATCGTAAGTCACAGTTGATATTTGTGTTGATATTGGTATATGAAAAATATATCTATTAGATTATTAACCCACTTCAAATGAAATATCAGAAGCAAAAAGATTAAGGGAGGAGTTATTATCGACTAATAATAGAATAGGTTTAGATAATTTGGCTGAAAACGATGGGAAATTATCATCTGAACAATAATCGGATGCAGTTTAAGCAGTGATTTTTATGTTACTTCCATGGGCGATACTTTTAGTAATATCATTATTCACTTACATAACACTGATGATATGTTGTAGTGATTGGTATAATAAAAATTTAATTTATCAGTTGTCCTTGTGGTTGTTGTAGGTGTTCATAAGCCTAAAAAATAGATGATATCAGAATACCCTTAACATTTTCAATAATCTTTGGTGTTATCATCTTGGCTTTCTGTATAGCAGGATTAATTTTGAGTGGTGAAGTTGGCAACTCTATAAAATCAATTAGATGTGCTGGATTAATGATATTTAGTGATATAAATGATGGAGTTACAGATAGTGATGATGAAGAGATGAAAAAATGGAAAGGATTAGATTCTGTGATAAATAACATAACCACTATTTAAAATGGATTAGGTAGTTTTATATCAGATACTTAAAAATAATTAGATTAAATAAATGCTAAGTAATTACAAGATTAATATGGAGAGTTATCTGATGAAAATAAAAAGTATTATATTCAATATATATATATTATAGACTTGAAGCAATTCCATTAACTACTTATTATGGAACCAATAATATTCTAGGTTATATTTCAACAGGTAAAACAGTAAATGCTGACTCAATAGTTACAGAAGTAACATAAATTAAGGTATTACCACAATCATCAATATTTTAATAAATTTATGAGAATATTATTAAAGAGATTGCTAATATCAAAAGTTATGGATAATAATTAAGTGATTAATAGGATGATATATCTAATAGTTTAGAAGATACTAAAAAATCAATATAAGATACATAATTAAATTTATTGAATGCAGCCAATGATTTTCTAGATAATACAAAAACATTAGATGATGCAAGTGATCTTGCCTCATTAGTTTTTTATATTGTATTTGGAGTTTTTGGATTATTCTCTTTAGTAATTATTTTTAGTTCAACTCTCCTTTGTTTTGGAAAAGGATTAAAATGTT
Source organism: Paramecium primaurelia (assembly GCA_905182975.1). NCBI lineage: Eukaryota > Ciliophora > Oligohymenophorea > Peniculida > Parameciidae > Paramecium > Paramecium primaurelia. The sequence continues at coordinate 36,742 of CAJJDM010000057.1, forward strand.
TTAGATGTTTATTAGTTTGTGCTTGTACATTTAATTTTTTATTTGTTTTAATTGGATTTATTTTAAGTGCAGTTTTAGGAGTAACAAGTGGTATGCTTGCTGAAGGATGTGATTATATTGATGTAATATTAACAAATTAAACTAAATTTGAAAGTTTAAATTATGCAATCAAAGACAAAGAGATTAAAGAAATTATGACTGAATGTTTATTTAAAGATGGAGACATTCTCAATTATTACAATGTTTATGAAAATTTACAATAGGCTATTGATTTAGATAATTCAATAAGTTAGTTTGAATAACAAAAAGCAGAATTTAATAAATAATCAGCAGTAGGTGATGCAACTTTAAAAATTAATTAGGATTATATTACTTCTTTTGTTACATTTGAAAGAGTTGATGAAAAAGAATATACACCTCCATCTGATTCTACAAATATTAAATATTTAATGAGAGAATAAGTTAAAGCATGTAATAGTAATAAAAAGAGTTCAGTACCAGATAAAATGTCATATTGTGATACATCAGCTATTTAATATTAACCTTTATCTGGTTCTCCATTTTCAAATCCCAATAATCAACCTGTTTGTTTATAATCAGCTATATTTTCAACAGATTAAACATTGTTAAATCAATAAATTTCTGGTTGCCCTGAAATCTCTACCATAAGTTAATTTTATACAACTCAATCTTCATAATGGAAACCAGCACAAGATTAAGAAAAAACTATTTTAGATAAACATAAATAAAATTAAGATGCATTGATTGTTAAATTTGATGCCATTACATCATATACAACAGCAGCTTCAAATTATTTAAAATCAATTACAGATAAAAATACAGGTTCATTATCAGGAGTCAATTGTAAATTTGTTTAAGTATTTATATAATAATTATTTTATTAGGTATCCATTACAAGAGTGTAAAATGTGATGTGTGCTAAATCTTTTAGATTATTTTATTATTTTTGGATCTTCTTTGCAATCATTTCAATCTCAATGTGGTTAAGTGCAATAAGTATATTTAGAGTAAGCATAGGGTAATATATATATCTATTAAATTAGAATCTATTATTTGTCAAAGATAGAAGCTTATATATAAGGTGATTATACAAATGGATAGTATACTTAAGGTAATATACCTATGCCTCTTCCATAATAAGATATAAGTGTATAATAAGGATATGTTTAATAAGGTATTGTTAATTAACCTCAAATACCAAATAATCCTTATATTTAAAAAGACATTCAAATCAATTATCAATAACCATAATGAATATTTAATAAATTTATCATCAATTTTATTGAATTATTAAAAACCTTCATTCAAATTAATGATCAAAACATCTTATTAATATATTAATTTAGAATATATAATGTAATTTATAATAAAAGAATATAATAAATATTTAAAATAGAATTATTTTTTAATAAAAAAATAATACTATTTTATTATATCAATATAATTCTCAGTTTTCTTCTTATATTACATATGATTCCTATTAAAATGATGGTTATTCTTAAGCTTTTACAATTTAAAAATGCTTTGTTTATTTTCTAAATAACATTTTTTTTTAAGCTTAACTTGAAATTGATGGAGCAATATTATTGTTGTTATTTCTTTTATTATCTGAAATATTACTATTAGATTATTATGATTGCATATTAAGAATTGTTTACTTTATTACTATTGTATTTTTTATAGTCTTTCTTTTTTAACTTACATTGATTCCTTCTAAAGTTTATCTTTTAAATTCTTCAACACTATTTTTAAAATAAAACAATAAATATGCATCAGATAAATTTTCAGGTTATTAAACTGGTGTAACTAAAGAGTCATTGTAATGATACCAATGTAAATCATCTCTATTTTTAGCATAAGCTGTGTAATGTCCAGAAGTTAATGTACCACTATGATTGATAATTCCATAAAGATCATAAGTTGGTTTTTCTATTTATTTTGTACATACAAGATTTTCAAAAGATAAATTCTATAATGGATATTTTACTAAAGATCTGATTTTAGCTCTGAATTAAGAATTAAATTTAAATCTTTTTAGATGAATTATTAGAATATTTGGCATTGTCCATAAATCAATCTTTTTATTACTGTCTCTTCTTGATTAACAATTTGTGCAATTCCATCCTTCATCTCCTTTTAGAGTTTCTTTTTTCAAATATTCTTCTATACATTCTAATAAATCACATTCTCTATTCAAAACTGGTACACTTAGATACATAAAAGGTTCAAAACAATATCTTGAAGATTTACAAGTTAAGCATGATAAAGTATCAAGCACTTAACCTTAAAATAAATCAACAATAATTGATTAATTTCGTGACAAATATTTTTTCCATTCTTGTTATGCATCCTCATTAGTTGGAAATTTTATAAACTTTGTTTATTCTACATAAGGTTTCTTCTTTATTCTATTCAAATCTTCATGTATCATATCTAATAAAAATGCAATGAATTCATGTGCATCCTCCTATGTCCCTTCAGCAAATATAGGATTATAATTTCCAATTGTTGAAATAAATTATGTCGGTTTCAATACTTTAATATCATCATATTAATATTGATCAACTTTCTACCATAGTAGCCTGATAAGTTAAGCAAATGATTTGACTATATTTCCTTAAGAAGATAAAGGATTTTCAGGATTTATCTCTTTGATATGTAGTTAAGACATAAAGTAATCAGTTAATGGTTATGTATTTGATAAGGCTTAGATAGACTATATAAGTATTAATTATACTGAATTTAAAAAGCATGTATTTCCTAAATTAGTCAATCCAAACAATCCTTATGTATCTGTATCAAATTGATTAATTTGTTAGACTCTTCTTTATGTAGCCTATCTTTTGAACTTATTTGGAATCTATTTGTAATTAACATCTAAAATGCGACTAGGTTTGGGCATCAACCTTTGTTCTGTATTCATTTTTTTCATTTTTGTCTAAGGTTCATTAACTTTAGGTTTAGTTTAGCAAATACCCATTCAAATATTAATAATTATATATTCTTAAAAATATTGTAATATAAAAAAGTCAATGAGTGATAGGCACTGTATCAACTTCTTATTATGTGATTGTTGTTGTTTCCGTAGCTTTTTAACTGTATTATTATTAATCATAGGCAGGTATTCTGTGTCTCCTCTTTTATGTTTCTTATCATCAGAAAAAACTTTATTTTACCTTTTCTGTTTGAATTTCTACACTAATATTATCTTTCTATCTCTTTTAAATTTCCTTGTAGGGATTTTGTAACCAAAAAACATAGGGGATATACTTCCAATATCAGATTATTGATTAAATCAATTAGAATTGAGTCTAGGTATATTTGTATAATGTTGAAAGCACTCAAGAATATAAATGTAAATCCAAAAATTATAAAACTCAACTCCTATATATTCTTAATACTTAGTTTTGATTATCAATAAATGATATTAATTCTCAAAATAAAGATATAGGAAATTTGGATGATGCAAATTAGGCATTCAATTCATCAGATCCAAATCCTATTTCTTTAAAGTATAATAAAAAGAAAACATAATAATCTGCATAATTTGGGCAATAATTGGTATTGATCTTCTCAGAAAACTTCAGAATAATTGATTATTCTTTTTTCTCAAATTGAATTTAAATTTATGATGTTAAATAACTTTGAGCTAGCTAGCTTAGATTTTTTAGTTTCTAAAACCTATTCTGAATGTATATTCAAAGTTTATTTAGTCCATTTTTTGTCACTAAATCTTTCACTCAAAGCAATAAGAATATAGATACTACTTAATAACATTTATATATTCTGAATTAATCTACTGAGACAAGTTTGTAAAAACCTTTGATCCTAAATGATCAGGAGTTTCCTAAAGGTTTCTTTGTTCAATATTGAACTTAGGGAACTTAAGGCACATTTTAATAATTTGATATAAATTATAATTCATATATAAAATAGAAACATAATAATTATATGATATATGATATTTAAGACTTTTAATATTATAAAAAATATTAAGAATTTATTTAATGTATATTCTAATTTTATTCTTATAAGATTCCTACTATATATTATTTCAACAATAAATAAGTTCTAAAATAACATTATAAATACTTTATTTGAATTCAATTGGTATTTTGATTATCAAGTAATTTTGTGAAGAATTATGTAGTTGACAAAATGAATAACTATCTAATAAAAACTTTTTTATTAAATTAAGAGGATTTCCAAATATATTAGATATTTATCTGGTGTAAATATGAATGAAGCTTTGAATAATTTACAAAAACTTAGATAATGTAATTCTAAATTTCACAAAAAAATTATTTTAAATTGAATGCTTTTTATAATGTTAAGCTTATTTTGAGATTCAGCATAGATTTACAAGATTCAGTCTTATTTTTTGACTTGAAAATTAAGTATTCGGAAGTGTTATTACAAATTAAGATGAAGTTCATTAAGAAAATATTGAAGCTTTCTGATAGACTATAAGTATTATTTTTACATTATTAAAAGAAAATTTAAATACTCATCATTAATTATTTCATTGCTGAATGCAAGTTATTCAGAAATTGTTAAAACCAGTTTATTTTTTATAGTACCAACATATGCTTAGCGTACTTAGAAATTGTAGTAAACTTACTCATTATTTACATAAAATTAAAAATTAATTTTGGAATATTAAATATAATTATATATAATATTTGATTTAGTAATACCTGAACATAATATTATATATATATAACTTATCCTGTTATATAATAGTAATAGTTATAGTTATTATGTTGGATGAAATAGAATGTAAGCAGAAAATAATAAGAAATTTTTTCATCCTAAAAATAAGTCTCATTTAGTAAAAATTAGTAATCTCAAATTTTTAGCAACAAAAAATCTGATTAAGTAGGTCTTCATATACAAATTAGAGAATTATTTTTGGTAAGAAAAATAGTATAATTAAATATGAACTTTTGATTCTGATGATTTCTGCGACTAGTAAATTTCTTATGAATAAAGGCTTAATTCAATCATTAAGAATATTTTTAATTAATCTCAACACTGTTAATTATAGAATTGTATTCTGCCATTTCTTAATATCCTACAACCTTGATGATTATTAACATTTTTTATATTATGATATCATTTGATTAAATTCTAGAAAAGAAAATTGGGACTGGATTTTATCAATTCAAAACTATGTCTATTGTTGGACTAGTTGAGTTTTGTAATGGAATATTGTTCACATTTATGTCAATCATGATGTCAATTCTTAAATCTGAATGGAGTTTAACTTCATCTTAAATAGCTAACATTGGTTCATCATATTTATTAGGGATAGTATTGGGGAACATATTATGTGCTTTTCTTGTAGATAAAATTGGTAGGAAAACAACTTTTGCATTTTCTACAGCAATTTGTGCGTTTTTGTGTTTTTATATAAGTTTTACAAATACATATATAGAAATGATCCTTTTAAGGTTGTTATTTGGAGCAATATTTGGAATAACCTATTAATTAGGATTTATTATCCTCTCAGAAATTACTGAAGCAAAATTTAGAGGCCGATTTAGCTTTTCTGTTTCACTCCTTTTTGTTTTAGGAAAAATATGTTTAATAATTCTTTGTTTTGTATTTTTAGATAGTTTGGAATCTGGAAATTGGAGAGGCTTAATGCTATTTAATGGAATACCATTAACTATTGCATCTGTACTTTCATTTATTTTTTTAAAAGAAACCATCAGATATTAATTAAACTTAGGAAAATTTGATTAAGCATTTGAAGAAATTGAAATAATTTTAAAAGAAAATGGAAAGGAAGATCGTATATTAAATGAAGAAGAAGTAATTTATATAGAAAATATTAATATAGAAAAAAGGATTATAACTTTGGTAAGAGAAATAAAAAGTTGAATTTTAAGAATAACAATTGCATAAATATGGAATATTTTCATCTGAATATAAAACTATCACACTTTTACTTTGGTTAATCTATGTTTTAGCTAATTTTTAAAGTATGACAATATATCTTTTGATGCCATTCTTATTAGCTCAAAAGAATTCAGGATTTAGTCCAATGCTAATTTTGTTTATTATTGAATTCTGCTTCTCTATTATAATCTATCACTTTATAGATAATCCTCATTATGGTGGTAGGATCAATATTATAGCATATTCTGGAGTTGCTTTATTATTATCAAATGGATTGTTATTTATTTTTTAAGAAAAAATTCTTTATCTTGGCTTATTTGTAATTAAAATTGCAACAAGAGGATTGTTTTCAACTATAGGTATTTTAGCTTGTGAAAGTTATCCTTTGTATCTAAGATCATAAGGATGTGGTATAGCATAAGCAATAGGTAAAATAGGAGTGATTCCTTCTCCATATTTTTTATTTCCTCTTTTATTTTTTGATCCTTATTTACCATTTTTATTAATGGCATTATTATCAATTTTAATTTTGATTTTTGCATATGTTTTTGATAAAGATAAAACACAAAAACATTTAGAAACTTTAAAAGAAGAATGAATGAGTATATATATTTATGTATTTTCTTAATTAAATTATATTACAAAATGATTTCTTTTGATGAAATTCTTGAAAAAAATATTAAAACAGGTTGGTATTAAGCAAGAACTCTTTCCATTATAGGATTATAAGAATTTTGTGCAGGTCTTGAATATCTATTTATGTCAATCCTTATGACTATATTAAAAGAGGAATGGAATTTATCATAAAATTAAGTAGCATTATTAAGTTCAATTTTTCTATTTGGAATTGTTTTAGGTAATTTTTTATGTGCTTTTTTGGCTGACATAATAGGAAGATAAATTACATTTATTATTTTCTCTGGATTATCTGTTATTTTGATTTTCTATACAAGTTTTTGTGATACATATATGGAAATGCTAATTTTAAGATTTTTATATGGATTAACATTTGGTACACTTAATCCTCTAGGTTATATTTATGTAACAGAAATTACTGAAGCTAAATATAGAGGTAGATTTTCTTATGCTCTTACTTTAATTTATATTTTAGGAAAAATATACTTTGTTTCTTTATGTTTTATTTTTTTGGATGATTATACATCAGGAAATTGGAGAGGACTTATTAGATTTAATGGAATTCCAATATCTATTGCATTTATACTTTCTATTTTATATTTGACTGAAACTATTAGATCTCATTTGAGTAAAGGAGAATATGAAATAGCTATTAAGTTAATTGATTAATAAATTACAATAAATGGCAATATAGATTTATTATTATGTGATTCTGAAGTATATTTGTTAAATAATAAAGAAAAATGGTTTAATAAGTTGGTCTAAGTAATAAAAAGTAGAATTATTATAACAAGAAATTAATTTATATGGCATTCTATCATAAGAATATAGAAAAGTTACAATACTTTTATGGATTTTATACATTTTAACTAATTTTTAAGAAATGACAATCTTTCTACTTTTACCATTTTTATTATAGAATAGTAATTCTGGATTTCTTCCTATGTTAGCTTTGTATATAATAGAATTTATATTTGCATCTATTCTTTATAACATTATAGATGATGCTAAATATGGAGGAAGAATAAAAATAATTGCATATTCAGCAATAACTTTAATATTTTCAAATGCTATATTATTTTTGTTTAGGGATAAATTTTTATATTTAGCTTTATTCTTAACAAAAATTGCAACCAGAGGTTTATTTGCAACTATTTGTATCATTTGTTGTGAAAGTTACCCAGTTAAAATTAGATCTTAAGGTTAGGGGATAGCACAGGCTATAGGTAAAATAGGAGTACTTCCATCACCATATTTGTTGATACCACTTTATTTTATAGATCCATATCTACCATTTGCTGTGTTATTCACTTTGGCAATAGTTATCTTAATAGTAGATTGCTTTTTTAAATAAGATAAAACTCAAAAACATTTAGAGATTCTCAAAAATGAGTGATTATATTTTTAATATTTGATAATTAATTATAAAAAATTATTTATTCATTAATCTTCTTAAACACTAGAATTCTTTTGATCTAATTAACTTCAACCTAAATGATTAAATAATATATTCATACATTTTTATGAAATTTCTTTTATTCTAATTTATTATGATCTAATATGGTAATTATTTATATAAATTATGCTGAAACACAATTATGTTTTTTAATTAAATTTATATTAAAAAATAATAAATACCCCCATAATCAACATTATAAATCACCAACTGTTTTGTTGCTGAGGAACTAAAATGTATATAAACAGATATTCTAAAATAAAGAGAATTAGTTTTAAGCATAAGTACGAAATGAAAATATTGGAATCTCAATATTTCTATTAGTTGAATCAACATCAAAAGTTATTATAATATTCCTGTTGAATTAGATGGACTTCTAAATATTTGATAGTTCCTATTTACAATTTTGATTAAATATATTAATATGTATTCAAAAAATTGAATTATTGAATATATGACTAAATTTTAATAAATACTGAATATTTTTTAATCAGTTTTACTTATTCTTTTATAAAGGTTGGAAAAAATAGAGAGAAATTCTATGTCTATCTAATTACCAGTATGTGTTAAAATAATTTAAATATCATATATATAAATAAAGAAGTTTAAATAGAATCACATATAATACTTTTTTTTATACTTTTACAAAACCTTAGAACATAATTTAGTTGCTCTTCTATTTGGTAAACGTAATTAAATAGGACTTTCTATATCATTATAAGTATATCCCTTTAATCTCAAAGGAGATATATATTGATCGCATAACTTTTTTGGAGAAATGCTCTTTGGAAATTTAGGCAAATGGAGACTATTATTTTATTAAAGAATTCTTTATGAATTTGAGCTACTTGATAACACATTAGTATTCTTGTTGTTGAGAGTGCTGCGACTAGACTTAGGTTGAATTGTGTATATTTCTTCTGGAGTAGAAGGTGGTGATATTTAAATAGGCTTTTCAAAAAATATAGAAATTTCTTAAATCGGCTATCCTTTAAGCTTATATGTTAATAGATAATTAATACATTTAACTTTTAGCCTTTCATCAATTTTGAGCTTAATGAATAAAAAAATAATTAAATAATTCTTAGAAATTCCTTTAATTTTAATATCGAATTAATTGTCTCTAGAATATTCAATAACTTTATGGAAGCGAGTTGAGATATTATGTGAAATTTTAAAATTTAACACTTCAAGGAAATTTTCAAATTTCAAACAGATAACATATGAACAAATCTATGGCAATTAGTATTTTCCTGAATATTCTAATTTTTGATACTTTAGTTTATAAATAATTTGTGAAATTCTTATGTAAAATAATTAGAAGGGGTATGCTTTAATAGAGATCTAATTATTTTAAATATAACATAATAGATATATATATATATATAATAATGTTATAAATAAATTTAATTACATATATTTTTTATTATGAGTCAAGACACTAAAATTATTAAACGAACATAATTTACACCTTAAGAGTCAGATATTAAAAATATCATTCCAACCTAAGGAAAATCAAAAGAAGAGATGCGAATTTTCTTATTTGAGTTTTTTGGAATGGCTTTATTTGCTTATGGGTAAATAAGTCAATTCTTAATATTAGTATTATATGTTCATAAGGGTCTGATGAGTTTTTAGCTTTATTTTTCTTTGCTTCTGTGTGTTTGGCAGCACCATTTTCAGGAGCACATGTTAATCCAGCGGTTACTTTAGCAATGTTACTTTCAAGAAGAATCAATTTTGGATAGGCAGTGTTATACTGGTTAGCACAATTTAGTGGAGCCTTGTGTGGAGCCTGCTGTTGCTACTTAATATTGAATGAAGTTGATAGTCCTTAAGTGAAGAGTACAGAATACAGTTGGATACTATCAGATTTTAGTGGTGAGGCATTTGGAACATTCACATTTATTCTTTTTATTCTAATATAAACAGATTCAGAAACAACGTTAACGCCTGGAGGATAACCAATGACAACTTATGTTTTAGTAGCGTTGGCGTTGTATTTTTCAAGAGGATTTACATTTCATTCTGGAGGTACAATTCAAATTTTGAATCTACTAAAGGTTGTTTGAACCCCGGGATGGCAGTATCTTTGTAGCTCTTTTAATCATTTTAAACAGGAGATAGATAGAGAATGGAATTTTTATGGGTATTTGTTGGCGGTCCATTAGGAGGAGGATTTGGTGCAAGTGTGTTTTTTGAACTCTTTTATAAGAAATAAATAAAGAGACTTTGAAATTATAAATAATTTTTAATTAGATTATAAGTAATCATATTTCAAATCAATTTATACATTATACAATTATTTATTGTTATATTCTTATATATAAATATTTAGCATCATTCCTATCGATTAGATTATATACATAATTTAATATTTATTTTAATTCATTAATATTGATTATCTTTTAATTATATACTAATTTTTATATGTCTTTTTTTCTAATAAATATTATTAATAGACTTTGAGAATTATTATTTAATAAAATTTGTTAAGATAATTTATTTTTAGCCAGATATTTTATTTTTTTTGTGAAGAATCAACATTAATTATTTTTAGAAATGAGATTTGAACACTATTTAATAATCTTTATCAAACATATTTGAATTATAGTTCAATCAAATTAAAAATTAATAATAGTAATTCAAATTTATTACTTTTATTTTAGATGTTAATTCTCTTTTAAAGTTTTATAAAATTAATAGATATATAGATAAATTCAATAAAATTTATATTTTAATGGTTAATTTTTGGTTGTGCCAGGAAAATATTATTAATATTTTTAATTGCTTCCATTTTTAGATGTATGAAATGATTATGATAGAATACGTTTATTTTATGGGGTAGTGTCATTATTAATATTACCATAGAGAGTCAGATTAATATCTTTTTCCTTTGATTTTTTTTAACTATAACTACTACTTGATTTCTTTTTTTCCATTTCTGGTTCAGAGATATGATGTTATCTTTTTGTTTCAGTATTTTTGAAGAATACTTTTTAAGTCATTTGTTCTGATTCTAAATATTTAATATGTTATGTTCTAATTTCTTTTGGTAATCCCTCCAAAATCCATTAATGCATTAAAGCATCAATTGGTTTCATTCTTTTTTAAGGATCCCAATTAAAACAATTATCTAAAAAGTCTATAAATAATTTATCCTAACATTTCAAGATTTATTATAAGTCTTTTGATTTAGGAACTCTTACTTTACCTCTTTTATTCTTATAAGGTAATGGTTAATAAGGAGTACTTGAAGTGAAAAAGTGTTTCTTTCTTGTAGCTTTCTATAAAATAAATTTATATTATAAAATACTTCAATTAAGGATTGATCAGGGATTCCCTTAATTTCCATTATATAAGCAATTTATTCTTATTCATTCTCACCAGGAAAGATAGGATAACCAATATACAATTCAGCCATAATACATCCAAAACTCCACATATCTATTCCCATATCATATGGAATTCCAAATATAACTTCAGGTGCTCTATAATATCTTGATTAGATGTAACTATAAATTCTTTCATTTTCAAAGCAACTACTACCAAAATCAATAATTTTAATGCCACTTTTATTGGGTTATTTCAATAGAATATTTTCTGGTTTAAGATCACAATGTATAATTTTATGTTTGTATAAAAAGTTGAGAGCATTGAGTATTTAAATGGCAAATCTACGAATAAGCTCTAATGATAATCCTTGATAATTATTATTTTTAATCAATTCATATAGATTTAGAGACAAGAGTTCACAAATAATACACTATAAATATAAAATAATAATTCTTACCACATGATTTCTAAAGATAACAAAGTCTTTGATTTTGACTATATTTGTAATATTTTCTTCATCCTTATCTCTAATAAAAGATAATATATTTAATTCAACTAAAGCCTAATTCTAAAATTTCTTTTGATTTCTAATAACCTTTAAACAAAGGACTTATTGTCTCTTATGATCAAAGACTTTAAATGCTTGTCCAAAACTACCAGAACCTACATGTTCTAATAATTCATATCTATAACCAATGTGATCATGCAATGCATATAAATATTCTCCTTAGGCATTGTCAAATCCATCATTGTAATTACTTTATGTTTATTATATTTTTTTGGCATTAATTCCTATACAATAAATCTAATCATACATAACAAATCATACTCTCTTAAAAGTCAGAATCTCAGTCTTTTCAAACTCTGTTAATGCATATCCATACTTTGCTAAACAAAATTAGGGTGTCAGTGGCAATTAACATTTATTCCATTCAAATTCACTTTTAGTTATACTAGTTTTTTTTGTTGTTAATTCTGAAATTGTAGTTTTTTCTTTAGATAAAGTACCTTATCGTATATTTACTCTTTCTGTTGAATCACTTGTTTTTGTATCTAATTTATTTTAACTTTCTCTTTTGTTATTATGTACAAAATAATTCAAGTTGTTTGTATGCTTATTACTCATTTGTGTTTGTTTCATTAAAACTTCTTTTAATGTTTCTATTGATGATCCAGTTTTTATAGAAGCAGTAGCTTTGCATTTCTGTTATTGTTATTGTTATTCCTTACTTCCCACTCTTTTTGCTGAAAATAATCTCTTCCGTGGTGAACCTGATGGAGACGAGTGTTTATTTGTCATAGGATAACGCATTTTTATTTCAAATGAAATGTTATTTTATTAAGTAATCTTCCCTCTCATAAGTTGTTAAAAATTAAAATAATCATTTCTTTTTCTTTTACATCCCACTCTTTCCACACTATTTTGCTTTTGTCTCACAAAATACTATATGTTTCTTAGCTGCCTCAGGATTAAACTTTCTGTTGCAAAACTTGCATTACACTAAATCTTAAGCACTCTCCATAGCCCCATTCAATGATACCTATTCTTCTTTTGTTAATTTCTTTCCTTTAGCCTACCTTATTATTGCTCTAAAGGCTTCACTTTAAGCTTTCCATTTTGGTTTCTCATTTTTTACCTACTATTACTTTTAAACTTATTTAATTGGTTATTTTTGTATTTATTTTTTCATTGCCCCTCCTCTATTTTGTCCATTCTCTTCAACTTCTATTAATCTTTACTTTTATGAATTAAAAACTTTTCTCTTCTATTGGAATACTTTCTTACAAATCTATATTATTATTAAATTCTCATATTTACCTTTGAATGCTTTTCTAAGGCTTTGGCATTGAATGATCTTCCACATCCCTCTGGACATTAATAAAGTTTCTCCTCAACAACTTATTCCCCTTTCAACATTGGTTGTTATCTTTGTTTATTTGGTATTTCCTATTTTTTATTAAGAGTCAATTATGACTTTGTTTATTAGGTATTAGTTTTTGATAGTGAATCTTATTTAGTAGATTTAAGTTATTAATCTTATTGGATTGTTTATTTTAATTATAATTAAGATGATGTTGAGGCTGTCTTTGGTCTAAGTGATTATTGTTATTATTAACTATTTTATGATTTCAGTTAATTAGATTAAAGTTAAAGTTTTGTTTGTTATTTTGATTAAACAGGAACTTATTATTTATTTATATTGGGTTATGATTTCTCAAAATTAGACTAATTTATAGGTAGTTAATCAGGTTCATTAGATTTAAATTAAATTGGTTATTTTTATTAAATAGATTGTTTTTCAGATTACTATTGATCTTGAGTTTTAGTATTTATATTTCTTGTAGTTTAATTAGATTATGGAGATTTGCCTCTTTAAAGAATTTTAGGAATAGGTTTTTCATCAAAATTGGATATAGATGATTTATTTTCCAATGTTTTCTTTTCAAAAGTTTATCTAATAGGAGATCTAGGTTAGGTTCTCTTTACTTAGTCTTCTTATGTACGAGTTGGAACATTTGATAAATTTTGGAGGGGTTTTTATGTTGTTGAGACATCATCAATTTTTGGTTTTAGAGTTGCAGATGTTTGAATATTTAATTGTTTATTGAATGTATTTTATGGAATCTAAGAATGAAATTGTGTACTTACTTATTTAGACTACTTAGACATATGTAATGTATTTTTTTTGACGGTTTGAATAAATTTAAAACTATATTATTTCGTTAATAAAAATAAACTTGGCTCAATAACTGTGAATTAATTAGATTCTATCAGCTGCTATATTCCACCAGAAATAGATTCTCCAATTTTTACCTTTCAATTTGCTATCTTAATCCAATCCATAAACTACTGTACGTTTACCATCACATATTTCAAAGTAATTACTATCAACATCCAATTTAACAGCCAATAATTTTGGAGGCATCTAAATTTATATTTAATTAGAATTACTTTAAATACATTATTGAAATCATTACCAATTCTTACATTCAATCCTTCTCCATTTTGACTAAATAAATCTTTTCTAAAACCTTATCCATATGGAGATTTATCTTTTTATTCTTCTGGTACAATTCCTACATAGAAATTTCCATTTGCTCCACTTCTTTTTTAATCAAATTCTTTAAATAATACTATGCAACCATGTTGACCTTCACTAAAACTTTTTTCAGAATAAATAATTTAGGATTGTAATCCAGCTCCAGCACAATCCATATAATCATCTGCCAATTATTTAATTTATTTAGACTCATCTGCTTTAGAAGGATTTAACTTCCATTAGAGTCTTCCAAATTTATACTAAATTTAAATAAATTAATTTAATACAGGCCATTATTAAATGCTAGTTTAAATTTATTCCCAATAACTTTCTAATGCTTATCTATTAGATGCTATTTAATTAAATCCAACTTTTCCTGACATGACTCCTTAAAATACTTTTTTCATGTTAATGATTTATTCAGATCTTTTTTAATCATTTAAATATTCATTTATTTTAGCACTCAATAGATTTGGATCACTTTTGGCATTTTCTTTAATGAGTGTCTTAATTTTTGTAAGATCATAAATAATATCATAATGTTTCTTTAGATTTTCAATAGTTGGTGATAAATCTAATTTCTCTTCTATTTTATATAAGAATCTAAAATACCTTCTTTCTTTAGATCTTTCTTCTCATCTTTTTTATCATCCTTTTTTGTATCTTTCTTATCATCTTTTTTTGTTTCCTTCTTATCATCCTTCTTTGTCTCCTTCTTATCATCTTTTTTAACATCCTTCTTTTCTGGCTCCTCTTATTTAAGTTTTTCATCTTTTATGAATTATGTTGCATTAAGTGCTTCCACTAATAGTTGTTTGACATTCTCAATTTATTCATTCAATTTTTATTTCATCTAAACAAAGAAATCTTCAACATCCTTCCTTTATTAATCGATACTCTAAACGAAACTTACATTCTATTATTACCTTATATCCAAGTAAAAAGTCTTTGACTTTGATACCTTCATCATCAGCTGGCCAATTATATACAGAATAAGCATTGCCTTCCATAACTTCATCCAAATCACAAAGTTTAAGTTTACTTACTAATTGTGATTTTGTGATATCTCCACCACTAGCATCACTTTAACATTGAAAACAGAATAATCTTTTTTCAGCTTCTTTTTGAAGAGTAATTGATACAAACTTTTTTTTGTTATGATCTGCAATTGAACACCTTAAATCTTACATAAATATATTAAATATTATTAAAGAAAAAATATTAATCTTCGAATTTTCATTTATTGTTATCTTTCATCAATAATTAAGTGAACTCTTAGAATGTCACAACTCCATCTCCATTAGTGTCTAATTCAGAAAAAACATTATCCCACTAATTTTCATTTAAAGCTAATCCTCCAAATATCTCTTAAAGTTCTCCTTTACTTATAGTTCCATTTCCATCTTTATCAAATAATTTAAAAGCTTTTTCAAGTTTCTCTTAAGCCATTAAATTTTATAACTCTGAATATGCTACAATAAACTCTTATTAATATTTAACTATCTTTACCTGTATATTCAATTGTTCCTGAACAATCAACATCAGAATACTTAAAAATCTTATTAACTATTTAATGGCATTTTATTTCATCTTAATACATTTCCATATAACCTAAAATAAATTACATTTTTACATTATATTAATTCATCCTTACTTAATAAACCATCACCATTTTTGTCTATAGCACTAAATCCTTTTATTAATTCTTTTTTCTCCTTCGAAGTCATTATTTAAGTTGTTATCAATTATAAAATTGCTGAACCTAATTTACTGCTATTCTACAAAAGATAAAATAAATCAAAAAACATGAAATTAAGAAAGATTTTCTAGATTTCTTGTATTAATTTTTTCTATTCTTTTATTACTCACAATCCAATTATCCTTTAATGCCTATTCTGCTGACATTCTCTTAACAGGATCTACAACTAAGAGTTTTGATATAAAAGATTTAGCATCCTAAGAAACATCATACCATTCAGAACCTATTTATTATTTTATATTATAAATTACCAGTAAAATCTACATACCCATTTTTTATATTTCTATATAATTCATCCACATTATTTCCTTTAAATGGAGGCTTTCCACACATCATTATATATAATATTACACCACATGACCATATATCACATTTATTATTATAATTTTAATCAATAACTTCAGGTGCTATAAAATAAGGTGTTCCAGTTTTTTATTTCAATTAAGTATTAGAAAGTATTTATTTAGCAGTTCCAAAATCAATTATTTTAATTATTTATTCAGATCCTCTTTAATCAAATAGTATGTTTTCTGGTTTCAAATCCCTAAATATTTATTTTATTATATACCTATGAACTAAGTTTCTTTAATGACAATAATTCACAGCATTTAATATTTATTTCATATAATTAGCAGCCATACTCTCATTTAGATTGTTCCGTTATTAGATTTTATCGAACAACTCTCCTCCACTTAAATATCTTAATTAATTATCTCTATTTACTCAGTTATCAAGTAATAATAGCGTTCATCTTAGTAAAGCTCATATATATTCACTATATTTGGATGATCAAGATCTTTAAGAATATTGACTTCTTGAATCATCTTTTCTCTTTGACATGCTAAGATTTTGTCTTTAGCTATTTGTTTCATTGCACGAAAAATATTCGTCGATTTTTACTTAACCAAACTAACTCTTCCAAAAGTTCCTTGATTTATATAAATTATCTTATTACCTTCACCTAAAGTAGATTCTATTTCATAGTATTGACAAATATCTCCACTCTTTAAGGACACAAATATGCTTGGAGCAACCTTAAAATCTGTTCTTTATTTCACTAAACTTTTGTTCGATTTTATTGTAGAAGCTTCTTAAATCTTATGAAAAGTAGTTAGACTTTCTCTTTTAGAATTAACCATTCTTTTAGGTTAGCCATTGCATGAACCCATAATTTTATATTTGAGTAAAATAATAATAAATCATATATCCTATTTAAATTCCAAATATATGATCTATATATTTAATTAAGACAAAGCTTAATTATTATAATATAACAATCAAAAGGTTTTTTAATTAGTCAAACCGTATTCAAGTTTTTTAAGGAATTATAACTTAATAATTAATAATTTACTTTAATTATCCCACTAATTTTAAGTTTATATGAGAAATCTAATCATTTCAATTGATTTTCAATTTATAGGCAAAAATGTAACTAATATTGTATATTCTCTATTCTAAGCTTAATGTTTATTAATTAAAAAAATATAATTTATAAATCTTAAACAATAAACTTTTATTTATATTACATGAACACTCAAAATGAACCTAAAATAAAATAAATAGGGGATTACATTTTTGATTTTAATAAAGAAATTGGATCTGGATATTCCTCAAAAGTATATTTGGGAGAACACATAAATACTAAATAAAAAGTGGCTATTAAAATTATTAGTTCTCAAACATATACCACTCCAATTTAAAAATCCTTGTTAAAAAATGAAATATCCATACTCCTTAGAATTGATCATCAACATTTAATGAAGGTATATGAAGTTAGTCAAAGTTCCAATAATACATACATAGTAACTGAATTTTGTAACGAAGGCAATTTGGAACAGCAGATGAAAAAAACTGAATTCTCAGTCCCTAGAGTCTTATCAATTTTAAGATAGATCTCTTTGGGAATACAGGCTCTACATTAAAAAAGTAACAAAAATAATTTTACTTTAGAAATCATACATAGAGACTTGAAACCAGCCAATATATTAATCCATGACAATATATATAAATTAGCTGACTTTGGATTTGCTTTAATTGAAGATCAATTTGAAAGCATTATCAAGAAATTCAATGTAGGCACTCCTCTTTACATGGCTCCAGAAATTCTATCTAATAATCAATATTCTGAAAAGAGTGATATATGGGCTTTAGGGATTATGTCATATGAATTGATTTTTAATAGTATACCACCATACAAAGCCGATATAAGAATTTTTCATGATGACATACTAAAAAAATGTCAAAAATTAGATCTCTAATATTAAGGTGTAGTTAAATAATTACTGTTTGGAATGTTACAAATAGAACCAAATGCAAGAGAGAATATTAATTAGATTATATCATATCTATCACAAAAAGAACTAGAAAATGTATCACCAAGAATACAATAACCATTCATTAAATTATCATATAATTTTGTTCAATCCAATCCAAATTCTCCATTATCAACACCAAAATAATAGCCAACTATGTAAAGTTAAAGATAAAAGTATTAGAAAAAGGTTTAATCTCATAATAAAGCTTAAACATTTGAATCAATAAAATTTCTAAGCCCAAATAAGTTGTTAGAAGAAAAAATTAAATTTAATCTTGTATCTGATTTTAATTTAAATGAAGATCATCCAAAATTAATCTCTCATACTTCATCTAAGAAACTTAATAATGATAATCATGAATAAATGGGTTAATGTTCTACTTAATGTTCATTTTCTACCAATAATAATAATAATAATAATAATAATATTATTAAAAATAATGAAAAATAAAAAAAATTAAGATTTAAAATATAATAATCATAATTACCAGCAATAGTTTTACCAACTTATAATTTTTGTATATATTTAGAAAATATAATTAAATCTATGGATTGTTCTACTGAATAAAAATAAAAATGTAATTTTCTATTTAGAAAATTATTGGCTATTAAAGCAAAAGCTTTTTATTCTTTTGCACCTTAAACAATAAAAGAATAATTAAATCAATGGATTAATTAATTAAATAATTATTATGATAAAGTTTAATATATTCTAAATTTTACAATGGATAACACTTTTTAAATCTTCTTTAACACTTTATTAGAAGATTAAGGTAAATTATTGAGTATGTATTTGGTAAGTTTATTGAATTAAATAATTATAAAAGAATAAAATTCAGATTTCGATACTTTGATTGATATTCTTTAAGACAATATTAAACATTAAAATGATCCATTTCTATTTGCAAGAAAATGGGTACATAATCAATAATCATGATATTTCTATTTTATTATAGTTGAATTATAGATATACTTAATTTTTCAAAATTTATTTATTTTTATTAATATGGGAACTTGTTAATCTTAAAAACATATGGGTAATCCTGTAAAAAAAAAAGATTAAACATCATTTACTTCTTAATTTACTACAATTCGAGAATTGATTTACTTTTTTGATTAGATTAGTTTAGAAAAATTAAATTTTCCAGATTTATCAGCTTTTTTATCAAAACATATAGACAAAAATAGAATTGTAAATGAAGGTAAAACTTGGGTAGCCATAAATGAAGTTAAAACAATTTTAAATAATAAAACTGTTATTTTAATAAGGAACTTTAATCCTGAAACTGATGCAGCCATTTAATTAATTTATTTGCTGAAACAATTAATAGAAGTTTCTTTTGGAGCTTAAGAACTATAAATTAGTTTTAATGAAAATGCTGTTGAACTTTTTCATTATTATCAAGCACAACTGGTTCAAGTAATATTATATTACAAATTAATTAGATCTCAATTGAAGTATTATTAGCTGTTAATACATTAATTAGAAAATAGGAATAATGGTGGAAAGATAGTTATTTTAATTGGCGAAGTAGTTACATTTAATCAATGTTTAAAATTAAATAACCTATAGTAGAAAAGATTGATCTAATTTAACCATTTTATGAATTCATAGCATTATTAAAATAATGTGCTAAACAACTTTGTAATTAATAAAAATCACCAGATCTAATGGAAATAGATATTAAAGCTTAATAAGAAGTCTTAGAATAATTCTATAGTTAGATTAGAACAGGTTTTTTATAAAATTAATCAACTTAAATTGATAGTATTAATTGGGAGCGGCAAAATGCTTCAAAATCATTAGGATAAAAACTGTAAATTTATAATCTCTATATAAAAAAGAAAAACTATACTGCTTGATTCTATAAATTAATTTATATAATACTATTCTCTTGATATCTTTTAATTTGATGAATAATATCATAATGATTTATAAAAATAAGTTTATTTAATAATATATAATCAACACTCACAAGATTATCTATCATTTTCATTACCTCTAGAAACATCCTAAGGTTTCTCTTTTCCATTTTAAACAATTTCTGGATCACCTGATGCATAATTATTAAAGAGTGTTGAAGATTTAAATGGAATTACATCTTATTTTAATGCAAATATTTATTTATTTGATGAATATTATTAATTTTAAACAAGCAATCCCAAACATAAATATATTGTAAAATATTACTTATACTTATTTAATCGAACACTTAATTCATTTTATCTTTGAATTCAACATCTTTATAATTTGTTAATATATGATAATTTATTTCATATTTATCTTACAAATTCTAAACAGATTCATTAAAATCAACTTTTTGTAAATCTGTTTTATTCTAATAAAGTAAAATAGATATAATAATACTCCTATTAAAATCATTATTATTTTTGTTCCAACTTAAAATATTAATTCTTCAATCCATTTATCAATATGTAATAAAGTTTCTTCACTTGAACAATCATAAATTAATAAAGCTGCTTTGGCTCTTTTATAATGACTATATTTAATATATAATAAACAAAATACCTTGAAACAACTGATCTATATTTTTCTTATCCAGCAGTGTCCCAAATTGAAAATTTTATATTATTTCTAGAAAATGAATGATGCTAAACTCCAATAGTGGTTTCAGGTTGTGAATTGATATCTAAGAACCTTGATCTCATTCAGTAAAGTTACTTGTGCAGAATGGTTGTCTTGCCTACTCCACAGTCGCCTAGTAAGATAACTATTTAAGTGATCGAACGTACTTTTATTTTAAGACATTGTTAGAAATATAAAATTAAATTTAATTCATTCAATTATCTGATATATAATAAATAATTAATACAAAATTTAAAGTAATTCTTTAACTAGACTAAATAAATAAGAGTAATACAAAGTAAATTTTTCTTTTTTTAAATAATGATAACTTTATTCTTTAAAATTAATTAATTAGGATAAATGTAAAAAGTATAGATTAATAAATCAAATAAATTCAAAGATTAATTGATAATTATGCTTATTACAAAATAGAAAATAATAATTTATATATATGTTTATAAAAATCAAATGAATAAACCTAGCTAGATATGTTTATTTTAATGATTATTAATAAATAATTAATATTAACTATGTTATCATAAGAATTTAGATTTTCGAAATTATATTTGATAGAATTTAAGATTAAATTGATTGACTTGCTCTAAAATTATATATAATGACAAATTACTTTAATAATAATAAAATTAAAATAGAATATATATTTTATTAGTCTAAATATCCATGAAATAAGGATATTGATTAAACAAAAGTGAAGGATGAATATATTATAATAAATAATAATTAAATGACAATCTAATGTTTAGGAAATAAATATGAATTTATTTTTTTATTAATAATGATAAAAGAAAAAGATGAAGAAATTAAAATAATGACAAATTTTTTATAGAGCAAACTCTACATTTAGAATATGAAAGGAGATATGTAAAAGAATGAAAAAAAAAGATCATTGCTCAATGTATAAATCAAATACTTTCAATTATTTGATGAGGAGTAAGAGGTAATTTAAGAATCAAATTTTAGTTAGTGAAAATTTGTAATAATTCATATAGTTGTGTGAATTAAGCCTTGAGATGTGTTTTAAGAGAGAAAGTTTAGAGTTAATCTTTGAAATAATATTGGAGAGTCTTATCAAATATAAATTATAATCTAAATTCCAATACATGCTATTATTAGAATATATAGAATATTTAGAATTTTCCTTCTTAATTTTAAGAAATTATTAAAAAGGATATAGTAAGAACAACTTAGGATGAAGAATGTAGAGTAAAATTGAGTAATGTTCTTAATGCATATAGTATTCGTAATGCTTAAGTTGGATATTGTTAAGGATTTAATTATATAGCTTACTATTTCCTTTAGTATTTCAATGAAGAAGTATGATTTTCATTATATTTAAGGAAACTTTTTGGTTTTTATGCTATTTATTTGAGACTATATTACCACCTAATTATTATAATCATTTGTATGGAGTTCAATGTGATGATTTTATTATTAAAGATATTTTAGTATTCTTAAAACCATAATTGTTAAATCATATGGAAAAATTATAAGTTGAAACAAGTTTATTTACAATTTAATGGTTAGTTTGTTGTTTTACATTTCACAATAAATTGAGTGAGACAATAATAGATTTGTTATTACTTGATGGATCTAAAGCATTAATAAAATGTGTTCTAACATATCTATCCTTTTTGTAACCAATTCTATTATAATGTGAAGATATAGGCACATTTATTATTTCAATAGAAAACTTTCTTTAGAATTATTAAGATAGAGAATAATTTATAAAGGAATACAACAGAATATATATTAATAATAAAATATTGCAATTTGTAAGATAAGATTATTCAAGAAAAGTAGTTACAATGATTTAATAAAGAAGCAATCAAATTGCTAAACAATTAGATACTTATTTATTTGATCTTAAATAAAAGAAATGTAATTTAGAATCACCTGTGTGTTAATATATTCTTGAAACTTGGAATAGAAATAAAAAACATTTTGATTTTATTATTATTTAAGAAAAAAATATCAAAATCATATAAGATTATGAATAAACAAAGAATAGGAAATCTATTTTAGATAATAATGATTAAATGATATTTAGATAAAATCATATATGTCAATCAGATGATATGATATTAATTAGAGAAATCTAATATACTGATGTATAAGATGTAGAATTTGTAAACATTAAATAAATTCAGAAAAATAATTAAGTGAGTAAGAGAGCTCGTAGTCCTATTAAAGATATTCTTCTATTACCATTAAAAGCATTTAATTAAAAAGAATAGGAATAGAAATTAAAAATGAATCCCTAAAAATATAAAATAGAACCCTATTAAATTTAAAGAACTGTTAAAAGTTATCAACCTTAACAATCCCCAAATTCTTATTAACACAATAGAGCCAGATCTCCATAATATAGAAGATCTTATTAGCCAAAGGATATGAGTAACTCATAATATGTTGGATCCACACAGAGAACATAGAATGAGGAAACACCAACTATTCGAGAATCAATAACAATATAATTTTTAACAGAACTCTCTAAAAACACTGGATTAATCAATCTAGAATTTTAATATTAATGATTATTGAGTAACAAAATTATGTATTATAAAATCATACTTATTGATATAAACTATACTAAAAATAGAATAATTTATACCTAATCTATATTGGCTTAATCTAAAAGATACTTTTGTTATGAAATATTATAGTTTCTATAGGGAGAATTTTATTGACTGTTTGAAACTGAATAACTTGTTGGGGCTTAAATTAAATATGAATCTTACAATAGTAATTGCTCTATACGTCGGTTATGGCTAGCTAGGGAACATTTTTGTAATAATATTATTTCTAGTCGTAAAAATAAACTTGAAATTTTATAACAACAAAATATACATGGCTATTATTTTTAGGTATAAAATTAGTATTGATTATAGGGTAAAACTTATGGATATTAAGATGATGATCCATTTTCTAAACAAGGTAATGTCTGTTAGAAATTGGTCTCTTCTTGACATACTTTGATAATCTCTTTGAAATTTGTTACTGTATTTTAAAGTTTATATATCATACATATATTTGGAAGATTAGTCAAGACATTTTTTAACATGATGGTCACATAATCATACTTTTTATTAAACTCTAATTATGTTTAATGAATAGTCTATAATTATGGTATTTTCATACTTGTAAAGTGATAAAATTTTATCTATTTAATGAAGTTGATTAGTCAATTGTTTTAGACAGATTCTATTGCATATTTCTATGACATTCTTGGATATCTGAAAGCATTATTTTCATATTTTCATGTTCCTATTTATAATAATCAAGTTCATGATTTTTTTGTTCTTTTGTTTCTATTTTTGAATCTGATTCCTCTTGATTTCTTCGTCTAATATATTAGATCATGTTTCTAAAGGTAATAAATATATTTATCATACTTTTATCCTTTCTTGAACCATTTATGTCTAAATTCACTAGAGCCATATTGATTTCTAGTCTTTTTAAAATTGTACATGTTTAATTATCTACATAAATTTGCTTTGTTACCTTAAAAAGCTAGGATAATTTTTGTGTTTAAAGTAATTTGCCAAAACTTTTGATGATAATTCATGAGGATTGTACACTATAAATGCTGTCCCTTCCTTATTCCATGATATGAGATTTGATAATGATTCATTCTTAAAGATGAAATAAAGTATATATACTTCCAATATTTCATAAGTTTTTATTAAAAATGAAGGCACACTCACTTTTAAATGTGGATAGATAATTGGATCTAGATTTGACATATTATTTATTTTTTTAAGGATTATTTAAGATTTCATTTCATTTAAATATCACAAAATTAAGATGAAAGATATGCTTTGTATAAGAAAGTTTAAACTTCATATTATATTGGCACAAATAAATTAATTTAGTGAATTTCTAATCAAAAATAATAATAATATTTGTATAGAGTTGTCTGAATTATTAAGTGTTGACATCCAATACTTATTTGGTGATTCAGATTTAAATATTAAAATTAATTAAAATTGATAAAATTGAAATTATGGCAATAGAATTTGAATTTAAAGAAATTATTATTTAGAAATTACAAAATTAGTTAACTTGAATGTCTTTTTATATTTTGTCTGATGATTGTAATTTTATTTAGAATTACTTTTAAATAATTTATTTTAAATTGACATAAAATGAATAATAATAATTCATATTAACATTGCAAATACAGATATAATAATTACAATGTCATTGATTTCTCTTTATGCACTACATATACCATCAGTGTTTGTATCAAAACTAGCACCAACTATATATTATAAATCAATCAATACGTGCAACTGTAAATTTTGAATCATTATTTTGTTATATGATGCAACTTACACAATACTTGAATGGTTTATCTAATTTACTCAAATTTCTATTTGTATAGTCTAACAGTTGATTACTCCAACTAATAACCTTTTCTTTTGAATAAATTAAAGTGGCTGGAGGATTCTCACCTTCTTTCAATTAAAACACAGCATTAATTCCATCATCAATAGCCTTAGCTACTTCTTCTCCAATATATTCTCCCTTCTTAAAATATAGAGGACTATTATTACATCTGCACCTCCATCATCTGCCATTTTAATTTACTTATTGTTATTATAATATAAAAAGTGCAAATAAATTAGAATTTGTATATCAAAACAGAACCAAAAAATTATTAAAGTTCCTCATAATTCAATAGATTCTATTAAACTATTCAAAATTTTAAGAGAAATAAGTATTTAAACAAGATTAATGATTTATCAATATACAGTTACTACTATGGCAATGAGTAAATTTACATAGATTCAAGAAATTCAATATCAAATATAATGATATAAATAAATGAGAGATTAAAGTCTTGCTTTATATTTAAAAAATATAGTAAATACTTTTTAGAAAGAAATGAATTAATTTTATCTTTGATTTTAAAAACTGTTAATCAATAAAAAAACATTTATGATCTTTATATATACAATCTTATTTAGGAAAAAGGATGAGGATAATAATACTTAATAGTAACAATAAAATTTATCTTATAATTTATTATTCAATTTTTGGAACTGTTATGCTAATTAACTAAAATATTAAAATCATTAAACTACTTTTATTTTTTTATATTTAATCAATTAGAATGAAAAAATGAAAAATAGCATACTAATAAAATCTTTTAATTAAGATATACTTAAATACTAATATCTTCATTTAAGTACTTTAAATTAAACAGTAATCTCAAAATATAATTAAGATTTAATATCACTTTTGTTTTAAAGTAATTGACTATTTAATCTAGCTTAGAATAAATATTTTCAAAATATTATTATAGTCTTTTATAGAAAAATAAGAGGTATAAAGAAGTTTTTATAATTTTAGAACTTTAGTTTTAGAAAGAGAGATGAAAAAATTCTATTTTATTTTTTTATTAATTCTTTTTTACTTATACATATAAATCATTTTTTTCTTTATAAAAATTAATTATATATATGGATTATTTTCAATCGTTTTAAATCATATTAAAACTTTGGTAATTTAAACTTCACTTTAGAATTTAATATAAATGATAGATAAATGATATTTTAATTAAATGTATATAATCTCTCCTTAAATAAATAAGGTATATAATCAATCATCATCTTTGTCTTCCTTTTCTGCAAATATTTCAAAAGCCTTTTTAATTGATTCCATATTTATAGCAACAGGTGGTTATAAATTGTGCTCTCTAAAATAAAATCCTAGGGGTAATCCCATGAAGAATCCAACTGCTAAAAAAAACATATAATGTAATAATTAATATAAATTTAATTAATTCATTCAAATTTTCTTAATATATTGATAATGCTACTATTGAATAATTATTCATTCGGAATAACAACAAGGCTTAGTTTTAATGATCTTATGTATTTATTGGACTTCTTTATCCAAAAGTAATGGAATATTATATATAAAATGAAATATAGTAATCCTGCAATGTAAATATAGAGTAACAAAATAATGAAATCAGAGTATCTGATATCTGAGATATTTTTAGTAAGAAGTTCTAAAAATCTTACAAAACATAGATACGAATCTTTAAAATGAGATAATATTATATGATTAAATTCAATAGTTTAGTAAACACTATTGATTTCATTTTGATTTGGATTAAATTAAATATAATCCATTTCATATCCATAATTTAATTAATAATAGCTAGCTTATATACCCATAATTCCTAGAATTCCACTTTTTAAATAATCCAAATCATTGTCATATTCATAATATTAACCATATTTATTAATAAATTCAATTTAGGAACTATTATAATATTAGCAGAATGGTATTTCATTATAAAGTACTAAACAAACATTTTAATCAATGAGTTTTTTTAAAGAACTAACATCATCAGTTTATGGTAAGGTAGAAATTACATCATTAAATAAAGATCTCATAGTTTCACTGAATGTTGTTTACAATTCAGTGAATAATTATATCATTTGATTACCATCATCAAATGTATTTATCTATTATTAAGTATAAATTTTATTTTCGATAAATTTATTATAAATTTAAGGTTATGATTTTATTATCAATCCACTAAATACAAGAATATCAATATTAACACTAAATTTAACATATTAAGCTTCTAATTATACAATTGGATTTATTTATTAAGTTTATGAATTATATAATATATATAATCCCCAAATGAAACATAAATAAATTAATAAGAAAATTATTATCTTTAATAATTGAAATTAAAATTTAATTCTTATGTGTTTTATTCTGGAATTTAAATTTGAAGTTCTATTTGATTTATTTTAAATAAGTCTAGCTTTATATATGTTATCATAATCATTCTAGAAGACATAAGACCAAAAATTGATTCTTTTCCATGAATCTTCTCCAGCAATATTTTTTAAAGACTATAATAGATATTATACTTTCACAATTTCATTCATAATTTCTTATTCTTTTACTCTTCCAACTAATAAAGTAAGAGTCTAATTTTGAATTTCTATTTTCAAACAAAATATGAATTATACACAATATAGAATTAACATTAAAATTGAATTTGTAATAATGGAAATCAATTGATTAGTCTATTATAAATCTGTGATCAATTTAAATTAATTTTCCAATTCATCCATTATTTATACTGTTATATTACGCATATTTTTTATATTATATCTTAAAATAATCATAGCTTATATATAATCTAAATTAATATCTTCATTAATCAATATTTATTTAGTAAAGAAATTCATATAATCTATAAATTAAGTAAGCTTTACTTCTTAATACTTATATAATCCTTAAGATTAATTAATATAAGGTATTTATTCTTCAGTTTCAATTAAAGATGGATATATTAAAGAGACATTTCCCAACATGAATTCATTAATTAATTACATTTAATATTTGTTTTGATTTTTCTAGAACTAACTAATATTTAATATACTATAATTAGAACAAATAGTTATCCAAGCCAATGTTGCTGTTTTAGAATAATATCTATTTAAATTCATAGGTACTTTCATATTTGTAGTTATTGTTTAAAAATTCTAATATCCTGAATAAAGTTTAATACTATTAAAAATACATAAAAATAGATTAACTGTAACAGTTAACATACATATTATGATTATTGCTTTTACATTATTTGAATATTTAATTTTATTTTAAAAAAGATTATTAAAATATGTACTAGTTCTACTTGATTATCTTGATATACCACTAGATTAACTTTAATTAATAGCCATTTCCATTTCACTAATATTTCGTTTTTGATTCTTAACACTCTATTGATGAGGTTATATACTATCATTTTCTTTACAAAATTACAACCTATTTGATTGAGGAGGTGAAAAATAATCTTCTTATTTTTCATCAGAACTTGAACATGAATTATCTACTCCTGCAAAATCATTTAATTAACTTTAAATCTCAGGTTTAAGAAATATAACTCTTTTACTAGAATTGCCATTTGTTTCAAGTCTTAAATTTTCAGTAGTATTTGTATTAGATTTAGCTACTTAACATACATTAATTTCATCAAAATCAGTTTAATTTTCAATTCTCTACATAAATTAACTTTATATTCTTATTGATTATTTCATTTAAGATTCAAGATCTTTAAAGACAGCTTCACTTCCAACTTTTTTATCATAATTTTTTCTATAATCAATTATTTCTAGTATATAAAAACCTTTAACTTTTTCATTCTAAATAGGATAATACTATAATTGAAATTTAATGAAGTAGGTGACATAGATATCAAGCTACAAATAATCAGAAGAATTACATTATTTTATATAAATTTGATGGCACTTTTAGCAAATTCTTCATTTATTAAACTTCTGTCTATTTCTGTAAACATTCTTCTTCTTAAAATAGTTTTAATATTATTATTAGTGAGTTCAGAACAATTAGTATAACTGGATGCATATAAAGCAGGATCTGTAACTGTATGTTTTGTAAATTTCTTTGCTTATCTAGAAAAATCTTCATGAAATTCCATTAGATTTTATATAATAAGAAATTGTGTATCTTCTAAAAATTATACAAGTTAATTATGTTATTTTTATTATTAATATTCTTATATAATATTAAAGATTTCAGGCATAAAATAATATATATACATTTATTTAGTTAATTCTTCTTAATCTATTTTATTAACTTTTTGATTATCTTTTATTAGAATTTCATAAAATTATTATGTAATTCCTTATATATGTCCTTAATCATCAAATAAAATAAAATCTTATTATTTTTGACCTTAATACATAACTCCCTTTATAACAAAATCATCTACAAAATTAAAATCATTAGAAAATTTTAATTATAATGGCATAATAAAATAATCTCTATTTTTACCAAAAACTGTTTTAAATTAAACAAAAAAAGAGGATTATCCTTTTTTTAAAAATTCTGTTAACATTTCATTATGTATATTACTAATAAAATCAGGTATAATTTAATTGACTGATAATAATGCATTATATTCATTGCTTTTATGATAACCAAATAGACTTCCAATTTTTTATTTATTTTTATTTAATATTTCTCCTTATTTCTTTACTAAACTTACAGCTATTACTGAAATCTTGTCTGTAATTAAGGCTAAAGAAGTCAATTCATTTTATTTAAGTGTTTATTCAAAATAATAAACAATTTAAATTTACTTTTCACATAAATAACTATTTAATTAATCATTCATTATTAAAGAATAATATAATGATAAAATTCTAAGATGATAAATATTATTTATTAAACTAATGCTTAAATCATTAATATCTCTTTCAAATATACCACTTAACATTCTTCTAATTTCATCAATTAATATTGAAAAATTTACTAATTTCATTTATAAATCATATATATTTTTGAATCCTCTTATTTAAGATTACCATATATCTATTTTTTTGTTTATTAATTATGCAATTAAAGGTATTAATTCAATTTCCTATTATTCAAATTCTACTAAATCTTTAGATGTTAAATAAGTATATTTATTCCAATTTTAAGCCACATTAGAACTATAAAGAACTTGTTAAATCTCTTTTTCTATATTTTTTGTAATATCAAGAACCATTAATTTAAAATACCAACTTTAAGTATGTCCATTAAATATCTAATACTGTTTAATTTTCATTAAACTCAAAGAATATTGTTTCTTTATGAATGCTATATAACTGATTTTATAGAGGAATAGGGATTCATCCTCATTTTAAAATATCCTTGAAATTAAGCATTCTAAAATATGGGAATATACTTATGCCTTATTAATATAAATCATTACTTAGCATTTCTATTCACAATACTTTTAATGTAAATTAATTACATTACAACACAAAAATGGTTAATAAATGTTAGTCTATTCTTTTTATTGTTCTTTAAGATATAGAATTATTTTGAAGTAAAGAGATTGTTAATCTTTTGAAATTGCTTAAGAAAAGAGAGTAAAGCAATTATTATAGAGAAAAACTCGAAAGATCTATCTGCTAGCAAAATATCCTAAAACACTCAAAATCAATTAATATATAATGACTGCTTATTCAAATTAAAGTGATACATCCAGTATTCTCATTATGGTACATACTATTTTAATGGAATTTAAACAAAACTATAATTAATTATCAGATAAACTATATGGATAATAATATAAGATATCAGATATTTCTGATATTGTCCATAATAAGGCACTTATTAATGTTATGATATACAAAGTATTATCTTCATCATTATTGTAAAAATAAAATAAAATTGTCATAAATTTCAGTACTTGAGATAATAAACCTATTATTGTGAGATCTCTACATAATATAGTTTAACTAAAATATGTGTTTCTCATAAATAATAGACTTAAAAATGATTGAATAAATATTATTATTATAGTTATAGTTCCAAGCATTTATTCAAATAAATTATTTTCTTATTTTATTAATGTATGCACAGTTATGGATATTTATAGATAACAAAAATATTGGGGAAGTACTCCAATATATATTAGTATCGCCTATTTAATTATAGCGATTTAATTTAAGTTGAAGCAACTTAGTATTAGTATGTAAATTAAGATTGCAAAGCTTATAAAACTTGAAAAATAACCTAAAAAGATTGGAATACTATCATAATCCAATAATGATGCTTTCAATATAGTGATTAATGAATTCAAGTGAAAACTGTCTAGTTTATTATTATAAGAAGGCATAATTATAGAAAAATACTATGTTAACTGTAATATCCTAAATATGATCATCTGACTCATCTATTAATTAATCTAAAGTATTTCACCATTCAAGAGTTAACTAATTTACTAATGCATTTTTGTTAGCATATTTTTAAAGATTTGAAATTATTATTTGATCAAATATATAATAATAATAAGTAAGTATTAAATTAAATGATGTTTTTAGGAAGGGCCAATTCAAACTTAAAAATTATATTAGAGGTTCAAAATATCAAATATAATTATCTTTTTTATGTCATTTAATAGATAATATTTGAAAATTGCATGTATATATATATAATATTAATTTTTAAATTGATCATTCATAAATTTATTTCTGCTATTGCATTATGAATTTATGTAATTTAAATAAATTCAGGAGGTAAAAATTCATCCATAAGTTATTTTAATTCATAACTAAAAATTTATAAATTATTAATGATTACTTTTAAATGACTCTTTGAGATCTCTCAAATAATAATTTATAACTAACCCAAAGAACTTATTAATAATATTTTATATAATACTTTAAATTGAATGACTACAACTTTGTTTTTATATATGCAATTAAATTTACTCTTTTAATAAATTAAATGTATATTTGACTTTATGGTAATTATTGGAAACTAAATATCGATATTTAATCAAATTTTTATTTTCATTCCATTCATGAATTAACGATTGACTACCTTAACTATATTAATTTATTTTTTCTTTATTAAATAAATTCAATTCTATTGCCATTTCTGCAAATCTATCTAAAGTAATCATTTTATCTTTAGTATTTTCATCTATAAAATCTGCAAATGTAATAAATTAATGCAAAGCCTTTGTTTTATTATAAAGATCAGGATGAATTGCTTTATATAAAGTTTTAAATTCAGAAAATTCTATTAATTAATTACCATCTAAATCAGCAGCCTAAAATATAAGTTATAATGAATCTTCACACTATTTCTTTTTTGAAAAATATAAATTCAATATTGTAATCATTTCTGATTCAAATAATATTTCTTTTTTATTTTTTAAGGAATTAAGATATTAATTGACAGTATTTTATCCAAGAAAATTAGCTAGAAATTCATTACAATATTCTGTCATTAAATCATATTGAATAATTAAATCATTCTTATGAAAATTGACTTCTTTATTATTAAAATATTTCACTGTTTCAACTATCTATTTATAAATAGCTTCATCCATTTCTCCATGCATATAACAAAGTCTAGCCATAAATTACATTTTAGGTTGAGTCTCCATTTTACTACATATAAATTAAAAAATTTATTTTATTTTCTTTTCAGCAACATTTTTAAAACCATATTTCTTAAGAAAATAATCATAAATACTAATATGAAGAGGAATTTTATAACCTTCTGGATTTTTAGATGCATCTAAAATAAGTGTATAAAATATTTTTAATAACTATATAATTGGAATTATTGGAATTCTTACACTTTTTTTAGTAGGTGTCTTTGCTATCAATTCTTTCATTAATAAATTAGCAGCATCTGTATTTTAACTATAAACACGTTTCACTTTTTTTTTATCTTATTTAAGTTCACTTAATAAAGACATTCTCATTTAAAGAGGTTTAGTAAATTTCTTTGTAGATTGTCTTTACAAACCAAATTTTTAAACTAAATCTTTAACATTACTCAATCTATTTTCATTTACTTTTTTACTATCTAATTATAAATCCAATTATTAAGATTATGTAATTTCAGATTTTTAATCATTTAATGTATTTTCATCATTAATTGATATATCTAAATTTAAATCTTATTTCTCTTCTATTTATATTTACCCATCATCATATTCATCTTGATCTTCAAGTACATTTAAATGCAATACTTCATTATTTATTTGAAATGTCTAATTAATTTTATCTTTTTCATCAGATTTTATTGAACTATTATCATTATCTTCTTCTACTTTAATTACATCAAATTCTTTAGATATTGCTTCTTTATTGAAATCGAAAGTATGTTTAAAATTAGGTGTCTTTCTATTTGGAGATGTAAATTATGGAGATCTTTTAGATGATAATTAATCTTAACTAATTGAATTGATCTTTTTTAATAATAAAGTTTATCCATGTTTTAGACTTTTAATAGTTTATTATTTTTCTTTAAGAATTTCTACAAAATCTTAAGTTGCTTCTTTTAAATTTTATTCTAAATTTTAAGCAACAACTTAATGTTCCTTTATTTTCAACATTTATTCTATGCTTTTTGATTGGAATTCTTAATATTTATCATTAAGTTTAGTAAGATACTATTATAATTCTTCATAAACTTTTTATTTAATTTTTGATTTATTTAAAGTTTCAATAACAAAGTCTTCTTAAGCAATAGAAATAGATGTTGCATATCTTACAATTGAAATTGATTCTCTATATTCATCCTCTTTTACTTCATCAAAAATAGCTTAAATACCATGATTAATGAAATTATGAATGAATTCATTTAATATAGGAATGTTACTATAAATCATTTTATCTGTCTATATTTATTCTAAAATAATATATATATAGATAGATACTTTCATCTAAGATTACATTTTATACAATATTTGATTATCTATGATATTTTTTTATTTTAATCAATTATGAATCATCCATATTATCAAATTCAAGTTGTAATTAAGATAGTGGAGTTTTGCTTTATTCATCATCTGATGTCTTAACAATTTAGATAGGAGACAAACTTTTATTTTTAAGTTGAATAGGAATTTAAGCTTTTTTTGTCATAATATGAGAAACAATAGATTTTCCTTCTTAAATACTTTGTAAATGTTTAAGTTACACATTAGGGAATCCAGCAGGTAATTATGTTATGATATCATTTGAATGAGTATGATTATGTTAATATTTCTTTTATTGTTCTGTGATTTATTCTATATTTTAATAGAGTAATGTAATTTCTTCTTTTTGCTTTTTGATTTTATCTTCTAAAAAAGTATTTTTCTTTTCTAAAACTTCTTTTTCAATTTAAAATTATTAGAATTCTTATTATAAAGTTATATATTGTTATTGATAACTTTTTTGAGTTTAATTTAATAATTATTATTATTAAATGTTTTTTAAGTTTTCAAGGTTTTCTTAATTGGTTTTATTAATATTTTAAATTAAATCATCAATTAAAACAATATAAGAATTCCAAACTTTTTCAAGTAATTATCCACGCTCTTTACAATCTAAAGATACTTATCTAATAATCTCTTTTAAACATGATGAATATATAAGAGAAATTTCTTCAGCAATAGATTAAGTATTACAATTTTCTAGCATGACTGATTATTTTACTTTTTTAATCATATAATCAAACCATAATTATAAATCTATTGCCATCTATCTGTTTGGTAATGTTGAACTTTATTAAATCTTATCACTTTATTGTTGAATGATCTTCTTCAAGTAAATTTATAATTATGATGATTTAACATTTTTAAGTAATGGATTTAAATCTAAAGTACCATCTTTAGAATCCAATTCTGTTAAACTGGTTTTGTAAGATGTCATACTCTATGAATTTCTATACATAGTTCCATAAAAATTAGTTTTTAATCTTTATTGTGTCTTGGCTAATAAATAACATTTACATATTCATGAAGCTTTGGATCATCTACTAAGTTGCTTAATGAAGTAGGAATAACAGTTTTCTATTATAGATATGACGTATCTTGATATCGGGTGATTCTTGTTTTTGTCAGATTTAATGTCAAATTTGCAGAAGTACCACTTTGTTTCATAGAATTTCCATCTAGAACAGATATTTATGAGTTATTTTTGTTTGATAGATTATTGGTTGTAATAGGAACTTGGGTTGAGTTTGGTAGTAATGGAAGTTGATTTTTATTAAGCATAATGATTTTAATTGATTTTTATAGTTAGTCATATCAACCGACAGTAACTGTTTTGGCAAGGTTTCTGGGTTTGTCAGGGTCAATTCCTTAGAGATAACATATTTCTAATGCTAATAATTGGAATACAATAACACTTAATAACCAATTTAATTATTCTCCAATTTTTGGAATCTAAATTAAATGATCAATCTTATTCATTGTATTTTATAAACTCTATACAGAATCAGTAATTACTATAGTTCTAGCATTTCTAGAATTAACTTCACTTAAAGATAGTTTCATATCTTAAATGAATTCATCATCTAAAATTATTAATATTATTGCTGTTTCTTTTTCTTTTGAAGAATCAATTAATGCTAATGGTCCATGTTTCATTTCTCCTGAAGCAAAAGCCTCTGCATGAATATAAGTTAATTCTTTGATTTTTAATGCTCCTTCTCTTGCAATTGCATAATTTGATCCTTTACCCAATATATATAAACTTTATTTTGTTTACAATATTTTAGCAACTAATTTAACAGAAGCTTAACATTCTACAATCCCTTATCCAAATACCATTGGTAACATTCTCAATTATGTAACATATTTCTCTCTTAAAGGTTTCATCTTTATATTTTATGGTAAATAATTATTCTTTTCTTTATAATAACTAAACCATAATCCTATTAATATTAGAGCTGTAGTTTAAGAAGTAAATGATTTTGATGCTGCTACTGCTACTTCTCTTCCAGAATTCAAATAAACTCCACAATCTACATTAGTTGCTATTAATGATCCAACAACATTTACACTAATAAATTAATATCATAATTTTACACTCCTATTGTAGTAACTCCTTATTATTTAGCTAGATTTAAAACTCTTACTATATCTTTAGTTTCACCAGATTATGTTATAAATATTATTCCTACTTATGAATATGGTAGATCATAAATTTGAAATTCACTTGCTTCTATTGCTTAAACACTTTCAAAAGTTCTAAAATTTTTAAATATTGGTAAAACACTTTAAGCAGCATTAAAACTACTACCACATCCAATTAAAATTAGATGTTTAATTTCACAAAGTTCTTTTTCTTTCATATCTAATCCTCCCAATTTTGAACAATCAGAAAAACCTGCT
Organism: Paramecium primaurelia; assembly: GCA_905182975.1. NCBI lineage: Eukaryota > Ciliophora > Oligohymenophorea > Peniculida > Parameciidae > Paramecium > Paramecium primaurelia. The sequence continues at coordinate 73,496 of CAJJDM010000057.1, forward strand.
AATCTTGCTCCATTTCCTAAACATCTTAAAAGACTATTTGGTTATTCATTTATTTCCATTTCAAAAAATGTTTAATATGGTTATTTTGGTTTTAAATGTATTTATTCAACTTCTTAATTCTCATTAAAAATTAATCTATGTTTTATTTGATTATATAATTAATTTCTATTCTCTAATTACAATAGCATTACTTCACCATCTTATAATGCTATGTAATTTTATGTATATTTTTCAAATGCAATCTTTTCACTTGCTACAAATATACTATTAGCAGCATATCCTACTAAAAGTGGACTTCCTTATCTACATACAATCATTTATGCAGGATTTTCTCTATCAATCACTGCTAGACCCCATTATCCTCTCAATTTTGTTAAGACAGATTCAACTGCTTCTAAAAAATTATGCTTCTATATTTCTAATCCTATCAGTTGGGCTATTACTTCTGAATCTGTTTCTGAAGTAAATTAAATCCCTTTTTAAATAAGCTCTTCTTTTAATTCTACATAATTTTCTAATGTTCCATTATGAACTAATGCTATCCTTTTTGTAATATCTGAATGAGGATGAGCATTATTATCAGTTTTGCTTCCACAAGTCGCCCATCTTGTATGTCCTATTCCAACTTAACTTTGAATATGTTTCTATAATTCTTGATTTAATTTTACGAAGCAATCTATTTTGTTTATTTAATCACTAGCATGCTTTGATATTATTAACTATTTAATATATAAATACATTTACTTCCTTTTATTTATTGATAGTACCAATACCTGCAGAATCGTAACCTCTATTTTATAATAATTACACTCCTTCAAAAATAACTTTTTCTGCATTATCTTCTGTAGTTAATACACCAATTATTCCACAACACTTAATACTATAATTTATTAAACTTCCTCCAAGACCTAAAGCAAATAATTTTTTGAACATTTTATAATTCCAATTAAATTTGAAATGAATTCATATATATAAAGAATACTAAAATTATGTGTCACAAATTTGAGAAATGTTATTAATTTATTTTTTATAAATATTATCATAATATTCATATATATTATTAATAATTAGTTATTTTTAATATCAAAATAATATTGATTTATTAGTAGCAATCTAGAAATCAATTGTTTTACAAACTAAAAAAAAATTATACAATTATAAATTTTTGGAAAATAACAATTTTTTTGGTGTAATTTCTATAATCTTAAAATAAAATGAATAATTAAAATTATATATTTAATTTTCATTCATATTAGCAATAAGTTGATTCAATTATTATGCAACTGTTCCAATAAAAAATTAATTAATTTATATACCATTATGGATTTCTAAGGAATCAGATGATTAAAAATAATTAAAAAATACAAAATTTTACTGATTTTTATCAAGTTCATGTTAAATAAAAAAGTGACATAAATTTTGATTTTTTTTTATTTAAATTTTCTTCTAGAAGTATAAATATATTATATAATTTTTTAGAAATAAAAAAAAATTGAAAATATTTTTGATTTTTTTATCATAGACATTATTTTTGTATGTTTAATTATTTTGTTACTTATCAGTACTTAAATAAGAAATTATGTTATTTTATTTATTTTAGAAACTGAATGTCATTTTATAAAGTCACTATAAAACATAATTGATTTGATTAATATCTTCATTAATATAATATATATTAAATGGGAATTTGTGCTGCCTCAAAATAAAAAAAAACAGCTAATGATGGTGAGCTATAACTAGTTGTTGCATAAGTTCGGCTTTCCCAAGATTGTGAAACTATTTTGAAAAAAAGAGCAAGTCAATCATCTCATTTAAATCCTTTTAAAAATCCAATACTAAGTAGAAGACTAAAAGAAATTCCAACTTCACCTTAACCTATAACTCAAATTGAATGATTTTATAATTATCTATTATGTTTCATGTATATTGTAAAAACATTAGAAAATTATTTTTTTTTAAGTTTATTTGCTTAACTCCTCATAATTATTATAAAGTTAATGGTTGGAATGTTTCATGAATATTTTAATCGAATGAAATTTATTAATCACAATCTAAAAATCAATTTAAAATGAATATCAGAAGATAATTTATTAAATAAATAATTATGGGAGTCTGTCATGGAAGCACAAAAAAAAATAATGGATAATTGAAATAAGTAATGGCCAAAGTTAGAAAATCTCAAGATATTGATATTATCTTAAAAGAGACAACAGAAACTTATACCACATTCAATCCATATAAGAATCCCATTCTCAATCGTCGTTTGAGAGAGTAATCAACACCAACTTAATCAAATGTACAATAATGATTGAGTTATTATTTTTTGTTCATTCTTATTTCACTATATTTAGTTAATAACGATAAACATATTGTTTTTATAAAATTAGTTCAACATTAAGTCCAAAAGTGATTATTTTTCTAACTATACTAACTATTTTTTCTTTCACTTTTTGTTATTCAATTCCATTCAAGTTACTCATTAATGAATTACGATTAGATTGGCTCAATTTTATTAAAGAAAAAATTGATATTCTTCAATCTTACATCATGTAATTATTTATTCTTTATAATCAAGATGCGATATATTTACACTATCTAATAACTCATTAGAACCATATCATGAATAAAGATACGATGAAAAAACAAATAGAAAAAATTAAAATAACAACGAGATTGCGTTTTTTTACTATTTGAAAAAAATGTAATAACGCTAAATTACTTATTAAAATTATCATAAAAATATGAATATTAACAATATTAAAAAATATATAATTTCATATAAATCTCTATTAACTACAAAATTAAAGTAATAATCTATTAGTATTATTAAGATATAATATTATATTACTAAGATCTATTTAATTATATTGTAAATTTCTATTTAAAAAAAGATTCTATTATCTAATTCATTAGATATCATTAGATAATCTATTAAATGGTTTTGATAATAACAAAATAATTAAATTTTGAATATTTATATTATATCATTTTTCATCTTCCTCCTCTATTTAATCTGTTTTGGCAAATTTACTATTTTTTTTTTCAATAGGACTTCCATTGACATTAAGATCAACATGATCAAATTCAGTAGTATTGAATTTTTACATTACTTTGCCATGTTAAGGTTCTTTAAATCCTTTGAATGCACAATCTTAGGTAACAAATGAACCTTTTTCTATTTATTTTGTATTTTATAATGAAGGTGAATCACTTTGAAATTCTTAAGTTTGAAAATTCTTTCCTCCAGAAGAGAAAAATTATTTTTTTTGAGATGAAGTCTATTAAAGTTTTAGTTCTTAATTTTCTATATGACTTTTTTCAAAGAATGGATCTAATAAGCATGCACTTGCTGATATTCTTTTTGTAGGATCTTTTTCAAGCATTTTTTATATTAAATTAATGATATTAGGATCTACTTTCTTCATTTATAATGGAGTTAAATCAATTTTACATTATTTATTTAATTTTAATACTAAATTAAATCCAACTCCTGGAAATAGATCTTTACCAGTCAATCTATTAACTTATAATATAATAAAGAATACAATTTAAAGAATATAACTCCAGCACTGAAGACATCACATACTTTATCATATTTTTCTTATTTATCAATTAAATTTGCTATTTCAGGTGCTACATAACCAGGAGTACCACATTTTGGAAATAAATATCTTAAATTAAATAATTAATAATTACTTGTCAATATTACAGTAGGTTGCCAATCCAAAATCTACTATTTTTAAAGAATTCAAATCTGATTTTTTTTATAACATAATGTTTTCTGGTTTAAGATCACGATGCATTATGTTTTTCTTATGCATATATTCTATTCCTGTTAGAATTTACTAAATATTAAATTTTAAATAAATGTTATACCCACATCACATTACGCACTATTTCTTCAGGAAATCCATTTTTATGGCTATTTAACTCATCATGCAAACTCTTTCCTTCTAACAAATCCATTACCATATAGAATGTATTGTCACCTTCATAAACTGCATGTAATTTAATAAATGATGGATGATCTAAATCATTATTTATAGAAATCTCTTGAAACATTGATTCCTTTAAATTAAGTTAAAGCTAATTACAATTCCATTTTCTGTTTCATTTACATATGATTTATCAACACATTTAGCAGCATAATAGAGTTCTGAATTCTTGTGTCTAACCAATAATACTCTAGATGAAGCTCCTTTACCTAAAGTTTGGAGGGGTGTGTAAAAATCTTAAATTCTTTGAAAGATTATTTTATTTCTAAGATGTTCTTTTAATTTAGTAAGAGTAACATCATCTCCACAAAAACAAGTGACCTTAGCAATTTAAGATTCTCTTATCTATTTAATCTTAAAATTTAATTGTCACAAAAAAATACTTATTAAAATTTAAATGAAACAATTTTGTAATGTTTCTTCCCATTAACAATTTCTTCTTCAACCTCCCATTTAACATGAGTTTATAATTAAATAGGTAAAACATATTTTGGGGCCTTAGCGTTTTCCTTAAATTTATTAAATTAACTTAATACTTTATAAAGTTCAAGTTTGTTATTATTTAATATTCCTTTGTATTACTTTGTCCCCTTTTGTCCCTTTTTAAAACAATTGAATTCAAAAGTTAATGGAACTTCTAATTACATATTATTTTTAATTAAATTTTATAAAATTTTATTAAAATGAATATCAGATCATGAAAAATCACAAGTTCCAATTAATATAACTTCATTATTCTTCAGTTAAATAAATCTATATAATATTATATTCCTTATATATTATCAATAAAATGTTTAAATCATTTTTTCTTTATAGAGGAGAATAAAAATTTCAAGAATTTATTGGAAAACCTGATAATGGTTCAAAAAATAAAGAAATTCTTAAGATATTTAGATTATTATTATGAATGAATATTTAAAATTGAAAATAAGTATATTTAATTACATTAGAATAAAAAAAGGAAATTAAAATGATATGATATAAAAATAAGTAAGTGGATTGATGTTTTAATTATTTTTAGTTAAAATAATAAAAGTTATGTTTAATTCTCATTCAATCAAATAAAAATCAACGGTTCTCTTTAATTTATCTAAGATATGTCTGTAAAGATTAGCAATTATTAAAAAGATCTATTGGAATAAGTGACTATATTTCTCTGGCTGTTTTAGATTCAAAATAAAATTTTGTCTATAATGGAATCCAAACAACAAAATATACTAAAACTGATATCATACAAAATATCATGAATAGTAAAGTAAATTGTAATTGCAAATCTGAATAATGTGAATTTAAATAATTTTGTAATTCTTCTAATAATTGCATATGACACACTCTTATAAATACTTTTTGCATTTTTCTATTTGCATTTCCGATCCTTGTATTATAAATATTACATGTATAATTTTAACGATGTTATGAACTGATATTATAAGTTAAATTGTTATATACAGCATTTTTATCATAATATGAATATTATTGTAACATATTTTGTGCATTTTCAAAAAAATTAGTTACTGCAATAGATAAACCCTCTTATAAAATATTTTTATTAAAATTTAAACATGCTGATGAATTTACAGATGGATCATTTGCTAATATGATATCACATGGATTTTGAATATAAATTTCATTAAAAACCTTTTTATATTGATCAGATAGAATTAATTCATTCTATTAATTCAAAGCATGAAGTTCTGCATCTAAAAGTTTGACTTCTTCTAATTCTTTTTATAACTTTTGATTTGAATTAAATTCATTAAATAAAATAGCATTCTCATCATAAAGCATCTCTTTTATACTATTATCTATTAATCTATATTATGTTGGCATAAAGGATGTTAGATTCACTAAAGGTACTAAAGACTTAGTTTAATCAGTAATAGTCTAAATTGTAATTAGATACATATATTACACTTGATGAAAAGTATAAATAAGAAAAATAGGAAACAAGTAAAGTAAGAAAGAATAGGAAGTTAATTTGTATTTTTCGATAATTATCCATCTCAAATTTTGATTTTCTTTTTTTATATTTATTTGATACTCCTAAATAATAATCTTATTCATCTTATACTTCATCTTCATCTTCTATTGATTCAATCTTTTATAATAATAATCTATAAATACTTCATCATTCTCATTTAATTATAATAATTAAATAAAGGTTTAAAATTAATTAATCATCTTTTTAATTTAATTATCTCTAATCTCTAAATACAAAGATATAATCTCTTTTATATCTTTTTAATGAAAATAAACATATATTTAAAAGAATATAAATATTAATATAAGACAACAGATTTAGAATGTAAAAAATAAATTTTCCTCCATAGATAAATCATCTATTAAACTTAAAATATTTGAGTAATAGTAGGCTTATGAAATTAATTAAAATTTCGGAATTGAATTAAGTGTATTATGAAGATAATAATGAAAATCTTCATTCTCATCTATAAAAGATGATATATTTGAGTTATTTAAGGTGATAGCTTTAGATATCATTTATTCTATTGCTTAAGTAAATGTAAAGTTATAAGAATTATTATCTTTTGTGAACATTTACACATTAGCAGATTAAAATTCATCAAAAACTGTTTGATAATTTTTATTAATCTAAATTGAAGCTGAAGTTAAAATTTTATCAGTTAGTAATAAAACATCTAATTCATTGCTAAATTCAGCATAATTTATTTAAACATATCTACCTCCTGTAGATTTCATAGTATATTCTTCAAGATTTAAATAACATCCTCTTAAATCTTATAAATTTGATTAAATCTTTAGTATTGATGCAAATCTTTAATTAGATGCTGCTAAGAGAGTTATTGCTGATTCAAATTAACTTTGAGTCTGAATAATGACCATATACATTACTATAGCAATAATAAACATTAAAATCATTAAAGCATTAAGAATAATAATAAGTTTCTTTAAAAGTGGAGAATAAGGGACACCTAAGAGATAATACATTAAGTCTTCTTAATTACATATTTTGATTTATTGAGGCTATTCTTTTTCATCTTCAAGTTGTAATTTTTAAGTTCTTTCTCTAATTTATTCTTCTTCATCTTCATCTTAATCTAGATCAATAATTTCCTTAATTTCTCCTTAAAATAATCTCAAAGTTTTAATGTCATAGCCTAAACCTGATTATAATTTAAGATTGGTCATAGAAACAAACTTTTTACTTGGAAAACTTTATTAAGTAAACATACAAACTTTTGGTTCATCTTAAACTTCACTTTCATTTTTAATAGATTCATATTAAGAAGTTGATTAGCTAACATGTTCAACTACAATTATAATAAAATTTAATATACAGATATATTAGTTTTGCTCAATTGAAAACTTAAATTAATGTTTAAGAATATTTCTTTTGATTAAATAATAATCCTCTTTTGGTTAACAGACTTCATTTAATTGTACTTTTAAATAATATCCATAAATCTATTATCTAGAATTTGCTTAAGAAAATAAGTAATTTTTATTAGATATTTCATATAATTATGCATAATATTACTTAGTAACACATTAGTCATTTTATTTTTCTTCAAAATCTGAACTTTTATTAAGAGAATTTGTTAGATTTTCAAAAACAATCAAATTCATTTTATTAATATAATCTTCTTTATTATACATTAAGTAAGGGAATAATTTTTATATTGTTAATTATCTTATTTACAATTAACGTATGTCTAAATTGAGCATAGATATGCAAGTTGATGAAATACTCTCTATTTTGCCATCTAAATTAAAGATTAAGTATGCAAAATAATTATAGCATTGATCTTATCTCAATCTACAAAATTAAAATACACCTTTATCAGATATGTATATTGAATTAATACTATAAGTTTAGAGAACATATTTATTTTTAGAAACTAAAAATTAAGATCTTTCTTCTGTTTCATAAACTTAATCTTATCTTAATTAAGAAAAATAAGATTCAACAAAAATGTTATGCAATTTTAAATATCTATATTATCTTATAAATTAAATACGTATTTTATAAGATTAATGATAATGGTCTACCAATAACATCTGTTTTAGAATATCCTAATAAAGAATGGAAAGCTTAATTCACATTTTTTATTATTGTTGGTTAATTGGCTTTACCAAACAATTCCAAAACTATAACAGGATATGAATATGTGCTTAATTCATCTTAATTTTTTAAATATTAATGTTCTGATTATTAAGAAGTTATTTTTTATTTATTTCCCATTTAAAAACCTTTATAATTTTCTAATTTATGAACATATTTAGAAAATTTTTCTATAAGTCTATAAATAGATACATCTAAATGATTATTTCTTTGAATTTTGAATAATTATTTTTTTAATAAATGGATCTATTTAAGAATTAAATTTCCATATTTTTATATATATGATAAATTTGGATTTTCATCAAGTAAAGTATTCCAAAATTATATTTTATAATAGGCACATTCTTCAGTTAATTATTTAATTTATTTATATTAATATTTCATGCTTCTATCAATTGTTTAAATGTATTTAACTTAATTTTTTGTTGCTGATTTTTAAAATGTTTAATCAATAATTTTCCTCATTTTAAATATTAAAAATTCTTATGCAAAAGATGGATTACACATTTCTGCTTTATCTACTTCAATTAATGCCTTTTAACCTTATTCTAGAGTGTCTAAAAGGAAATAAGAATAATGCAACTTTAACTCAACACTAAGTGGATATGTCTAAAGTCCAAGTTAATAAATTTAATCAATAATTTCTTTTAAAATCATTCTTTTATCTGTATATTTAAGATTATCTTTAAATTTTTTAGACAATTCAATTGATGTCTTAATAGCACATTATGGATTTAAACAAGTTTATTTATGAACTTCCAAAAAACCTAATACAAGAATTTCCTTATTTTTATCTTTTTCAAAACATTCACATAATTCAATCAAAAATTCAGAAAGCTATATTATTTCTTAACTAGAAAGTTATTAAATCATATTAGCTTATAACAAATTTATAGTTTATCTATCATCTTATAATAGAATAACCAAAAGCATTGGCATTGATACAATCCAACCCTTCATTGTATCAATAAATACTAAATGTTCAAATGTAAATGTAGTTAATAGCATAAAATTTGTATAAAAAACTAAACCACTTATAGCTTACCATAATTTTTAAATATTTCTATTATAAAAAGGTTTTTTGAATCTTATTTTATAAAATAAAAGAAAACTTGTCAAAACTTAAATTAAGATTACAATCATAGTGTATTTAGGTAGTTCTATTAATGAGTAAGCTATCAATGATAATGATACATACACATATAAAAATGTGTAAGTAGATCCTTCTCTTTATGAAAATGTATTCTTTCTATTATTTCTAACTTCAATAAATAATTTAGATCCAATAATTACAATAAAGATTAAAACAATTAATGAAAATATAACTATACAAGCATGAATAATATAATTGCCAGTCCAACATACTTAATCAGTTGTATAAAACATTCTTAATTCTCCTGTATAATCTCTTTTACAAATTAAAAACTATATTATATAAATAAGAATGTACTCCTAAATGCAATCTCAAGATTTCAACAAATCCTGCTGTCATGATTAATTTTAAAGCAATACTTAGTATAAGCATAAGAAATTAATTATTCAAGAGTTATTTTATGATAGCCGCCAATAATACAATGATTGCAATTAATAGAACAATACTTACAGCACAATACATTCCTATTAAATAAATGGATGTTTTCTGTTAGTTAAGAATTCTTAAGAAAGTGAAATACTATAAAAACTTTTAGATTTCCCCTGATAGATTCATATTATGCCATGCAAATTAAAGCTATATTTAAAAAGGAAAATATAAAAGCTGAATAAATTAGATTAGAGATATTAAACAGGTTGTTTATAAAGATTGGTTATTTTAGCCAATAATTTAATAAGCAATACTAGGATTATGAGAAATGTATACTTAAATAGTGATAACTTAAATTAATCCCAAAGAGTTTATGTAAATTCTTGTTTAAGACTCATGATCAAAATGTATTTACTTTTTTTAAAATAATGATAAAGCAATTTTATTTGAATTGCAAAATCTCAAAATTAATATTTAGATAATTATTATAATAATAAGAATGTTCAATCGTTCATCATCTGATGTAAATATATCTTAAATAATCAGATTAATCAATGAGATAAAACTAAGTATTTATAAGTAAATAGACAAACATATATATATATTAGAGTAGTTTATTTAATGATGAAATAGGGTGAAGAATCATTATATGTAGCAATCTTATTTTCAATTGTTTAATTATTACAGTTAACATATTTGGCTTTTGGATCTAAAATATCATATGTATGGAATAATTAACAAGCAGCAACAGATCTTAGTAAAATTCTATCGTAATAATTTAAATATATTATAAGTTATTTTGTTATTAGTGCTCACTTAAGATAATAAAAATTAGAGCTTTATTTAGCAATTTTTTACACTTTCTTTGGATTAGTAATTTTATCTATTGCATTATTCATAATATTTGCATTTGCATTTAAGGTTGCTGTACTTCCATTATTAATATTGAAATCATTGTTAAAGTTATTTCTGACTATAGGATTTCTCCCTATTATGCTTTTATTTTTTGGAGTACAATATTCATTTTTACATATAATAGATTCTTTCTTGTAAAGTTAATAGTGATGGTGTTGAGATTTGGTCTTATAATGCAGATGTTGAATGTTGGGGGAATGATCACTATATTCATGCTATATTTGCAATCATTGGCATCCTTCTATTTCAGATATTAACTAGCACAACATGTTTAATATATTTTGAGAGTAAATGTGTTTATGGAAATGCTTATGCATAAAGATCAGGAAGACCATTTTCATATTATCACATTAATGTTTTTATCATTATAATGTCATACTAATTACTTGAAACACCAAGATTTAGCTCTTTGTTTTTAACTATATTCACAATATCAAGTTTTTTTTTATTTTATTAAATTCATACAGAAAAGCCTTTTTATAATAAAGTTGTATAAAAATTATGGTCTATAATTACAGCATTGAATATGTGGACTTCTATTATGTTAATATTTGCTTATCTTTTAGAAGGTCAATATTTTAGAGATGTTATTTGGGGTTGGGTGGGTGGTATACCATTAATTATTATGATTATAATAAATGAACAATTATTTGAAGTAGATTTATTGAGTTCTAATATCAATAGAGCAACATCAGGATAATAAATAATTATTTTATGTGAATATTTATTATAATTATTGGATAAGAATGATTAACATTCATTATTAATGTTAGATGGATTTATAGAAATACATAAACAAACATGTTATAGAAATGATTGTATATTAAAAGCAAAAAAGAGTTTAAATGATAAAAATAAACATGCTACTCTTTAGGATATAGAAAGATATACTGTATTTATAGAATTGATTAGTTAAATCTATTATGATGGTATTAAACAGTTTCCATAAGATGTTTTTTTAAGATTAAATTATTCATATTTTTTAATTGACAGACTAAAGTTAAAATAATAAGCTTTGAGTGAATTACAATAAGCAGAAACTAGTGGTCCAAGTTTTGATCATGAATTTATTATATATAGATATAAACGAATAATGGAAGATGATTTATAAGAATAATAATAAGAGAATTTAAATTAAGTTGATTTAGTTACTGAAATAGCTTTTTAAACTTAAAGCAAATAATTGATATAATAAATAGAGAAAACATCTTTAATATATATTGATTTTTGGGCATAATTATAAGAGGAGATTCCAGATATTGGTAGAATTAATAATTTAGGATTTAAGATTTTAGATTCTGTAAATTTAGTTTAAGAATAATGGAATAGATTAAAAAGATTAAATTAAAAAGCATCTAAATTAAATCGTTTAATGGGTAAATATTATTCATAAATAATGAATGATGAAGAAATGGGATTAAAGTTGATTTAATAAAGTCGTATGAATTAGAATGATAAATTTAAAGCAATTGATTTAGAAGAAATATAAAATGAATCATTACCTACAATAACAATATTGACTGATGTTGATAAAATTGGAACTATTAGTAATTTAAATAAAGCAGCATGTAGTTTATTAGGATATGCTAAAACTGATTTAGTGAATAGAAAATTAAATTTAATATAACCAGATCTGTATTAATAAATATTATATAAATAGTTTCTCAAAATATCATGATCATTTTCTTGAGAATTTTCTAGAAAAATTTCAAGATAATAACCAAAATTATTAGGTTAAAGAGAAATCTATTTATGTTAAAAATAAGTAAGGTTACATTATACCTTGTCAATTAAATATAAGAATGATATAAACTATTAATTCAGGTGTTTTTATGTGTGGAACAATCAAATAAGATATATATCATAAACCTGTAAGCATATTTTTATGTTAAACAAATGGTATTATAGAAAATATAAATTCAACTTGTATTAGAATGTTTGGATTGGAATTAAAATCAATTACTATTAAACCTATTAATATAATAGATATCTTTTCTGATATATTTGATCGTAAAGAAGAATTGTTATAAAAAGCAGGTGGTGTAGTTAGTTATATAATTGGAACTAGATCATCAAAGACCAATACATCTCATAATTCTTTACAAGATTTAGAAATAGATCATTCATAAATACTTGATAATCAAAATAAATAACAAGTATTATTTTAATGTTTCCTTCAAGAAATTAAATTTTAATGCATAGAAGATGAAATTATTTAAAATAAGCTATAAGGGTATATTATAAAATTAGAAAAAATTAAATCATAGGAGAAAAGTTAATTATATACAAAAAATAAGACTATTTAAAATCAATTTTAATTTAAATTTAATTGTTAAAATTTAACTTATTTATTGGAATTTGGAAATGGATTAGATTCTTAAGATCCTACTGTTAAAATAGATTAAAGTATCATATGGGAAGATCAAACAAAAATATCTTAATAAATTATTATTGATCCCCAAGTTTAAGGTAGTGATAGTTAAACAAATTATGGAGAAGGAATAAAAATTGTTAGATTAATTGGAGATCGAATTGTTGAAATAGAAGAATCTAAATCTGATGAATATGAAGATGATAATATGTAGAGTCTATTTTAATAGAATGACAATAATGAAGATGATCAAAAGAATGAAAAAGATACCATAAATTTATATAGATCAAAAAGTCAATTAGAGTAATTATTATCTCAATCTAAAATACCAAGAACTGCAATCAATTTTAGAATTTTTATAAATATAATGACATTAGTTTTGGTATTAATAACTTTCTTAGAATATTTTATTAACTCTGATTTCAATTAAAATCTATTGGATTCTTTACCTTTAGTTTCATAAAATAATTAAAGATCAAGTACTTTAATGGGAATCTAATCAGTCATACAAGATTTAAAAGCTCTACATTATGATTAATATCCATTATTAAAAGATCCTTAGATGGGGTATATAAAAGTTGAATAATAATTTAGAGGATGGTTGGATAAGGAATTGCAATAATTAATTTAATTATAAAAATAATTGACTTTGGTTTCTGCTGAAATTGGTAAAGATTATAAATGGGTAGAAGATTATTATGAAATGTAAATTGTTGAAATGGCATCTTTGGAAGGAGGAACTTAGAATTACACTTTTAATGAAGCATTATAATCTTCAATTGCAAAAGCATTGTAAATCAATAGTACCTCTTTAGATAAGATTAATGATCAAAATGGTGATGTATTTTATATTGAATATAATGTTTTCAATTCTTTAACATAAACTTTAACTATACCAGCTGAATATTTTAAATACAATATAATATCAAGAGGAGAATCATTAGAAACTTCAGTAACTGCATTTCTAACTACAGCATCTATCATATTATTTTTTTAGTATTTCATTTAATTATACTAGAATATGCTTTATTATTTTATTCATTATTAAGATCTAAGTAGTTAATTAAGCAGCTTTACAATTATTTTTAGATTTAAATGAAAAAAAAATTAAATCTATATATGTAAAGTGTGAGAATTTTATTACGAGTCTTTAAGTAGGTGATGATGATGATGATGATGTAATCATTACAATTATTAAATATTATAGTTTATCTCAGATAATGATGAAAAGGATGAAGAAAATGAAAATAAAGAAAAAGAAGAAGGAGATCATTTATTAAATGGAAGAAAAAAGAGAAAGAAGTTTAGAAATTCCAATTAAAATTATAAGCATTTAATACTTGCCTTGTTTTTAGTCATTGTTATCATGGCAGCCTATTTCATTTTTTTATTTGTTTTAGTTTAGGTAATTTGTATTATTATTAATTTAGTCTGAAACATCCAATATCATAAAGTTAATACCTGTTTTTAATTAGACTTCTTTCTCAGAGTGCTATTACAGGTATTCTGATAATGCCTTAAGAAAATCATTAGAAGTTGAGAAATATACTTTTGTTGGCAATTCCTCAGTTGAAGTTCTGAACTTTTTGATTACTGAACTATATAACTTGGATGCAGCCATACATTAAATCCATTCTTCCAATTCAGACATTTTAAATTCAGACTACTTAGATGTAAAAATAAATTGAAATACTTGTAGGTATTCAATAATATCTTCATTTTAACTCCTTGTGATTATATTGTACAAATCGATAAAGAAATCAATTATGATATTTGTTTAAACTTTAATGATGGAGTCTTGTAATAAGGATTATCTATTGGAATGGCCAAATACTTCGAAAGTTTTAGGTAAGTTTTAAACTCTTATAATCAATTCAATGAGTCTAATGATTATTAATTAGTTTACAATATTTCTGAAAATAAGAGGACTAACTATATGATGAATTAAATTAATACTAATTAAGCTTACAATATGAGATTGATGTAAGAAAGATATATCAAAGCTGCTTATTAATATATAAGTTAAGCCTTAATTGACTCTGTGAAGAAAAATGCATAAAATAATAAAAACTTAAAAGTAATACTTTTTATTAGTTTCAATATATTCCTATTTTTCATATACTTTTTTGTATGGATTCCTCTTGTATTTCGTATTTTGAGTGATATGCTCAAGAATCGATTAATGTTAACAATAATTCCATTATAAATAATCCATAAAACTGCATCAATAAGACAATATATAAGAAAAATTATTAATCATTGAAATAAAATTTATATATATATATATAAATTTTGAAATTAAATATTTTTAGTTATATTTTAATATAATTACAAAAATAGGAAATTAAAAATGTATTTAAAAATCTAATTCCATATGATTCTTTAAATATAATTTATAAATTATATTATTTGTCACTGTTTTATTCATTTGAACTAATAATCTAATAAATTTTCATAAATAACTTAAATTAAAAAAATATATAATTTTATTTATTAAAATTAAAAAATATGAAGACTACGCGAATTGAACGCGCGACCCCTGGACCTGGAATCCAACGCTCTACCCCTGAGCTAAGCCTTCAATGATAATAGTTTATTCAATTATTTAATAATATATCACATTCATTCTAGACAACTATTTTAATTGCTTCTGCTAATTAACTTACATTTTTAGAAGTTATTCCTGCCTATATAATTAATAAGAATATATACCATTGACATCCTTCCTGATCGAAGTAAATAAATATGGTGTTCTTATGTCAATTTATCACATTACTCTGGTGTCAAACCTGTAAATGTAAAGAATCCTGTTTATTTAGTAATGTGATCCCAATTTCCTTAAACATTAAGCTTATCTAATTCATTCTTAAGAAGAGTTCTCATTCGTATTATACGTCCTGTAACTGTATTCAATTCTTCAATCCATTCTTTAAAATACTTCTCATTACAAAGAATCCTACTTGCAATTCTCCCTCCAATAGCAGGAGGACAAGAATAAAGAGTTCTGATTACAATTTTTAAATTGCTTAATACTATTGCAGAAATCTCCTTATTAGGTGTGACAATATGTAATGCTCCCACTCTTTCATTATATAAACCCATATTTTTTGAGAAAGAATAAGCAACAATCATTTAAAATCCTAGTTCAGCAAATTTACGAACAGCAAATGCATCCTTTTCAATACATCCACTAGCAAATCCTTAATAAGCACAATCAAAAAATGGTATTAAATTTCTTGCTTTACAAACATCAGCAATTTATAACCATTCAGTTTCAGTTGGATCAACACCTGTTGGATTATGAGCACAAACATGTAATAATACTATTGAACCCTATTTAGCTTATGATAGACAATCAAGAGTTGCTGAACAATTAAATCCTTTTGTATTAGGATCATAATATGGGTAATTTACTTAATTTAATCCTGTTCTGTCAAGAATTTGATTATGATTACTCCATGTTGGATTAGAGACATAGACATCTCCTACTAAATGTCTTTTAACAAAATCAAATCCTACTCTAAGAGCTCCTGTCCCTCCTAAACATTAAGCTGTTACAATTCTTCCACTTTCAATTAAGGGATTATCTTTGCCAAATAATAACATCTAACATCCCTTGTTAAAATCAGGCAAACCTTCAATTGGTAAATATTCCTGAATAATTCTATATATCACTCATACTTTATTTAATGTATTGTCGTTAATGATCTCTTATTCAATTTTTTTCACAACGTCAAATACATATGGTTTTTCTTCATCTGTACGATAGGCTCCAACACCAAGATCTATCTTCTTATCGGAAGTGTCTGCTTTATAAGCATTCATAATTCCAAAGATTTGATCAGGGGGAGCTTAAGTCAAATGGGAAAATATGTGTTATTAGGAGGAGTTCAATTAATTGGCTTGTTACATAAATTAATACAAATTAATATCCACGTTAATAATTACAAATTTACGTATTATTATGATATTATTCCCAAATTTCGTCATTAAATTATATATGATGATATTTTTAGAATAAATAATGACGATATTACGTATTATTTTATGAAATATCATAATACTCAATACTTGTAATCTGCTACGAATAATGACTCATTGGAAGCTCCTCCTTATCCTCCTTAGTATTTACCTAGAATTTATTAAAAAGAAACTCATACCTAATTAAGCTTCACTATTGGCCTTAGCTCTAGTTAATAAAGCTTATTAAGCAGCTTCCCAATTTTCTTATTTGCCAGCCCAAGTCTTAACAGCTGTATTTTAAAGAGCTCTTCCATAAGAGAATGTTAAAGCCCATGGTTTTCTAACAGTTGTCAATTAATTCATGGCATTCAAATTTAAAGATGCCTCTTCTTCTGATTATCCACCTGAAAGGAACTATTTATAAATTCTAGATTATTACAGTGACTCCAACAAGTGCAGGAGGAACTGTTCTACTCAAAGCCAAAGCTGTTCTATATCCAATTTCTTAAGGAGTGACCTTACTTCTATCAGTATTAGTTGATCCTGGAGTGACCATATTTGGTTTAAGTAGACATCCTTCTAAGAAAACATTATTTTCATTCAAAGCCTTGAAGACAGCTGCCAAGACCTTTTCTGTGACTTTTTGACACACATCTATGGAATGATCACCATCAGCCAAGATTTCTGGTTCAACTATAGGAACAAGTCCATTTTCTTAACAAATGGCAGCATATCTTGCTAATCCCCAAGCATTTTCTTAGATAGCTTATTAGGATGGTAATCCATTGCCAATTTTCAATACAGCTCTCCATTTAGCAAATCTACAACCAAGCTTGTAGTGTTCTGCAGCCATATTAGCTAATGAATCTAATCCAAGAGTGGCTGATTCATCTTATGTTCCTGGAATTACTCCCAAACCTTTATCGACTTTGATACCAGCAACAATTCCTTTTTCTTTTAATAATTCAACAAAGTTCTTGCCTTCTTTTGTAGCATGTTTAACCTAAAAATGTATCTAATTTAAAATACAGTTTCTGAGAAAAGAATCACTCCACTAATATAATTCTCAATTCCAGGAGATGTAAACAACAATTCTCTGTAAGCTCTTCTATTTTCTTCGTTATTTTCCACATTGATAGTAACAAACTTCTTTCCAATAGTTCCTTAAGACTAACAATGAAATTATTAATTACTTCATCGGCTGCCAAAATTCCCTTTCCAGGAGTACAGATTTTTTATGCTGTTTCTGCTAATTCCTTTCTGTAGTCTGCTTTTTATTACATGAAGATATTTAATATGAATTAATTTATTAAAATTTTATATTCATTGATTCGTTATCAATATTCAAAATTTAGGCTTCTAGAACCTGTTTAATTAAAATGATTTATATTTTTGTACTCCAGTGTTGAACATTTCTTCAAGTATTTCTCCCATAACAATACAAAATTTAAATCCATCTATTATTTATTAGTTATATATTACGTCCAGAACATGCACTTAAAATTATTGTATTTTTAGATCTTGGATCAAAATCTATCGTAAAATTATGATCTTTTGTGCTTGTATAAACACATGTTTCTACTCTAGATACTATAGCATCCTTTAATTCAGGCATATATTTAATCAAAAATTATCTAATTAAGTTGGCACTTCCTTGTTCATTCTTTGTTTGATCATATAAATCAGGATGTTCTAAAGATGGACCAAAGTGATGCAATCCTATTTTTACTTCCCCATTTATTCTAGGAAATCCATAAATTTCTAATGAATTATTTTCACTAATGAAAACTGGTAATTTATCAAAGTTCTTATTATCCGTTTTGAAGAATACAACTTATTGTTTATAAATGTTAATATCCAAAGGATATGTATTTTATAATCTCTTTAGACCCATTCCAAGTGATAAAATCAACTTTTTAGACTTAAATACTCCTAAATCTGTATAAACATGAATTTCATCTCCTTTATATATATGATTTATATATCTACAATTATTAATAACCTGTCCTCCTTTTGCTCTACCCTAATTTATAAAGATAGATATTGCTAATTCTGGTCTTACAAAACCTGCTGATTTATCATAGAAAAATTATTAGTCCTAAGATGTCTTTATTGGAAACTTAGATTCAACTTCTTGACTTTTCAATTGCTATAGGTTTGGATTATGTTATTATATTTGATTTCTAAATTGGTTATCACTTTAATCTCCAAATAAAATTCCTCCTGAATTTACATATACTTGTTCACTAGTTGAGTCTTGTAATTGCTTCCATAATTCAAGGGATCTTCTAGCAATATCCACATATTCTCCAGAATAGCCCATCTCCCTGACAATTCTAGTCTCACCATTATGAGACCCCTTTGTATGTGGGGAAATATATTGTTCAATACCTAAGACTT
Source organism: Paramecium primaurelia (assembly GCA_905182975.1). NCBI lineage: Eukaryota > Ciliophora > Oligohymenophorea > Peniculida > Parameciidae > Paramecium > Paramecium primaurelia. Next base: position 92,764 of record CAJJDM010000057.1, read on the forward strand.
TCATTTTGCCAGAAAAATGTGAAAAGCAATTACTACCATGAGAACCCAATCCTACAATAATTAAGTCGAATAATGTATCCATTTATTTTATTATAAATGAATTGTATTATATTTAATAATCTATAGATTATAATTTTAATCTTAGAAAACTTTTTCTATTACTATACTTCTTCTGAATAGCCATTTTATACTTTCTGAAAAATAGCAAATAGTCAAATTTTTGTAATATATAGAATAAGGATTTAAAAAGAAAATAAAATAAATTTAATTATTTATGTATATTATTAGCTGAATATAATTTGAGATCGAATTTCAGTAGGAAAAAAACTTTTAGATTCCTTTATTTAAAATATATTAATTTATTAAAATCATGATTTTAAATACATGTTACACAGCAAAACCAAAAAGGATTATTAGATAATCCTAATAAAATCTATTATTAATAATAATTAGAAAAAGTGATCATATAATATCGAAAGATTTTTATATTATTTTTTTTTGGAATTTAATATATGAATAAATCTAGAAGACAAATATAAAAAACATTTTTTTATTTTATTAAAACCTATAAAGATTAATAATTTATTGATTTAACTTTTATCATTATTCATCATTATGGTTATTTTTTATTTGTAATTCCTACTATTTAACATAATTAATATCATAGAAATCTTATTCTCTTTCATTCTCCTCATTATCATTACCATTTTCTACATTATTTGTTGTCAAACCAATTTAAGTTTCTGGTTATTACATACACTTTTTATAATCTTAACTTAATATTAATGCATCATTAATAGATAATATATCATATTTAGTTGAAAGTGTGTTCATGTGTCTAAAATTAAGGGTTTTCTATTGGTTTTAGATACCCTCTGAAATAACATATGATTCTCCTGAATCTGATAATCTCATAGGTACTTTAATTCCTATATTATGAACTTTTTCAATCTCTTTCCGTCTTTTAATTGACATTATAATAAATTAAAACCGTGACATTTCATACAATAGATTTTTATAATTTAATTTACAAGCCATTTAAGAATGTATCTATTTTTGAAATGCTAAAAAACTAGGCAATTCTACTTATAAACCATCAAATTTAACAGATTGTATTTTTCCCCAAAAGTTTTTAATTATATTAAATCTTCTAATTTCAGGATAATATTGTCTCATAATGTCATCTAATACAGATTATCTCATTTAAGATAAATTTAATATAGTTATTAAATATTTGACAGAAAATAGTATACTGATAATTGATCCTATTGCTGCAAAAACTTCACTAATTGATGGATATCCAATTTAGATTGTACGATATTATTATTAAAATAGTATCCAATATACTCCATAAGTATTTGGTAAAAAGGTTTTATCACAATAACTCTTAGTACCAAATTATGGATAATTCAAAGAATTTGATATATAATTATACTCTTCTATATCGTTTGATAATAAAAATGCCTTATTTATTTGGTAATGATTTAATTAGTAATGTAAGGTAATTTAAGAGCATAGTTCTGCATCTGAATGAACATAAATTGGATAAGTTCTAAGAAATTATTAAGGTTCAAATGTTGATGGATTGATAGTAGTGAATTCTATATTGGTGTACAACATATTGCCTGATTAACTAAAATAATTCTATTAGACATCTTCAGAAGCACATTTGTAATCACCAATCAAAAATTCTTCTTTGCAAAGTGTAAAGATAATTATAAATTATTTTTCCTTCCCCATTTTTATGTTTATATCAAGTAGTTATTCATCTGTAATATTACTAATCAGAGGTTCAAAATTGCCAACATCAAGATCTATTATTAATGGCATCAAGATAATCTCATCACTTTTAAATGGATTAATCTGAGATAATCCATTATTGTCATATGCAATTACCTACATTCTATTATTGATAAAACCAAAATCAGTATCCTCCTAAAAATTGTTTATATCTTCTGTAACTTTTGGTAATAGCTAATAACTCCACCACATATACATATAGTATATACAATAGATTAAACTTAAAGCGCCTATTATCATGGAGATAATTCCACCAATAACACTAGAATGATTATAATTAAGTCCATCTGATATGGCAGGAGAGTATGTTACGCTGAAAAAGTCAACATTTTTTAACTGATTTGAAATTTTCTTCATTATTAATTATAATTACTTGTGATTTAATCTCTTTACGCTAAAAGTAAAGAATAATGAAATATTTTTCACTTTAATTGTAATATACAAATAAAAAAATTGTAATTTATATTGGTTCTAAGTAAAAATTAAAATTATCATTAATCTTCATTAAGAAAATATGTCTTTTATGATTTGAGTAACGTCATTTATACATTACTCTCCATTCGGGATCAAATTATAAAAATTCAAAAATCCATGAGGCATGTAATCATATTTATACAATTTGCATTTCTTTCCTAAATTACTTAAGTAGAATTGAATATAATACATTAATCTTCCTAATAATGTCCAAGTATCTCCATGCAAAGGATCATTTGTTCCTGTCAAAATATAAGTCTAGGGGAATTGTTACAATACTTCATCAATTGCTTCACCAGGGGATATCAAAGAATCCTTATAATTAAGTGTTTCATCTTAAATATAAGATTTCACACATAATTTCAAAAATGAATGAGGTAATACTAAATATTTGATAAATTAAATTACATCCATCATCTAATGAAACAAATTAATACATATTGAAATTTTTTGGATCAAGATTCAATGCAGGATATGCTAAAATTATACCAGCAGGCAAATATACACTCTCTCTTATACATAAAGCAGTTAATGCAGCACATAAATTACCACCAGCACTATCACCAATTAATATAATTTTTTTTGGAGTTATATCTAAATATTTATAAGAGATTATTACTAAAATAATGTAATGCAAAATGAATTATCCAAAGATAAGCTTGCCAACAGTCATCAAGAGCTGCAGGAAAGGAATATTAAGGAGATAATCGATAATCAATTGAAAATATAGGTACTCCAAGAGAGTTTGCCCATAATCTAGTATATATTTAATGAGATCTAGAGGACATTGAAACAAATCCTCCACCATGAATATGTATTATAATATTTTCATATGTTGTATTTGTTTTCTTATGAAACAATCTATCAATAAAACTAGTTCTAGATATCTAAATTAATGGATCTTAATAGTAATTTTATAAACTTGAGGATGGACTTATATTTAAAGTTTCGGAATTTAGAATTCGAATTTTAATTCTATCATCTCCATTTTCAATTAATTGATAAAAAGATAATAGTTTTGGGCTTTTATCAATTAATGGCTAAGGTGGAGTGATTATACCCATATAATGTTTCTAATAGTATTTAACATATTCAAGATTAATTTGTTTAAAATATCTTGGAATATATATACATTATTTGTATTTTATAGATGGAAATATTATTGGCATTAAATGTTTAGCTAAACCTGTTTCACCCATATTCCAAACTGCAAAAGCCAATTCTACTGTTGGTTCTGCCATTAATTAATGTGCTTTCAATAAGCCTTATTTTCTAGCCAACATATAATAAATAGGTCCTAAATTGTGTATAATACCTCTGAAGATTTTAGTTTCTGTTTCAGATTTCTTTTACATCATTGCTTAAGCTGATTAAATAGCAGATAATATAAATTTATAAGCATGATCAATTTATTCTTTTTTTGCGATTTCTTTAACAATTATATTATTCTTATATTCATATTTAATGTCTTATGAAGCACATGCATGAGGAAAAGCTTCTAAAACACATAAAAATTTAGATAAATTATAGTGTAATTCAATAAGAATATGTTTTGGTTTTCTAGTATGATTTTTAATGAAAAATTCTTCACATACATTTAAGATTTTGGGTAAGAGATTGATATTTAAAATAGATAGAATTTAGTAAACGTAATTTAAGTTAATATCTTTTGAATAGAGACAAAAGTCTCCAATAATATGGGAATAATCTTTACTAAGATTCTCAATCACTGATTATATCTACATTTATCCAATTAGACATAACTTTGTCAATTAAGTTGTTTTTAACGTAAACATGTCTTATAAACCAAATAATGAAGTTAATTCTGTAGCAATTGTAATAAGTTCATTATATTTATTATAAGCTAATTATAATTTAATTATACTTGTTTCCATAGTCTCTTGTAATTCAATATTAAAAGAACCTTGTATACCTTCAAAAAGATCTTTATCATTTCTTTGTTCAACTTTTATTGATTCCCTATCATAAACAACTATTTAAGAATAAATTGTGTCATCTTATTCTTCTATTCTTTCATCATATTCCCTTATAGGTCCTAAATCATTAAAAAATGCTTGCATCTATATATTTCAATAATTTATAATATAATAATTTTAATATAGTAGTATGATAGAGATCATTAAAGAAATTCTATGTCATTCAATTTAATAAATAAATATCAAAAATCTTAAATATTTCTATATATGTGAGAAGTATAATTTGGATTAATTTTATATTGATAAATTGCTTTAATTTTTATACTATCATAAGTTTCTTTATTCCTATATTTTATTTAAAATATTATGGCTCAATAAATTGATTTTGATAACGATAACTAATTACCTTTTAATACAAATGGCTATACAGATTCAGCTGTAATAATGTGTTTTCATTGTGATCAAATAGGAGAAACAAAATTAGTATACTAAAGAGGAATGTGGACATACTTGATGTGTATAGCAATGTAATGTATATGTGGGTTATTTTATTAATTTATTCTAAAGTCCATTAGGTTCGGTAGTCTTGTTTATGAATGATTGCAAAGATATCTATCATATTTGTAGAAACTGTAAAGCTATAGTTGGGATTACTGAAAAACAAATAAAATTTTAATGAACTTATAGAATAATTCATTAAGCGAAAAATTAGCAAATACCTCAGTGTCTATGAGTGATTTCGACTGATCGAAGTTGAGGAGTCATAGTTAAATTTGGTGTACCCATATCACCATACAATCGACTGGCTTTGTTTTCAAACATTAAGGAATCATTTTTCTTTTATTTTGCTATTTTTATCAAAGTCACCTCATCTAATTCAGATCTACATGCTGGACAAATTCTATTTTTTTCCAACCAATTATCAATACATTATATATGAAAGATATGAGTACAATAAGTCAATCTTACTTAATCTGATTCCTTAATTTTATCAAGACAAATCAAACATTCATCTGTAGATGCCAAACCTGGATATTAATTTATCAATGTCTTATATAATTGTTTAGGTAGATATCTTTGTATATCAGTTTTTGGATACAATGACATAGTAGGAAGTATTTAGTGTTCTTCCTTCTATTTTCTACAAAAATAGTAATAACAAACTATACAACAACATAAACTTATAGATCCTCCAACTGTTGTTATAACAATTATTAATATAATTTTAGTATTCTAATTGTTTGGTTCTTATGAATTTTCACATTCTGTTTCAAAATAAAAAATATAATAAGAAAATTGTTAAGGACTCAATTTTTAATTATTTATTTTTGATAAACATGACTGGACATCTGTAATTTTTATCTCTCTTTTTTCAATCATATTTTACTATAATAAATACCAATCTTCAGCATAACAAATTTGTTTATATTTTCCCACTTAAGTAAATTTTATATTGAGAGAACAAGTATTTTAGTCACATCCTTTTATATTAAAATAGTAAAATCCATTTTTATGATATAGAGATTCTTTAGTTATATCAAGAGCTTCTATACTACAATCAGCTCCAAAATATCCTTCTATACACTCACACATACCATCTTTACAGATACCTTCATTTTGGCATAATCTAAAATTTTATATGTTTTAAATACAATGCACATTAGGAAATATCTATTGTGCTTATTGTAATGGAAAAATTTGAAATTGTTTTTGAATAGGTTCCTAATACTTATGGGAACTCATTAAATTATTTCATAGATAATAACTGCATTTAATACTTTTCTAATTTGAAACCATGTATTAGCTATATGATTTAAGTATTTCTTTTCAGATCAAAAGAATTTACATCATAAATACAGTTTTCTTTTAAAAGAGTAATTTCTGAATCACATATCAATAATTATGTTGAATCGAAGATTTCTTATTCTAATTTTACTACTATTTTATAGTTTGGTTTTGGGCTTGTCTGAAATGTTTATAATATATGAATCCCAATATCTAAATTCTAAAAGGTTTAGGTTTATCCTAAACATTCAAGAAAAAGATGCAATAAAATAAACATAAATCAAATTTAATGAATAATTCTGTTGAGATCATAAACAAGATTAAACAATTAATTTAATTTTATTGTTTATTCATAGTTGCTAGACCTTTTTCATTATAATCAAAATGCAAGCTTATGCAACAATTAAATCTATACATAGATTTTAATAAAGAGGTAGAAATGTCTAAAATTATAAATTCTTTTCAAAAATATCTGAATTTTATCCTCTATTCTCATTTATATAATGAATAAATACTTAATTTTATAAAATATAAATAATCTAAAAATTAATAAGTCATAGTATTATTAATAATAATATACCATAATTAAATTAATTATAAATTTATTTATGGTAGTGTTAATTTGAACTACTGTTATTTTTATAGTATCAATAATAATATTATCAATTAAATCCATTTATTATATCTTTTTCATATAACTTTAGTACTTATCATAGATTACCTAATATTTATTATTTAATTTAAATTTTTTAAATCTGAAGATAATGAATTCTAATATTTTAATATCCTTTATTAATTCTATAAAAGTTATAACATTACTAATACTTGATATTAATTAATTTATCAAAAATGGGAAGTCAAATATAAAAATCTCATCTAAATAATCAAGCACATATATCTCAAAAAATATAAAGACCTTAAGCAAAAGCAGTATTTATAGAAGTAAAAGTAAATGATCCAGGGGCACCTATAAACTCCTTTTTAGTAGAATCTATTGATTATTTGAATGATAATAACATGCTTAACAGAAAGAATTAAAACCAAGACAAAAATAATTCTCCAATTTTTGAAGAAAACAAAAATCCTCAAAATTCCAAAAATTCTCACTTATTATCAGTTAAAGGAATCCTTAAAAAACCAAATATTAAGTCTCGATCTTCCTCGAGATATTTTAATGAAGAAGCTAAATTTGTTAGATTTTAACTGAAAAATACTTACTACTCATCACAAAGACATAGAGACATTGAAAAAATTTAAAAATCTAGAAAAAATAGGAGTTCTACTCAATTATGAAACATCTTTTTATATTTTTATGTTTATTATAATCATAATTGAAAATATAGTTTTTTGGACTTATAACTAGAAGCAATTTTATTTTTTTGTATATTTCAAATTTAGTACAGTAGCCAATTTTCTTGATGAGCATAAAATTATGATTAAATAAAGAAATATGTCAAAATAATACGCAATAAATTTTATATAATTCAAATGATTTTATATTAAAGTTATACCGTCATCTTAATTTATTATCATTATTCTATATATATTATTTTTGAAATATTAATTATACCAATAATTTATTTTTTAAGAAAATCATGTAGATAATTTGTGAAAATAGGAATATTGAGTATTTTTATTTTCAATAAAACTTCATATTTTTATTAAACATTTTATTTTGATATAGTGATATTAAATTATTTCAGCTTAGGGATTGCTAAATAAAAAAATCAAATATCAAAATAAATTTAAATGTCTTAAACTCTAAGATTCTGGTTCAAATGGTATTTAATAGTCCTAATGATTGATTTAAAATCAATTAGTCTTATTAACAATTAATTTTTCAGTGCAATCTTTTAGAATCATTTATGATAGACTTATCTTTTGTATTTCTAGAATTTAATAATCTAGGCATTTTTTAATTTACAAAAGATCTTTAACTTGAAATCAAATAATGAAAGCACACTTATAATTATTTTCTTTTCCTAATATTTTTTGTCCATAACTCTTTTACATTTTTCCATAATAGACATCCTATTTCTTATAAACTTTATGATATCCAGACATATAAATGTTTAGAATATACATATCAATTAAAATAGTTAAACCTATATTTTTATCTTAAATGAAAAAAACCTAAATTTTAGATAATTTTATTTCTTAAAATTAAGTAAAAATTATAAATGAGAATTTAAGTATTATAATTGATTATTAGTTTTTATTAACCTTCGATTTAATAAGCTATTTGTAGTTCAATTAATTTATATCTATGAGATTTCTAATTTATATTTTATAATATAAAAATGAAAGCTTATGAATTTGAGGTTGACAATAAAAGAAATATATAAAGAGAAGAACTATTTATTTTAACAATAGTTGAAAGAGTATTAGCAGGACATCTATAATTAATATCATTTGTGGATTAGGCTTAGTTTTGTGAATTGTTAACAAAAAGGTAAGCAGAACATAAAGTGATTCAACCATTGCATATCTAAATCTTAGGCACAGTGAAAAGAAATCTAATAAAAAACTAAACACCAATGCTTGAAAAAAAAGTTAATTATGAAATTAGAACTGTTGCTTCATCATCATTTGATATGAGGAAGAACTACATTCATTCATTTAGCAATAGATTGTTAAATAATAAGGAATAATAAACCACAGAAATAGATGCATTATTAATTGGACAATAATACCAATAATCAAATAGAAATAGTAACTTAAAATTAGATAAAACTGAGAATAGTTGTTTAGCTAAATATCACACTAATAGAAGTTAGTAATAGAATGATTCATCTGCTCGATACATTAACCCCTTTTAACTCAATAGTCCTAATAGCACTTAAGCAGAAAATATAAATAAAGAATTGCCATCTCTTAAATAATCTATAATCAATGAAAATCTACCTATTCTAAAAAATGAAATGGCTATAATTAATATTGTAAGTTAGGATGGAGAAATAGAATAATAAGAAGATTTTATAATTAAAAATAATAACACCAATGTAGAATCAATAGTGAGCCAAAATCATTAACAACTATTTATTTAGGACAGTAAAATACAATAGTAATAATAATAATAATAATAAGTATAATTATAAAGTCACTCCAGAAAACAATCATAAAATTTACCTATGGGTAGTGACTCTAGCAAAATGGATCTTAAAGAAAAGTTATAAAAATATTATAGTAATGATGAAGACTTTAGTACTCAAAGAAAACCAATGACTTAGAGTGATAGATTAAAGAATATTAGTTATGGCACAGATCCTAATTCAAAAGATATTAAACTTGATAATTAACCATAAATAATTTAAAGTGCTAAATACTTAGATAATAATAAGAAATTTCATAAATCTCATAAATCTAATAAATCTCAGATTATATCATAATAAGTTAAATTTTCATTTATTCCTGTCCAAAGCTAGGAATTTATATCGCAGACGTAAAATTTTTCTAAAGATCAATTAAGTCCAAAGAAAAGCCTTGAAGAAATTCATCCAAATGGAAATTTTCTGTCTCCTCCTTAATCAGCTAGGTCTATCATTTCTGCAAAGACAACAAAGACAAAAATTAAGACATTATAATCAAATGAATTAAAAATATTTGATTAACAAAACCTATAGGAACAATAATAAGTGGAAAATTCAGTCTCAAATGAAGAATCATAAATCTCTATGTTGGAATAATCATTACATCAAAATGAGTAAGATCATCATATACATTAAAATACATTAAGACCAGCAACTACCCATATTGAATCTAATAAATAATAAGATTATCCATTATTTTAAACTCATGATAATTTAGATATAATGAAAAAATCTGCATAAAAATTATTATAATAGTAAACTAGTATCACATCCATTATGCATGATGAAGAGAACTTTTAGAATAATTAAACATAACATATTAATATTTAGGTTAATTAATGTGAACCAACTTAACCTACAAATAATGTGATAATAGAAGAATCAATAGAAGGTTCACCTAATTATAAAGTTTAAAATTATCAAAATTCTATAGCCTCTTTTTCTCTCCTAAAATTAGAGGATTAAAAATAAATGCCTACTTAAACTAATTTTTAATAAAGATAACTATCATCATCTCCAAAGAATGTATATATTCCTACAAGTTCCTATATTCCAACATCTAATTAAGTATAAGGTACATAATCATAATCATAATCAAAAATGCTCATACCTATTAGTAATACATAAAATAGTATTAAACATAATAGGGCAAACAATAAATCTAGATCTTAAATAAAAGATTATATTTCATAATAATAATCATAATAATTATTATAAAGATCAGATGATAGTTAACCTGAAAGTAAATTAACAATTGAGTCTTCTTAAGGAGATAAATCAAATAGATCAAAAATAGTTAAAAATAAAAAGTAATTGAAATTACCAGCTGCTGCAGTTGCACTTAATTTTGCAAGGAGAAAATCATCTAATTAAATTTCTCCTATGGATGTATAAATAATTATTTATTATATTTTAGCCCAAAAAGCAAGAACAATTAGAAAAAGAAAAATAAAGATAAATTGAATATTAAAAGTAACTTGAAAAAATGAAATATGAAAGAGAATTAATGGAATAATTTAAAATTCCAGATAATATGCCCTTATTATAAAAAAGATCTATCATTGAATAATTAATGAAAGAATTAGAAGTTAATTCTGATTAAGATGCTAAATATTAAATAATGTTATGTAAAATATCATTATATATATTAGATAAACAAAGACAAGAATAAATTTAAAATGCTTCAAAATTTGAATTAGTTTTTAATAATAATCTTTCAAATTGTTATGAGGAATTATCTCATATTTCTGAATAGAAATTAAAATTATTAGGGAAAGATAATGATCCATCTAAAGTTTAATTTTTAAAATTTGAGGATCAAGTTTAAACTAATTTTCATGGATAATCAAAATCTTTTACTTAAGATCTTAATTCACCTACTAAAAAAAATCTTAAATTTTTTAGTAAATTAGATCCTGTTGAAATTGAAAATTAAATGAATAGAATGAAAGAATTTAAATAAGAGACTGATATTTTAAAATTCTTTTCTTCATTCAATAATCAATATGATAAAGAAGTATAGATATTTATATATATATTTTAAAAGGTTAATTAATGTAATTTAGATTATCCTACTGAAAAAGATAGATACTTTTCTATGGATTTTTAAAGAGGATTCTTACCAAAAACAATACATAGACGCAAAAGGGCTAAGAAGAAAAGCACAAAAATAGTTATTAATACTTATAGAGTGGATCCAAAGAAATTAGATTAAGTTTAAGCTTAAACAGAAAAAATAAAGCAAGTTGGTTAATTTTTATTGTGATTATATGCTTACTATGAATTTTAAGAATAATTTAATAAAACATACAAAATTATTTAACTTATTTAAATTAAATTGTTTTTACAAAATATATAAATATATATATAAATAAATAAAATTATATTTAATTATTGTTTGGTTATTCAAAGATAAAAATATATAATAATAATAATAGAAAATTGATTATAAAATAAGTTTCATAAAGTTTCGAATAATTTATTTAAGGAACAATCAATTACTCGTGAATTGATATTTTTCATTTTATTAATTGTTTTCATTTATTTATCAAGGTCAGCATTAAATGCTTATTAGAAATTTAATTTAGATTCAAGTTTTTTTTATTCAGTGTATAAATCATCTAGAAAGTATTCGTAAACAGACTGTAAAGATAAATCTGCAGAAATACAACTATCATTATTTTAATTGGGTTTAATTTTCTATTATCCTAATGGTTATCTTTTTCTATGATTTGATAATATGCTCCTTCTGGTTGATTAAGATGACTTTGATACTGTATAAAATAAGTAAATATACCTTATTAATTAGCATAAAGAGATCTTCCATCAATACAATTTTANTATGCCCTTATTATAAAAAAGATCTATCATTGAATAATTAATGAAAGAATTAGAAGTTAATTCTGATTAAGATGCTAAATATTAAATAATGTTATGTAAAATATCATTATATATATTAGATAAACAAAGACAAGAATAAATTTAAAATGCTTCAAAATTTGAATTAGTTTTTAATAATAATCTTTCAAATTGTTATGAGGAATTATCTCATATTTCTGAATAGAAATTAAAATTATTAGGGAAAGATAATGATCCATCTAAAGTTTAATTTTTAAAATTTGAGGATCAAGTTTAAACTAATTTTCATGGATAATCAAAATCTTTTACTTAAGATCTTAATTCACCTACTAAAAAAAATCTTAAATTTTTTAGTAAATTAGATCCTGTTGAAATTGAAAATTAAATGAATAGAATGAAAGAATTTAAATAAGAGACTGATATTTTAAAATTCTTTTCTTCATTCAATAATCAATATGATAAAGAAGTATAGATATTTATATATATATTTTAAAAGGTTAATTAATGTAATTTAGATTATCCTACTGAAAAAGATAGATACTTTTCTATGGATTTTTAAAGAGGATTCTTACCAAAAACAATACATAGACGCAAAAGGGCTAAGAAGAAAAGCACAAAAATAGTTATTAATACTTATAGAGTGGATCCAAAGAAATTAGATTAAGTTTAAGCTTAAACAGAAAAAATAAAGCAAGTTGGTTAATTTTTATTGTGATTATATGCTTACTATGAATTTTAAGAATAATTTAATAAAACATACAAAATTATTTAACTTATTTAAATTAAATTGTTTTTACAAAATATATAAATATATATATAAATAAATAAAATTATATTTAATTATTGTTTGGTTATTCAAAGATAAAAATATATAATAATAATAATAGAAAATTGATTATAAAATAAGTTTCATAAAGTTTCGAATAATTTATTTAAGGAACAATCAATTACTCGTGAATTGATATTTTTCATTTTATTAATTGTTTTCATTTATTTATCAAGGTCAGCATTAAATGCTTATTAGAAATTTAATTTAGATTCAAGTTTTTTTTATTCAGTGTATAAATCATCTAGAAAGTATTCGTAAACAGACTGTAAAGATAAATCTGCAGAAATACAACTATCATTATTTTAATTGGGTTTAATTTTCTATTATCCTAATGGTTATCTTTTTCTATGATTTGATAATATGCTCCTTCTGGTTGATTAAGATGACTTTGATACTGTATAAAATAAGTAAATATACCTTATTAATTAGCATAAAGAGATCTTCCATCAATACAATTTTATTCTCTTAAATAATTATATAAAGCTGTATCTTTTTAAGATAGAGTACTTTATTCTTATGGATAATATTCAATATTTTTTAAGTGGTTACTGTTTTTTTCTTTTTTATATTATCCTATGAATTTTTTCTCTTTATCTCTTAAATTATATTTATTGAAATTTCTAAGTGTTTACTCATCTTATATTTTTTTCATTAAATCATTTGATTCATTAATTAATTTGAGCTTAGAATAACTTAATGTTTCATGATCTTGTTCAATTGGATTCTTTGGTATAAATAGCATTTACATTTATTTGAACTTCTTTACACTACTTGAAAGTTAAATAGGCTTTTTTTCTTAGATAATATTAACGATTTCGGATTTCTTTTATGATTAAGTAGTTTATTGTAATTATTTTTTTAGAATCTTAGTTTCTATCAATTTTTAAAGTTTCTTCAACTTTGATGGAATAACTTCCTCATTTTCTTTTTAGTTTTTAATATAAATGGTTTTTCCTCTTTTTACTTTAGACTTTCTTGGACCAAATGCAAATACATCACTCTATCGATTATTTTATTTAACTTAAGATTTAAGCATTTCGCATTAATCAACCTCTCCATCTAAAAACTTCTTGAATCCTTTAGGAACTGGAGAGCCTAGAATAAAAGGACTGTATAAAAGCAATGGATCATCAATTCTACTTTTCTTTTTGTTATAAGGTATAGGTATTTTCTTCAAGGATGTAATTGGAGAAGGTATTTGATTTAGTGTAATTTGCTATCTTAAATTTAGTTTTGACCTAAATTATTCAGGAGTAATTGAGAACTTAGGAGTTGTTTTAAAAACCACAGTTTTTTTGTGTATTGATATCGGTGATTTAGTAATATTACTCCAAGTAGAGATCATTTTATTGAATAATAAAAATTATGTTTCTTCATTAAACACTTGATTAGCCATATAGTTAAGTGGGGACTCCATTAAGTAGAAGGAATGCAACTCCAAGTGATATGATTCGACTTAATAGTCCATTCTCCACACATAACATTCATTCAAAGGATAAATTAAGAAACCGTGGAAATTTAGTGAGTAATAATTAGCAATTATAACATAAAACAATAAAGCTCACTTTGCCATCTCGAATAAAACCAAAACAGAAAAGGTTATTGAGATAAGATGATCCACTGATTACTTATAGTCCAATAAATTAATTGAGAAAACCACCTACAAATTTGTTTATTAAATATTTAGATGGTGAAATCAGTACTTAAGATTTAGTTTCTTAATCCACTTCAGAAAATAGATTATTAAATCATAAAGATAAGTCTAAGGCATAAGAGAATAAAATGAAAAAAATAAAAAATGCTAAGTTGAATATTTTGTAAAGGTTTCTTTAAGATAAAATAAAAAAAAACAATTCTAAAGGTATAATTGATATTGATTTTAATTTATCAAAAACTAATATTGAAGTACCTTAAACAAATGACATAGGTGTCAAATCTTCTAATTCAGTCAAAAAGTTAAAATAATTATAAATATTATTTTTTCCAAAAGTGGAATTATAAAAATCAGAAGAACCTGTTTTCAATTATAAATAAGTATTTAATGTAGAATCTGATTAACTCCTTTAAGATATAACAGAAGAAAGAAATAGAGTAAATCAAGAGAATTTTCATTAAGTTGGAAAAGAATTAATCATAAAACTTTAATCTCGCAAAAATTAAAACTTACCTTTATACATTCCTATGGAAAAAGAAGTTATTATATCAAAAGATGTATAATTGTATAAATATTTACATGATCATTCAAAAAAAGTCAAAATTTCTAATTGTAAGAAAACTGAAACAGAAAAAGTAGTCTTTATGCGTTACAAAGGCACTTAAAGAAAATTGGCAACCAAAAATTGTTTAAAGAATCAAAAAACTCTGTACGATAACCCATATTAAATTGATGAACCATATTCTTAAGAATCTTCTTTAGAATCTGAATAATTATCCTATAACCTTTCATATTTGAGAATATAAGATTCAAAATTTTATGATTAATCCAATATCAATTCATAAACTCCTTAAAGAAGAGAAAATCTAGCTTTAAGATAGTTTAACTATTTATAACCTATTAATAAAACTTAAAGTAAATTTAAGTTTTAGAAACAATTCTAAAATTAAACTGAATTTAAAGATTTACTAAACGAACAGTGATTCTTGTTAATTAATTTATAACTTGATATAATATTTTCTTTACTTCTAATCAATATTCTATTATACTATTAAATTAATTCTCTTTAATTATTTTAATAAAACTTAATACTTTTTATCATAATTAATATTATCTAGTTTTATCATAAGAATATTTATTTTATTAATATTATCTTATGAAACTAAAATAAATAAGTTTGTAATTAATAAAAATATAACATAAATCAAGTATCAAAATTATAATTAAGATGATGCATATATAATTTGAATATAATTTATTGTTTATCTAATATAAATTTAAAGATAAATCAATATATGAATATTCAATCATTCTTTAAATGTAAAATAGTAAACAATATTTACCTTCTAGTATTTGTAAAAATTAAAAATTTGATTTTTTATCATATAATATTAATGAGAAATTCAACATTAAATAAACTATCAGAATAGAGATAATAAGGGAAGAATTCTTCAAATCTATCAGATTTAACAGTTTAAGAATCTAGTAATTATAGATTGAGATTTACTCCATTAACTTCACCATCCACAAGACATAAAGGAACAATCTTGATGAAAAGTCATGAAACAATTGTACTGAATATGTTGTCATCCACCCATAGACAAATAGATTAGCCATTTAAAGTTTGTCAAGAATGTAATTCAGAAATTGGTATGGTTCACCAATATTGTAAATGTAGAGGAATTACATATCATGAAAAATGTATATAGGATACAGCTAGAAGGAATGCCAAAAAATAAAAGGAATTAGCATTTATTTGCAAAAATGAATGTTCATATCCATTCCAAATTGAAGGATACTATATGTATGAAATGGTGTAGAATTAGGAGAAACATTAATACTATTGGAAAATGGCTCATTCTTTCTATAGTGATTGTCTTTCTTGTGTTACTAATCTTGCCAATTAGTATTTTTGTTTATAGAGATATTTTCAATAGTGTTCATATCATCTCAATTGTGATTGCAATCATTGTACTCTTAATCCTGATTACTTTTTTGATGAATAAACTCAAACTCAATTATTATATATTATACTGGCATCTCAAACCTTCCTTGATTAATCAAAGACAAGTAACAACACATAAAACAATTCAACTATCAGATCTCTTGCCTTTTATTCTATCTGATAGAGACTCAATTATTTATTCATCAGAACCAAAAGAAGAAGATTAAATTATTGAGTAATGATTTAATGAATCCTACTTTTAAGATAATCAAATATTATATTTTTATCATTATATTTTTTTAATCCATAATTATGAAAGTTATCTTTACATTATATTAATTAATTTAAATTAGCAAAATTAAATGTCTATCTATAAAATATGTATTTATTAATTCTTATAAATAATACATAATTTATAATTTTCATAATTATTAAAGAAAAACTAATTTTATATTTGGATTATTTGGAAAGATCTCCTTTAAAACAACATATTGACATTTTTTATTGCATGATTCAATAACACAATTGTCAATTTTATAAATCAAATAAAATAATTCAGAATGATAAGAACAAATAAAAATAATCTAGAATATATTCTTGTTGATTTTCTCATCTGTCAAATCTTCAAATTAATATACAAATAAAATAGGCGTTTTTGTATTTGGAAGAACTAGATATATAAAATTTTTATGATTTTTTTTGAATCCATAAAGAACCCTCCATCTTAACTTCTGTTTATTATAACCATTGAAAAAATTTAGAATAAAAAACTTTATTTCAATTACTAAAATTACTATTTTTATAATTGAAATTTTAATCCTTTGAGTTAGTATTATTATTAGTGATTATACATACTACTAATTCAAAAAACTTAACATTGAATATATAGAATCACTCGATAATAAAGCAAAAGAGATTAAATATTATTAATAATTGAATACGAAATAAATTCTATAAATATTGCATTATATTTCAAGTTATAACTTCAGAACTGAATAATATTCAAACGAAATTATTGATCACTCAAAGTGTTACTTATAATAGATAATCAGAATAATAACTTCATTTTTGGAAATACCATTCAAAAAGATAAATAGAATCCCCAAAATTATAAATCCTTATAACATTAAAAATGCATTCATTTTATTATAAAAATAGAGAATGAAAATCTTAAAGACTTTATGATTATGAAATCAAAGAGTTTACAATATAGTGAATAACTAATTGCTAATTTATAATATTACAGATTCTAGTAAAAATATATACTTAATTTTTATTGAGATTAATTTAATAAAAATATATATAATATCAGGCATCTAAGGAAGATTTTACACTCATGATATGTCATGGGGGTCACTGCGAAGTGAAAAGTCATCATTAATTAATACTTTTTATTCTTTCTTTTTAATTTAACATTTTATATAATTAAATAAATATGGGATTGGTTAGATGAATTGTTAAATATCTATTTATACATATTCATTAATATTAAATTTCTAAATCAAATTATAATACCTTTTTCAATATCTTGTAATATATATTATACTAAATTTAACATATAATATAGAGAAACCATTATAGTAAAAATAAATGTTCTTATTCTTGAAATGATTTCAAATACTTCCCCGTTTCTTTTTTTAATCTTTTTTGGTATCAATTATATTAAGAACTTTAAGAGATTTTTAAAGTATTTTATATTTAATTATAGATATAATGCTTAAAAAATAGACTCGTTAAATATTTAAAGTATGAAAATATGTATTTTTGGATTTGATAATAACAATATAATTGATTGATGTGCACTTATTATATCAATGAACATTCAAATTAGATCTTGGTGGTTATTATGGTTAAGCTTATTATGGAGCTGGTTGATATTAAGGAGCTTATTGGTATTAAGGATATGATGGATATTATGGGTATGATGGAATAACTCTTGATGAAACAATTGGGGCAGCAGCATATTATGGTGCATATGTCACTGGGACAGTTTAGACTGGTTAAACAACACTAAGAGGTTATTAAACAACCTATTAAACGACTGGTTGTTAAACGACTTATTAAACAACTGGTTGTTAGACAACTTATTAAACAACTGGTTGTTAGACAACTTATTGTACTACTGGTTAAACTTATTGCTAAAAGTATGAAATAAAATATATACATGAACAACTTATCTTTCAACTGGATAATATTCAACTCTTTCTTAATATCTATCAACTGGCACGTATTCTAATATTTAATTATTGTTAATACCTGTATATTTTTCTTAAAAGACTTATGGGACATATTCAGTTTAATATTCAACTGCATAATAATCTGTGACTTTCTTTTCTCTTGGGACATATTAAACAACTTCTTATTCTTCATATTCCATAACAGCCTTTTGATAAGGAATATATTCAATTCTTGATTCTCCTTTAATTGTTGCCTTAAAATTTAGATTTTATTATAATTACATGGACTGATTATTAAACAACTGGTTGAGCAATTACTGATTACTACAAAACTGGGGCTTGTACAACTGGTTGAGTAACAACTGGTTAAGCAATAACTGGTTGAGCAACAACTGGTTGAGCCACAGGTCTAGCAACACTGTATGTTAGTGGTGCAATAGGAGCAGGAGCATATTGTTATGGAGCATAGGTTGGTACAGGAGCATATTATGGAGCAAATGATGGAGCATATTATGGAGCATATTATGGGGCATATTATGGAGCTGGTTAGAATTATTATGGTTGAGGTGCTTAATCTAATGATTTATATGTTATTATTACTTTATGGGACAGGTGGTCTTTGTGACATTGAAGATAAAAGATTTTTGTTAATTTTATTTTTATATCCTTAACATAAATTTTATTGCTTAAATATCATACATAAATAATTTAATAATTGTATTTACAAACTATCTAAAATAAAATAATATTCAAAACTTTAAAATATACTAAAGATGATTCCAAACAATACTTAAACTCCAACAATGAAAGAACTTTTGTATTTATTATATCTGTTAATCTTAATAAGAAAAATCTAGCATTAAAGATGTAATTTATATAAATAAGACATTCAAATATGTTTTTTTTGATCAAAAAAAGATATTAAACATCTAATATGTATTTATATCTATAAAAATTAAGATATTTATTAAGTTAATTTGATGCTCAATTATTTAAAAAAAAAATAATAAAAGTATAAAGTAAACAATTTAATTAGAACAAAAAAGTTAAAATGTCTAAGATTTTTCAAGATATTATTAATTAGATTATAAAATATAAATATATAAAATTTAATAATAGAATCAAATAAATTTTATTTAATTTTAATTAAATGATTCTTAAAAAACTTATTTTATAATTTTATCTATTATGATTGCTTAAGCTATAGAATGATAAAATAAAAGAAGTACAAGTTTAAAACAAAAAGATTAATATAGTTCTATATATTAAAATATATAATAGGATGAGAAAGATAATGAAGAGAATGAGTTTAAATTTAGTAAATAAATAATTTGATCATCAATACTTTAGGGTATTCTTTAAATTATTAATTGTAAAATTATGGTTTGTATTGTTATACATGAGTGGATTAAATAAAAATTGTTGACAAAGTTGTGATTATTTCATTTTTAATCCAAATAATTGTCATAATAATAAAATGGATAAGTTTGAAACCATATAGGGCAAACTATTTTATACAGTTTATTTGATGCATAAACAAAATGAGATTAGTGAAGAATAGAAAGGAAGAATAAAAGGTAGAGAGTAGGTTTATGTTCAGATTTGATAGTTTAATGGGATCCTCAAATATAAGAAATTAGTAAGGATCTGAATAGACTAAGACAGAACTTTCTCGAAATGGCATGCTCATACTCTGATAATGCAGATTCAAAAATAACCAAAATAACTCCTCGAAGCTTAAGTCGTCTCAATGTTAGGATAGGTCATAGTAACTTTAAGTTGGCAAATAAATCTTATAGTTCATTATCATCGCCTATTGATCATCGTAAACCATTATTATTATGAAAACAATCACATAATTTTCATTCTAAATATTTATCATAATTCTAGAGTATATGAAGATTATCATATATAGTCTTGTTAAATATTGCCATTAAAAGATGTCTTATTTAATAAATACTTATTTTATGATGTAGATTGAAAATGTATTTATATACTACTCTAATATTGTTTGTTTTTAATAATTATTATACTAAAAGGTTGAGTCTATCTGAGATCTCTGATTCCTAATTATATAGAAACTTCTTGTTTTAAAATTGTTTTATGAGTTCCTCAATATAATAAATTCAATAATAAGCAAGTTTTGAAAAGCACATCCTCATCATTTTTAATACTACAACATATTTTATATATCCTATCAAAAAAATTAAATATAATCTCCTTGGTTCTAACATAACCTTATTGAAATTGTAATTTTTCTCACAATGCATTATTTACTGTAAACTTGAAAACTGAATTTAAACATATTCTGATTTTTAATTTTTGTTTGAATTATACAAAACTTCAAAATAAACAATTAAACTTTTTCTATTATTATTACATTTAGACAAACTTGATCTTCTTTAATTTAATACTTCTAAATTTCTTGACACTACTTAAGATTTTTAATTATAAATTTTTTTTTACTTTTGCCATTTTGCTTTCTTTCACCATCAATTAATAATATGACAATGTAAATACTGCCTATTTATAAATGAATCCTAAAATATTTATATTTAATTTATCACAAATCGATATTCAATAAAAAGTCTATTAAGCAATAATTCAATATTATTCTATATTTTTATATCTAACAAAGCAACTTAGAGAACTATTTAAAATTAGTAATTCACTACCTTTCAATTATGTTTTTAATTCTACTAATTTTATTTATTTTAATCTGTACTTTTTTAATTCTATTAATTCTTTTCTAAAACAGTTAAAGTGCTTCAAATATTACTGTTTCAAGTCTTTAAGATTATATCTTATGTGTATTTCCTTCCTTTATTTTTGCAATGGGAATGGGAATCTAAAATTTTTCTATTTGACGTAGAATCATTTTTTGTTATTTATTGTGTAATTGGAACCCTTTTTTATATATTAAATGAACTAATATTACATTTCAGAGAATTTAGTAAAAAGGTTGTTTAAGTGAGAGTAAGAATTATAATTTCAACATTGATGATTATAGAATCATTTATTATAAATAAGGCTAAATTGTCAATTAATACATTAAGTGAAATAATTTTTATTGTTAATTATTAATTAATGTTCAGCCTTACACCTATTGTTCAAAAATCTTATTAAAGCAGCTCTTTTTCTTACGAATAAAAAATGGATGATATGACCTGTATAGTTGACAATGGAGTATCAGGATCAATATATTTAGGAAATATAGAATCTGCATGTATTGATTATTGTTCTACTTAATTTTAGCTAACCTTGAGAATTTACGAAGACATAGAATCAATGGTGTTTTATCAATTTGTATGAATAAGATACCATTTGAAGTACAAACATAATTACAAAATTATCTACATATATATTTAGAGGATTGTGAATCTGAAAATATTAGCAGACATTTTGACAATAGTAATTAATTCATTGAAAGAGCCAGATAAAGTGGTAATGTATTAATTCACTGCATGGCTGGTATTTCTAGATCAGCTACACTTGTTGCAGCATATTTAATGAAAAAGAATAATATGAGTGCTTAAGATGCCTTAAGATTATTAGAAAGAAAAAGATGGTAAGTATATCCTAATAATGGATTTTTAAGACAATTACAATAATATGAAAGAGTATTACAATAATAAACTAATAAGAGTGATATAATAGATTCATCACCTTTAAAAGAATCTTTATTAAAAAGGTAAAAATCTATATTAAAAAATTAGTAAATAATTTTAAACTCCAATCAAAGAAATCTCATTCATGAATAAATATGAAGAAAAATAATAATATTCTGGAATTAAAACAAGACCTCTTGATGAAATTAAATATGAAAGTTATAAACGTAAATCTTTAGGAGCAGAACTTTATAGTAGTCCAGAACCATCTTAAAAAATGCAATTCTCACTTACTAATCATAGACCTAATTCAGCACTTAGAACTTCTCCAGATTTGATTAGAAAGAAGAACTATTTATAAGATGCAAGTAATTTCTTTTAATTTAATTCTTTATTAGTTCATGGAAGTAAAAAAGATGGATTAGCTACTTTAGCATTAGAATTAAATTCTTTAGATTGGTAAAACAAAAAATAAGATTTTGAAAATAAATTTGCAAAACAAATGACACAACCTTCCAGCAAGACATTTATATCTTAGAATAAACCATTTTAATTAAATTAACATTAAAGTAAACTTGATGAATTATTAAATGCCTTTAACAGAAAGCCAATACTATGAGTATTATGATTTTAGTATTTATCATTGTACATAATGTTCTGATTAATGTTTTATAATTCTATTTAAAAGTACAATTTTGCTAAATTTATCAGCCTCACATAACCTTAATTAAGCATCCTTTTATTACTGTATTATCCTTTCTAATCTTCTACTCTATATCATTTAAACAGTCTTATTTTACTCCTTTATATCATCCCCTCTTGTTATATCTTATTAAGAATGAACTGAGAATATCTTTTAGAATTAAGGCTTCATTTTAACATCATTATCCTCACGTATTTATTGTAATGCCTGAGTAGCTGTTGGTCTGAATTCTGGTACTTTATTCAACAATTTAAATATTAGACTCTATAATTTCCTTGAGTATTTACAATTAATTGGTTTAGGTGATTTATTTACAATATTATATCCCAAAGAAATAATATTACTTCCTCCAAAAGGAGGATCTCCTTGACAAATAAAATATATAACACAACCCAATGCCCATATATCAATCTTACTATCATATGGTCTATTTCGAATTAATTCAGGTGCCAAATAAAGAGGAGTTCCAACTTTTGTTGTTGACAACTATTGAGTAGAAATTAAACTTTTAGACACTCCCAAATCACTAATCTTCAATACATTGCTTTTCATTAAAATATTATTGGGTTTTATATCTCTATGCATAATCTTTTGTGAATGTAAATATTCAACACCTTCTAACAATTATATGGTCCACTGCCATACTTAATTTTCAGTTGGAGATGGGTTCCGACATATATAATTGTAGAGATCATCTTCACAAAATTCCATAAAAATATTTAACTTATCTTTTCTCAATTAAGAATTATAGTAAGACACTATATTTGGATGATTTAATGTATGCATTATTTGAGCTTCTCGATAAGCTTCGTTCTATTGTTTCAAAGAAAGATTCTTTAAAGAGATTTCCTTAAGCACTTAGATTTAAGATCTAATTTTCACTTTATAAATAACTCCATAACTTCCTTTACCTATTTAATCAATAATTTCGTAATCCATTTATTTATTTTATTTAATAAACTCTTTTATAAAATTTATTAGATGAATTCATAAATAAGTATAACAATTCAGACAGGTGATATGATTTAGACATAAAATAGCAATATTCGATGAAATCATAAATTCAAGTTAAAGAATATATTTTATAGATATAAAATTATAATAAAACTTCATTAATAAATATATTAATTAAACATTATATGTAATGTATGTATGATCAATGAGATATATATATTTAGATTTTAAGTAATTCATCAACATCAAATTCCTAATTCCTTAATATATTTAATTGTAATACTCAATGAAAAATAGAAGTATGAATTATGAATCTTTTTTAAATAATATAGTTTGATCATAAAAATGTAATTATGAAAATTAATATTTATTTCTTTTTTATTACTTATACTACAATACCATAATAAAGTATATGTAGAAAAACAAGAAAAGTACAACAAATTATTATTCATAAATAAAGAAATAAGAAGTCTATCATTTCTAAAACTCAAATTTTGATGTATTTTTAGATTAATAATTAGTTCACATAGTATATACCCTTATGTTTTTAAAAAATATATTTAAAATTAATACCTAATATTTTTTGATTAAATTATTATAATGATCAAGTTCAAATGTGAATTAACAGAAATGTAATTTTTACATTCCATATATTAGATCTAATGGGAATTTAAAGAAAATCAAATTATTTTTTTCGGATTAAACTACATTCTATTAAAGATATATATATTCAGTTATTCAATAGTTTTGAATCTTCACTGAAGTAAATAAATTAGGTATTTTTAGGCATATTTTATAAATGCCAGAAGGAAAGATATATTAATTATGATGTGGATAGATATGTTATAGTTTTTTTAAAGTATAAATTTTAAAATTGACTTGTCAAATTTGATATAAATTCATAGAATGTATGGTAAATCTCATTCAATGAATTAAAATTAATGTGTATATTAATAATAAAAAATGGATCGTTTAATCATCTTTTTGGCTATTCTTTTGATGGTAGGAAACAACTATGCTTTTGATATTCCTCAAGCTCTTGAGGTTCCAATAGAAGAAGAGTTTCAATTAACATAAACCTAATTCAATTTGCTTTACAGTGTGTTTGCAATCCCGAATATAGGTTTGAGTATTGGAGGAGGTATAATGATAGATAATATGGGTGGACGTTGGGGTGTAAGAACATATTATATTACTTAGGTGTTTACATTTAGTCTAATGTTAGGCCTTTCATAATTATTTATATTTTTTGGAGGATGCTATCATAATTATTGTATGATGCTTTGTGGTAGAGCTATATTTGGTATTGCAAGTGATATTTTACATATTGCTGTGTTTAAAATGGTAGCTTAACGAATGCCAAAAGATATGGGTACAGCAATGGGATTAATACTTACAGTACCAGAATTAGCAGCTGCTCTTAATTCGTTTTTATCACCTTATTTATATGAAAAAACAAATTCATTAAAAATACCTTTGTTATTTGGATTATTCCTATGTTTTTTAGTATAATTTAAAATAATTTGAATAGTCCTTTCTATCAGGGTTAATAATGATTTATGTAGATATGAAATATGAGAAAATAGAGAGTGTGAAATAAACAGAATAAGTTTCAGTATTTAATTGTAATCATAGTATTTTATAATTTAGTTAAACTTACCAAATCCTTTGTAATAATGAGCATAATAACAACATTAATGTTAGCATCATATGTTCCATTTCTTGATAATGCTAATAAATTTTATCATGAACGTTTTGGATTTAGTATAATGGATGCTGGTCAAATAGTTACAGTCGGTTATGTTGTGGCAGGTAGAGTATAATAATAATATGATATTTCTAGCATTAACATCTCCTATAGTAGGTAGAATTTCAGATAAGTTTACATAATATAGACCTTTATTTATTGTAGTATCAACAATAATGTTTTTTATATCCCATTTACAATTTTATTACATGCCATTAACTACTTCTCCTAATTATTATTCAGTTTTTGCGTAAAATATTAATAAAATTTTAGTTTGATTACATTAGGATTATCATATTCATGTTTCTCAAGTGTTTTAATGCCTGCTTTATAAACTACAGTTCCTGAAGATATGTTAGGTAATTTATGAATATGATTGAAAATAGCAACTGCATTGGGTTTATTGGGGATAATAGAGAATTTTTGTATGGCTGTAGTTCCAATGATTTCTGGTTTTGTATATGCTATTGGTGGTGGTATTGATCCAATGAAAAATGTGGATATAATTTATTTATTCTTGGCAGGTATTGGAGTTGTACTTTCAATACATTTATTAATGGAAAATATTCTTTAACCAACCAAGGCACATGTGAAATTGCCTAATGCTCTAGATATTTGAAAATAAAATAAAAAAAATGATTATAGCAATTTATTGTACTATTTTTCTAATATTATATATTAATTTGTAAGTATTTAAACATACAACTATAATATAAAATTCATAACT
The DNA here is from genome assembly GCA_905182975.1 of Paramecium primaurelia. Lineage (NCBI taxonomy): Eukaryota > Ciliophora > Oligohymenophorea > Peniculida > Parameciidae > Paramecium > Paramecium primaurelia. The sequence goes on from CAJJDM010000057.1 coordinate 119,052, forward strand.
TAAAATATAATATGTTAATTCACTATTTCTTTTAATACTTTTTAGCTTTTTCCTCTTCTTTTTTTCTTTCTTCTTCATCTCTCTTTTTTTATTTTTCTCTTCTAACACGTTCTTTGTAAGTGTACTCTTCATTATTTTTTCTTTACCAATCTTCAGAATGCCAAACAGGTTTAGTATAAAATGATTTTGGCTTATATGGTTTAGCTGGTTTAACTTTGACAATTTTGCCAAATAATTCACCTTCATCATAATTATCTATTGCAGCTTCAGCATCTTCAATATCTTCATATTCTATAAATGCGAATCCTCTATTCTTTTCTTCAATAATTATAATATATATACAGGTTTCACTATCAATAGGTAAATCTACAGATTTAATTTCACCGAATGTTATAAATAAATGTTTAATTTATTCCACAGTTACATCTTCAGGGATTCCACCTAGGTAGACGGTATTTGCTAATTCTTCTGACATAAATAATTATTTTAATTATTTAGTGTTTGATTTTAAATATTTAATAAAATATATATAATAGATAAATAAGTCCAATTACTCTTAGTCTTTTATTGAACTACTATTTTTACATTATTTTAGCATCTCTATAATGATTTTATATAGTTTTTATACTAAAAACAATAACAATTATTTTGAATAAGGAACATTGTCTTAAAATACAAATTTAATTATAAAATGGAAAACAATAATAACAATATATCATCCTTAGTAAAATCTATTAATTAAACTAATCGACGATCCCTCAAAATTTCAGTAGTACATCCAAATGATGATGCGCTTATAAATATAGATGATGAAGAAAAATTTTTGTATGAGAAGAGATAATGGGAAATTACTAACTAATAAGTTTCCTTAGAAAAAATTTAAAAAGAATATATGGAAAGGTATAAGGGGGAATGGAATTGGGATGTTTTTATAGAGTTTTTCTTATATCATTAGGTAATCTTAATTTTTAGGAATTTAGATTTTCTTCACAATATTGGGACCATTCATGGTTATTTTATTTAGTGTATGGCCAGGTATGATATTGATGAAGAACATGAAATTTTATGGTAATTCAATGGCTTTTTATACATAAATTCTTTTATGGTGTGGATCAGTTTTAGGAGGTTTGGGATACTTTTTATGGGATGAAAGTATAATCACTCTTACAGAAATTTTATTCCTTTGGTATGCATTAACTATAAGAAGTGTTGTAATTGCAGCTAAATATGCAACTTTTAGTAAAAGTGTAATAAATTTATACAAGAATGTTGTACTACCAGATGATGTATTTTAATTTGATTTAATGATGAATGATTGGAGAGAATAATCTCCTAAGATTCTTTTTTTGGAACCTTATCGTGCTCTATAACGTTATTAATTTGAGATTTCATTGTTTAAAATGGATTTTATAGTGTAGCCTCATTAAGAAACAAAGGTTGCCATCGATAAAGTTGATATTAGTTATTTTAAAGATATAGGAATCACTTTAGATAATGATGAATATTCAGGTTTTAAACTTTTTGGATACTTAGTAAATCATTATTAAAATTAAAATTCAGCAAATACTCATCTTTATATAAGTCTTTTTGAAGCATTTATACTTTCTACAACTCCAATATGGTTGAGAATTGGTGATTTATTTAATTCAGTAGAAGCATTAGATATGTTTAGAATTGGTATATTTATATATAATTTAAGTATTGAATTTAGTTTCATCTTTTATTGGATTTTGGGGTAGTATCATATTCTTTCATTAAGCCTTTTATGATTTTAATCGAAAATTCTTTTTACTTGAATAATTGTTACTTATAATAAAAGTTAGGCCAGATTAGATTGAATAACTTAAATTATTACCAACTATTAATTTTAATAATATTACTACATGGTAAGCATGGTCAATGATGAGAGCTATTTCATTTGATTATGGTCAAACATATAATTTTAGAACATAAGGGTTTTATTCTCTTTGTTTCTTAGGATTTATTGTATTGATATTTCTAACATTATTACTCATTTTAGACTTTGTACATCTTGATTTATTTTAACTCATACTATTAAGTGAATTGGCAATCATGATTTTTGGCTTTACTACCTATTATCTTTATTAAGGTGCTAAATTGAATACTTATTTGGATTAATGTGAAGTGGCTCTATAAGATGTTAAATCTATATATTAAGATCTTTTGAGAATGAAGGACATCTATTTTGAATAAAAAAAAGAACCTTAGAATTATATTCATAAGAAATTCAAATAACTATTACAAAAAGAAACTCAGATTGAAGAAATCATTAAATCTATAATTCAAGAATTGGATGATAATATTAGAATTATTTAATATGATTCAAGAAATAATCCATTTAAACTATATGGAATCAAAATTACTTTTAACTTACTCAAAAGTGCTGCAGTTGGACTTAGTACTATCTATAGTTATTCACTTTAGTAAAGATTTATGTAAATTAAATGATTTCATTGTATAATTATAAATATACTTTTTATATTATTATTTATAAAAATAAATAATTTAATTATCAGACTAATAAATCTTTATTTATATTTATATTCAATTCATAAAGAAGTTCCTAAAATTGGACCTACTATAACCAAAATTAAAACAAGTCCAATCATAATAATACAACACATTTTCTATAATTTATATAATTATTTATACTTTTCTAGCAGCTTAGTGATCTTTTTTGGCTTTTATCAATTATGCTTCTCCTTTTTTAACATAATCCTTAGCTTTTACCATGTTCTATTCAATATTATCAATCAATTCTCCTTGATTTTTGACTAATACTGCCATATCTACAAAGAGTTGATATACTTATTGAACACTCTTAAAAAAAAGTAAATATTTAATTATACTCTCTCTAGCTTAACTATATCTTAATATTTTTCTTGAATATCTTGAACAGCGTTTTATAATTGAATCGACGCTTATCCATAGATTTTCTTTTATAATAATTCTTGCATTTTCTACATCAAATAAATCATACATTTGGATCTTCACATAATTCATCAATTTAATTCTCATTTAGATTTGAATCTAAACAAACTGCTTGTCTTTTTATTTTGTTCCTCATACTATTTTGGAAATCTAATTGAGCCTTTTGACTTTCTTATAATACAGCCTAAACTTTCAAATTTAATGCAGCCCATATATCCATTTTCATTCTTGTTTCAGGTTCATCTGGTTCTTTCTCTTTAGCCTCTTCAACATCCTAAGCTACTTATTCCATTAATTTTTTTAATCTTTCTTATTATTGATTATTTTATTAAATAATCCTATCCAATTTCATACTTACATCTTTAATATAATTTAATTGACTAATACCCACCTTTCTCAGCTTCTGATCTAGTTGCACTTGTATAACCCTTCTTTAATTCTTCAATTTTAACAATATTCGATCTAATTGTCTCTAAAATTCTCTAAACTCCATCAACATTAACTTTAAACAAAGGCATTAATTCATCATTATCATTAATCACAATATTTTGATCGTCACTTTATGCATCATTACCCATTTACTTTTGAATGGTTTGTTAAGTACTAATATATATATAGTTATTAACCCTGCTCCTTTAATCTCAAATAAACAATCTTCCATTTATTAATAATAATAATTATTATATTTTATTATTTTATTATATTCAAAATTAAATAATCAAATATTTCTATCTAGCTTATTCTTTATCATTTGAACATATTATTTCTATTTAATAAGAACTATTATTAGATATTTATAATGATATTCCAACAAAATATTATAATTTATCTAAAAAATAGTTAATTTTAAATATGAACGAGATTTTACTCAATTCTTAATCATCCAATTTTTTGAGTGAAGAGATAATCAATAAAGCTACAAAAGATCCTGAAACAAGAAACAATATCATTAAATTTGAATAGTAATTTCAATTTGTTAAAAATTAGTAAATTGTTATCGGTGTATGCTCATAAATTTTCAATCATTCTATTACCAAAAACCGAATAAATTTTAGGTAAAATGTAAAATAATAAAATAGAATGGCATGGAATGATTAGCATATCATATGGACTATATGCAAAAGGAAAATTTAAATTTGTATTAACTTTCCCTAAAACCTTTCCAGAATCTATTCCTAAAATAAGATTTCTAAATCCATTATTTCATCCTTTAATTGATGAATACAATAATGTAGATGTTGACACTCTTATTCCAAAATGGAAATATGGACAAGATTGTATGGTATATAATTTATTAAACAAACTTTATGAAATGTTTATTGATATAAGTTATTATGATTGTGTCACATCTTTTAACCCTCGAGCTGCTTAATTATTTTCAAATGATATAAACTCATATGCTGAAGAAGTCAATAAATAAATTGCCTAATCTGAATAATAGCTTTATGATAACAAAAATGATTTCGTACTTAAAGTATATTATTATATAATTTTATAGTTAAAAGAACCAACCTATAACACATAAACAATTCTCTAAAAATTATAAGATATCAACTCTTCGAAAAATTTAACATTTGAATAAAAGAAAAAGGATCTATTAAGTTATATACTCTAGTAAAGTAAGGAAAATTAAATTATAGAATGAATAATCAAACTTTGGTTTCTTAAAATTTATAAATGATCAATCTTCTTAATCTAAATAAGCATTTAATAATCCATTATCAATTTCTAATTCTTACTTTTTAATCTATTAAAAAAATCAATCAAATTAGTCAACTTTCACTCTTTATCATATATATATAAATAACAATATGATATATTATATAAAGTACAAAAAAATTGTTAATTTTAATTAATTCTGATTTGATAAACATTATGGTATGATAATTACACTTCCACAATATAATTATTTTGTAATAATATTTTATGTTTGATTTCTGTATATAAATGTGCTAAAGCAATTTGATAAAAATAATATTTGAAAATTATAGGGAAAAACAAGAAATTTGTCTTGCTGATTAAAAATTGATTCCAATCTCATTTTTTGTTATTTCTATAAAGACTTCTTCATTTAATTAATCATAAATAAAGGATTTACTTTATTCTCTCTTTCTGCAAGTTGAATATAAAATTTATTATTTACATATGTAATTTCAATAGACTGCTGCATTCAAGGAATTGCTGTAGGGAGAATATAAAATACAGAAGAGCAATTTGATACGTTAAGCAAAAATATTGGCCCATAAACCATCTTTGGAACCAAAAATAAATCTAACTCATCGTAGTGTAGAAGATCCTCCACAAAATAAATAGAGAAGTGGAATTGCTCTTCCAATTCTGATATAAAAAAAACAACAGTTTAATATAGATTGTGATAAGGCAAAAGATATAATCAAGAACTTTAATATAAAACTTATTCGCTAAAGAGTGTGTTAAAATGAAAAAATCCACAGAAAACTATCATAACATAGTATTTAAAATACTCAATAACTGAATCTCACTTTTGGACAAAACTTTCGCATAAAAACAAGACCAATTTTCTCAAAGTAAGATAACAGTGTAGATCTCCGAGACTCTCATTCTGCTAGTAGAGTAATGTCTCATTCATAATAAAGATTAGTAAATAAACTATTTTAATGAATTATTATTATTTTATCATATATATCTTTGTAAAATTAAGGATTCATTGCTTTTATAGTCAATTAGGCTTTAAAATGTTAATAATGTTTGATTTTTTTCATATTTATGATGATTATATTATAATCATTTAAATATGTTTTAATTTAAATCACTAATTCAAATGAATAAATAATGTATATCCATTATTATGCTACAAAATAATATAAAACTATATCTTTCTATTTTTATATCCTCTTATTCAATAATTTAAAGTAGATTACTTTGTAAACTTAAATTCAACCCAAAATATTATTATCAACAAATCTAATGTGTAAATGATGTAATTTCCTTTAAAATTATAAAACAAATGATATCTATCTTATTTATATTCAAATTCCTTTTGGTAATTTATTATATTTAAACACTTAGTTGGTTGCAAAAATAAATATAATAGATTCATTAAATGAATAATTTAATAATGTATTAAATTCATATCTCCTGTCTTATATTATAATAATATTTTTAGGTTAGATAAATGTTTTTATTAATTTAAAAAATAGGAATAACTTAAATAATATAAAATTCTTAATAATTTAATTCTAAATATGAATTTTTATAGAGATTTGACAAAATAAGAGTACGACTTATTTAATAACTATCGATTTAATCCATAAAGTGAATCAGATAAAGAGAAATTGTTATGTGTTGGATAAACTATTAGAAATTTGACAAAATTATGCCATTCTTAATGTTTTGATAAATCTCTATAATTCTCAGAAAAATGTGTTTCAACTTGTTTTAATAATTATTTTAATTCAGTTGAGTATAGTGTGAAAAAGAGTAATGATAATCCACAATGATGCCTTATATAATTATGAAAAATAAAACAAATAATATAGTAATATAATATAATTTTAAAAACATCTAAGAATTTAATTAAATTATTATATAATTAGATGAATATCAATCAAGTTATATTTCCTTTCCAATTAATACAAGTCTTTTATTTTTGTATTTTAGTTTAACAATAGCTAAATATTCTTCATATTTTTGTTCTATTTTATCAAAATCAAATTATTATTCAGGTATTTATACAATTGGTATTTAAGGATTATTAATTTTGATATCCTAAAGAGTACAAAGTGGAGAGATTGAATATTTTGTACCTTAATTTAGAATATAGTATTACCATCTTCTTTATAAATATTCTCAAATGGTAGAAACCAAAAATAAGAATAATTAAAAAACCATGCTATATTAGATAGTGTTCCTCTATCAAATAAGTTAATATTTCTTGGAGGTTTATCATTTTGAATACAACAATTCCCATCGGAACCACTTTTCATTTATTCTAAAGTAGTCTAATTATTAAGGATTAATGATGTATGATAAAAGAATAAGAAGCATAACATAGCACATGTTGGATATAATACCAAACTAGTTAAACCCCAATATATATAAAAGAATGTGGATTGATGAAAAAAGAAACCTTGGTTACTTTGGAACAAAAATCTAAAATAAATCAAAGACGCATAACTATATTGAATTGCACCAATCTAAATATTTAATATTATTTACAGTCATATACAATGTAAAGAGATAAAAGGATCTATGATTTCTTAAACCAACACAATTATGAATCCAAGGACAATGATGATCCATTTTTAATATACATTTTCCACAAAGTGAACAATGATGAGTTCGTATAGGTTTCCATTTATTACATTCTAAACAAGAATTAGTATTTTTATAAATAGGATCAATTCTTCTATTATCTTATAATGGAATAGCCTTTTCTATTGTATAATTTTTTATTGTAATCGATTAATAATATGACCACATAGCCATTCCATAAAAAAAGAAAACTAAAAATCCATTTATTAATTAAGTTGTAGGATCCATTTTCAAATCGAAGTACTAATCTTTTCATAATTGATACAAACTATTCTAAAATCACACAATTTGTTGGCATTAGTACAGTAAAAAATATAATAAAAGGTCCAGCTTAATGTTTAAATTATGCTCTCTTTTTACGCCTCTGATTATGATCACTAGAATGAATCATTTATTGAAAATTTTATATTAATTTTAAATAATATATAAAAATGTCTAATAATCCTAGTACAAATATAAGTAAGGAATCTATGAATAATGATGATGATTGTGAAGATTTAAATAAAAGCTTTATTTGTAATCTTGATATTCTTCTTATTTTGATACTAATTTACATTGGAATTCTAGTTTTGATTTTTATATTCAGTTTATATAAGGGTTGGAAAGTTAAAAGAATGAAAAAATATATTATATTTCAAAGCTTTGAATTTAATAATAAAAAAAAGAATTTGATATGATAAGAATTTTATTTCATAATAACTTTTCTTTATAAACTTAAATCTTAAATTTCAACTTTTTTCTATTTTATTTTGATTTATGGTTTCAAACAATAATTATAATACAGAGATATATTGTATAATTAAAATAGGTTTTTTGTCCATTTGCTTCTTATTTTAGGTACAATTTGTTTCTTCTTTAAATTATTCAAATATTATACAAGAAAACAAAAAATTTAATTTATAATTGTATTCAAAGTCTATTTTTTGTTCTTAATCTTAGTTAATATAGGATTAAATTAGTGACTTTATTTCAAATTTCAAAAAAGGAATTAAATTTTAATATTTATGAATATTTATAAATTTCATTAAAATTAAGTCAACATCTAAAAAAGGTTCTTTAAGAATTTAGCTTAAATTCACTTAATTATCTGTAACATAATTGAATTTTTATCAGCAAATAATTCTTACTCTAAATATTTAATTAGACAAATTAAATTAAGAACTGATAAAATTAAAACGAATGTTTAAGAAAGTATAACTTGGAAGTAAAATAATTATAGAATTAAGTTTTTTTTAAATATATTTCTATTAATATTTATTTTAGTATGATTTTTCATTTCTTTAAAACTAATCTATTATTTTATTATATTGATCATATTTTATAATTTTGATTTTATGAAATAACTACAAATAATTTTTTTAGGATTTATAATGTATATTCAAATAACTTTATAAAGTAGAAGGTGGAAAAACATACATTTAATCTATTATTTAAACTATTTAGATAATTTAAAGTAATAATAAATGAGTTATAATAATAAATTAAAACACGATGAACATTTGTTTTTTCCATTCTATAAAAATTAATATATGGTTTTTGAAGCAAATCTATGTAGAATTCATGTTTTCTTTAAATAATAATTAAAATTTTGAAGGAAATATATAGAGCTCCTTAATACCTTACTCTGTAACTCAATCTATATTATAAAAAAAAGGGGGTTTTTAATAAAAATTTGATTTAAAACGAAATGATAAAAGAAATTATTGAAATGAAAAATAGTATTTAGAAAGTGAACTAATTTGTTAAAAAGATTATATAATAAGACCGTTTTATCCTACTCTTTAATTTCTAAAATGAAAGACAATATGAATAATTTAAGTCAACTTACTAGTAAAATTAAGAATACTATCATCCTTTTTGAGATTATGGATTAGTGAATAAATTTAATACAACAATAAAATTATAAAAAGTTAAGTAATAAGATTAAAAAATTTTATATTTATAGTAATAATTAGTGAAAGATGTAACATTCATATTTCCTATTTCTTTTTTATTAATTCAAAATTCTTCACCTATGGAGTTTGAGGAAATAGATTCATTACTTAAACTTTGAAAAATAACTGAGATTTTGTTACCTATAAATTAATAAATTTAATACATGAAGCATTCGTAGATGAAAGCATATACATAGATTGATTAATACTTTGTTGATCAAAATCATTTCTCTCTAAATCAACTAAATTGAACACCATAGATTTTAAATCAGGTAATAAAACATAGTTTGAGTTTGAAGTAATCTCAAGTTGAGGTTCATCTTCAGATGGTTATATTAATTATTCAATATTATTTTGGAAGTACAATTTCATGTTTGTCACTATCTTAAAGTCTGTCTTCAAATTTTTGTTTAAATTGTTCATGAATGCAAAATATTAAATCTTTGTTTAAAATTATTAAAATCTTCAAACTTTTTCATAATGTTTACAACCTGATATAACTGATAAATAATTAGAAATAATTAAATATTTAAAACACATTGAAAGGATAAGAATATCTAATTAACCAACAGACTCAACTTTAAGTCCTTTAATTTTTTATAAAAGTTAAATATGATAATACATTCTAATTATAAAAGTATAATTGATTACCTTCCTAATTAATGTTGTGAATTTTAAATTACTAAACAATTATTGCATATCATAAATATATTAAAACAAAGATATATATGATAAAGAAATTCTGGTATTTCACTACTTGATTTTCTAATTAAATCACTATAATTTCTTTATTTTTATTTTCAATCTATATTAGGGCTTTAGATAGGTTTATTTTTCAACATTATACATTGGAAAATGAATAAGGTAATCACATAATAAGAAAATTTAAAAAATATAGATCATATTATTTTTTAGGAATTATAATTTGATTTTTGTTCTTACATGTCCATTAGATGAAATGTGATGTAGAAATTAAAATTATATTCTTTTTCTCATGGTAATTTCATTCATTGTATAAATGATGTTGAAATTTAATATGTTATTAAATATATAATATTAAAAATTTTAATATTCAAATAAAATTTTTTTATTAGCATTTAATAATGATGGTCATTTTAGAATGTTCTTTTAAATTGGGAGAAATATAAATTATAATTTATATTATTTTTATTAAAAGAAATTTAAAATAACAATGAAATTTCAATTAATCATGTACCAAAAGATATAAATTTATGTGATTTCATTAAAGTGAGGAAGAATTCTCTATACGTAATAGTTTTGAGTTAAACTTTTGAATTTAATGATTCTCTTCTTTAAAATCTATCACTTGTAATTTGTCTTCATTTTATATTTTTAAGAAATCTATATAAGAAAATAAGCTAATCTATTTTTCTAGTTCTTATTCAAGTGTTTAATCTGAATTTAAGTTGCATTCACCTTCTAGACCATCTTGCAATTTTAAATTTATATTGGATAATTCTCCTTAGGGGAACTAAGGATATTATATTAATTTGTACTATTAAATTCGAAAAATTAGAACTGTCTTTTTGATCTTAAATTCCATATTTATCAATTAAAGGTTCTAATTTTTATGGATGATTTAATAATTATTTTATTTATTCAAACCCCATAGATCTTACTAATAAAAGCTATAATCTACTTTTTAATAAATCTTTGTTACCTAGATTATTCAAATAAAATATTCCTAAAATCTAATTTTTAAATTGACAATTATCGTAGTTTATTTAATAGCTTTTACATTTTAACTTTATCACAAGATTTATCCTTAAATGAAATTTCAATTATTTTTCCATACCAATTTTTCTTTATTTATAAATTTTATAAATCATTACAGTACATTTACACAACTTCTGTAATAATATTTTACATACTAAGTTCTTTATTATATTATGTTACAAAATAAGATATTGTAAAAAACCAACTTATAATAGAACTTGTGTCAGCAAGAACTTCTGATATTTTTGGATATTCATAAAGAGTTTCTAATTTAATCTAATCCAATGTAAAATATAAGATCATCATTTAGTCTTTATTAATATTTGTTTAATCTATATCATTCACTGAAGCTAGTTAATACATATTATAAAAGAATTTTTTTTCTCTAGAATTAGGGAATAAGATTCCATCGTCTATTGAAATTTAACTACTCTCAAGTTAAAAATTATAAAATATCTATTTACTCTTTGAAACACTTAAAACATAAAACTTTGGAATTTTATCTAATTCTTTAGTTTTAATATTGAATTATTAAATATAAATTTGAATCTAGAATAGATTTTATTATTCTTTAAATTAATTAAATGTTGTTTCGTCAGCACATTGCATATCCTTTGATATTTTATCTGGATTGCATCTCTTTAAAGTTATTTGATAATCTTTTTATGCTAATTATTAAGATTAAAGTGGAGATCCTACTAATTCAATATCATATAAAACAAATTTATTAACAGTGATATCACTATCTAAAATTTCTTATTCAAATACAATATTGTTAATTTCTTCCTTTAAAATAATAATCAAAAATAAAATACTTTTGAAGGATTAACAGTTAATGTTGGATAGTAAATAAGTTACTTTGGATTGAAAGGATCTATTTAATTATGAATTTATTAAAAGTAGCAAATTTCTAGGAATTTACCAGCACTCTAAACTGTTTCAGAATAATTAATTTATTTTGATGTTGAAGTGACTTTAGGTAACTTATTATTTTACATCCAATCGATGAATTGATATAAAAAATATGTAACAGTGATTCCGTAGAGTAGCAACGTCATGATTCCACCTAATACACTTCTTTTTGTAGATAATGATCTTTAAAAGAGTACTCTCTCTTCAACTCCAAACTAATCTATGGATAACAAAAAGTTATTCATTTCTAAATATATTATAATTAATATTTGTTATACTAATCATCATTAGTATGTTTATAATTTTGTCAACTAATTGAGGATGTCTACTTTTCTATATTTCTGATTTTTAAATCAATTTGGGATCCTGCCTAAGGTAACATACTTTAATTAAATTCAATTTGAGTATATTGAGTATTTTCTTTCATTAATAATAAACCTATATGTAAATCCAAATCTTCCTCTGGTAAATTTTCAGAAAACATCATTAATTCTCCTTCTGATTAATCTTATCGCTTTAAATTATCATTCTATTATTCTAAAGGTTACTTTATAAAATTAATATAAATTACAATTTAATTTATGACCTTTTTAGTTTATGGTAATTCATATAATCCAATTTTATCCAAAATTGATTCTAATTTATGATTTTATTATAAACATTTTTTCATTTAATCAATTCCCAAATATTCTTGCAAGATTAATTAAATTCTTAAAATAATGATAATAAATACCTAGACACTTCAAATTATAGATTTATGTAACTCATCTTTTAATCAGCCATCTAATGCAAATTTTCAATAAATGAATGAATCTTCATTATATCATAGTTTTTTCCTTTTAACCCTATTTATGTCATTTTACCCAACCAATTTGTCCTTATTTTAAAATCTGGGTAATCTGTATAAAACATTGAAATGACATCTCTTCTAGCATTTTGAGTGCATATCATTTCATTGTATTTAATGAAAATAAAAGATATTTAAAGGATCCATGTAATTATAGATCCTGCATTTGCTAGAATTTCTGATATTTTAGGATATTCAATATAAACAACTGATTTAATTTAATCTATTGTAAAATAAGCAACCAAAACAGATTATTTTCCATAAACTTTTTCACTTTGTAAAATATCATAAGTATTTGTAAACATAATAAAATCAGAAAAAAAAATTTACTGATTTGAATTTGAAAAAAGAAATCCATCATCAACATCAATTTAATTTGCTTATAGATTAAATGAACAATATTGCATTTTTTCATTAGAAATATCAAGAGTGTAAAATTTTGGTATTTTAATTAGTTATTTTTATTTTGTGTCATATTATTGAATATAGATTTAAATTTGTAAAAAGTTCTATTGTTCTTAATATTTTTAAATCGTTTCCTTATCAGCACATTATTATCCTACTTCTAAAATATTTGGGTCACAAAACCCAAATAGAATCTAATAATCTACATATAGAATCTGAGAAGCCGTTGGAGGTGAACCAATAAAATTAGGGTTTTCTATAAGAAATTTATTAAATGACTATCCATTCTCTTAAACTGTATTATCTAATCTACTCTTAAGTATTTTACTCTAAACATTTAAATATAATTTACTTCATCTTTATTATTAGGTTATGTAGTTAAAATAGGATAGAAAATTAAATTTTATGGATCAAAGGGATCAATTTTGTTTTCATTAAAAGCAAAGTGAGATATCTCAGCAAATACATCTTATACTTAAACATTTTCAGCTTAATTAATTTATTTTTGCAAAGATGTGATTTTTGGAAGTTTATTATTTTACTACCAATCTATAAATTCATATAGGAAGTATGCAAAGCTTATTCCATATAATGTTAAGGTGGCTACTCCTCCTATGGCACTTCTTTAAGTAGGATTTATTGATGGTATAGACAGCTTTTGTTCAATTCCAAATTAATCTATAGTTTTAAAGAAATTATACATATTACTAACAATATTAATTCTCCTCACAATTTAAATTAAAATTATATTTTGAAAATTACACAACAATATGATAATAAATAACTCTTATCCTTAAATTTATAAAACTAATTTAGTTTGGATTATTTTATTATTATTTTTTCGTTAAATTATATTTTTTTAAAATGGCTTCTCAAAAGAAAGAAAATAGATTATTCAATTTAACACCTAATAAGTCATAGCAACTTCAATAATCGACATTTTTTTAGAAAGGTTATGTTAGTTCTAATAATTTTCCATAAAAAATTGCTCCAAATTATTAATTTAGTTATGAAAGCATGCCTAAAGTTAATTGTCATTATCATGTTGATCAATATATAACTATGTTTTGTAGATGTTAAACTTGCTAAATGCCCTTATGTCCACAAGTATAGAATTATGTAATTAAATTAGTGTGTTAAGATCCATTCTCAAGAACATCAAGCATACAACACATATGGAGATTTTGATACTCTAGAGAACTGTTTAACAGAAGTTTATCAATCTGTTGCTGCCAATTGTAATAGATTTGTAGATGAAATGGGATAATTAAATAAAGTTACAGCATTAAATGAAGGGATTAATTATTATATGGATAAAGTTAAATAAGCAAGATAATAATGCTATTAAGTAATTGACAATTTCTTTAACACCTTGGAAGCAGAATTAGCTTAAGAAATAGAAGGAAATAGAGGATTTATGACTAATCAATCTTAAAACTTTAGTAAATACTTGTAATAAAGATGGAAGACATTAATGAGTCTCTTGGAAAAACTGAATACAGATAGATGTGTAAAGACTCTTGTAAAATATTACACATCTAATCTTCCTCAAGAAAATGAGGAATATTATCATGAATCTAATTAATTTATGAAGCAGTTCAATAAATGCGTTCCTGAAATCATCTTAGATTAAAGTGCATTGTACGAGTTAAATATTGATTTGGCTAAGTTTGTCTCTTTAAAAAAAGTCCCAGTTATGAAGTAAGTATCAAGAAGTCATCCTTAATTTCCTCCCAATGAACCAATATAGCCAATTTATAATTAATTTATACAGACATAATAAAATCAAAATTTGATGCCTATGACAAGTACAGAACCTCCCATTGAGCCTCCAAAATAGTATCCAGTTAAATAAGGATCATTCAAGTAGGAATAAAGCCGTCCTATTTAATAAGAGAATACATAAATTCATCCGTATTTATTAACTCCTCCAAAAACGAGTAATTTCTATTAATGATGAATATATTTAAAATATAAGATATATTTAATAAGAATTTCAAAATATAATGCCTCTTGATTACCTTGTCAAAACAACAAATAATTATTTAAGCTGATCTAAATAAGTTATTTTTAAATAAAGCGACATCAAAAATGACTTCACTTGATAAATAAGGATGGCTCTTAGAATCTATTCTTTTACTATAAAGAGGATTTTAATTTAACTCTAAATTGAGTTGAAGATACACTTTTTTAAAATAGAACAAAAACTATTTAGTTAAATGGTATCTAATGAGACAATCAATAAGTAATTTTTTCTAATGTAATTATCACTTCTTAAAAATCTTTATTATAATTTAAAGGAAATAAATCATATGTTATTCAAGGTTAATCTACTCTTGAAGTACTAAAGATCCAAATTGAATCAATAAAAATAATGTTATAAAAGAAATTAAGAGATAAAAGATTTAGTAAAAATATAAGCATAAAAATAAAAATGATAATTTTA
>CAJJDM010000057.1:136335-384822 GCA_905182975.1 Paramecium primaurelia
TCGTATAGTTACAGAGTAAGAAGAGAATAAGAAATATTTCTGAGCTTTATTAATAATACTATATTTCTTCATTGTCGAGTATTTTGAGAAAAAATGGGAGTAGGAGACTTTGATTTTAATTTTAATTTTAATTTAAAAAAATTATATTTTTGGAACACTTTTTTAGTATTTTTCTTGTATTTTCTGAGCAGCAAAGTTTGAGAAGAATTATTATTATCTCTATAATTTTAATTATAATGTTTATTCTCGCTGTTGCTCTCTCTCTCTTCAGTTATCTATTTGAGTGTGATTTAATGAGAATGAGATATAATTAGAGAGAAAATAAAATATATATTTTATTCAAAAATATAAAACATCAAATCATAATAAATAAATCAAAACAAAATAATTATAATAGCTGACTAATGGATTACTTGGATAAATTTAGAATTTTTCAGAATTTTATCTAAAAAAAATAGCCATCATAAACTTCTATGTTTTTCAAAATAGAAGAAAAATTTCTTATATAACTTAAATTAACTCCTAAAATCAAGTAAGTAAATGATTTTATTTACTTTAAAACAATTTAAAGCTCTAATGATTCAAAAAATTTTTCATTAAATAAATAAACAATATTATATTGCAGAATTACATGTATAATAAATTTTTTTTCTCAAATGATTAAATGATAATTAAATTACATGTTTATTGCTAAATTGTATGAAGATTTTAGGGTAAAAATTAATTATCAAGGATTGTCAACTCAAAAAACAAATAACATTAAATTTGTAATTTGAGGATTCCCTGGCTGATTGTATACTTAAAACCTTTTTTGAAATTCTAATCTTGTTAAAACATAATTATTTAAGCATCTCATATCCTTCATTAGTATCATAAAATTTAACATCATTTTCATGTTTGTGGTGAAGTATCCTATGAATATTTTAGGTTTTTTACTAATTCATATATTGATTGCAATGAAATAAGAAAATGATACTTTCATACATTTTATCTATTGATAATTTAATTCATATAAATTATAACATAAATCATTTAAATAAACATATATTAAGAGTCCAAGTTAACTTTACAGCAAAATGATATGCCAAGGTTTATGGTAATCAGAAATATAAATATATTCAATCCGTATGAGATTATAAAAAAGAGTTTATT
Source organism: Paramecium primaurelia (assembly GCA_905182975.1). Taxonomy (NCBI): domain Eukaryota; phylum Ciliophora; class Oligohymenophorea; order Peniculida; family Parameciidae; genus Paramecium; species Paramecium primaurelia. The sequence goes on from CAJJDM010000057.1 coordinate 137,488, forward strand.
TCTCTAATAAATTCCTATATGCTTAAGTCTAACTTGAACTAATTCAGACTCAATTTCAAATTCTTGTTCGAATTGCATAATTGTTTATATGGATTCAATATAAATTTAAAGATCATTTTTTTTAATATTATATATTAGAAATCCTTTAATTTCTAAATCATTTCTTTTATTATTTTTTATTTAATGAAAATGGAAGATTTAGAGATAAAAGAAACAGATTAAACAATTGTTTACAAACTAAATTACTCAAAATGTAAATTATGTTTTTATGCTAAGATTGGATGAAACTCTTTGAGAAATAGATGAAAGTTGAAAAATAAGGAAGGTCTATTATTTCAATATTCGCATCAAAGTTTTATTCAAGATCTGTCATATTTAAAAATGATTACTTAATATATAGTGATACAGATGCAAAAGAAAAACCAAAATATGAGGTAAAAAAAGATTGTTTTCAATCTGTAGAATATGAATTCTATATTGAAAGGGCTCCGTATAGGAATATCAATCCTAATGGATATTACTTAAGTTGCTCTCTGAATCAAGACATAACTTTTTAAATAACATTTATTTTTTTAAGAAAACATTTACGAGCTTTTAGGAAGAATTAATTAAACGAAAATAGTTATTTTTTGGCTGAAAACGATAATTAAAATTATGAATGTTGGGTTTTTAGAGGAAAATTAGAAAAAGAGCAACGATAACTATTATCAAAATACATAGATTTGTTAATAAAAAAAGTAATCAATAAATAAACGGATAAAGATCTTATGGATTAATTAAATAGTATGAGATTGAGTTTGGATTCTGGAAATATATCAATTAAACAATCATTACATTTACCAAAAATTTTATGCAGTTAAATAGATTTTTCTAAAAACTCAAGTAATAATCAATAAAACAACGATCATACTTACCTACTAGTCAATTTAAAGGTTTTAAAATAAATGAATTTTGATTTAAAAAGGCATATAGTTATTTGTGAGAACTAATACAATGAACATCAAAGTTCTTTAATAATAAATACATAAAAAATCTAATAAGAAATTCTATTAATAAATTTAAATCTATTTAAACACTTAATAAGAAATAGTCGGAGTCTGGTTAAATTTTGTGGTAAAGTTGATGAATTGGTAGCAGTAGAAATGTTAGAATATTATTTGAATGATGATAGATATAATAGTGAAAATGAGCCTGATTATGAATAATACAAAAACAAGAAAATCCATACAAATATGCTTCAAAATTAAGTATAGAATTGCAAAATTTAAGAATAATCAAATGAACTAAGTACAAAAAGTGATAACAGCCAAATCGATTAAATGAAAGATAATAAAGATTAAAATAATTTTTTTGTATAAAATACAAATGAACTTAAGTAACGAATTGATGGAACCAATATAAATAAATAAAACTAAAAGAATTCAGATGTATAAAATACAAAGGCACTTAATAATCCAATTGATGGAACCAATATAAATAAATAAAATTCAAAGAATTCAGATGTATAAAATACAAAGGAACTTAATAATCCAATAGATGAAACCAATATAAATTAATAAAACTAAAAGAATTCAGATGTATAAAATACAAAGGAACTTAATAATCCAATAGATGGAACCAATATAAATTAATAAAATTCAAAGAATTCAGATGTATAAAATACAAAGGAACTTAATAATCCAATTGATGGAACCAATATAAATAAATAAAACTAAAAGAATTCAGATGTATAAAATACAAAGGCACTTAATAATCCAATTGATGGAACCAATATAAATTAATAAAATTCAAAGAATTAAATAATAAATACAAAGGCACTTAATAATCCAATAGATGGAACCAATATAAATTAATAAAACTAAAAGAATTCAGATGTATAAAATACAAAGGCACTTAATAATCCAATTGATGGAACCAATATAAATTAATAAAATTCAAAGAATTAAATAATAAATACAAAGGCACTTAATAATCCAATAGATGGAACCAATATAAATTAATAAAACTAAAAGAATTCAGATGTATAAAATACAAAGGCACTTAATAATCCAATTGATGGAACCAATATAAATTAATAAAATTCAAAGAATTAAATAATAAATACAAAGGCACTTAATAATCCAATAGATGGAACCAATATAAATTAATAAAACTAAAAGAATTCAGATGTATAAAATACAAAGGCACTTAATAATCCAATTGATGGAACCAATATAAATTAATAAAATTCAAAGAATTAAATAATAAATACAAAGGCACTTAATAATCCAATAGATGGAACCAATATAAATTAATAAAACTAAAAGAATTCAGATGTATAAAATACAAAGGCACTTAATAATCCAATTGATGGAACCAATATAAATTAATAAAATTCAAAGAATTAAATAATAAATACAAAGGCACTTAATAATCCAATAGATGGAACCAATATAAATTAATAAAACTAAAAGAATTCAGATGTATAAAATACAAAGGCACTTAATAATCCAATTGATGGAACCAATATAAATTAATAAAATTCAAAGAATTAAATAATAAATACAAAGGCACTTAATAATCCAATAGATGGAACCAATATAAATTAATAAAACTAAAAGAATTCAGATGTATAAAATACAAAGGCACTTAATAATCCAATTGATGGAACCAATATAAATTAATAAAATTCAAAGAATTAAATAATAAATACAAAGGCACTTAATAATCCAATAGATGGAACCAATATAAATTAATAAAACTAAAAGAATTCAGATGTATAAAATACAAAGGCACTTAATAATCCAATTGATGGAACCAATATAAATTAATAAAATTCAAAGAATTAAATAATAAATACAAAGGCACTTAATAATCCAATAGATGGAACCAATATAAATTAATAAAACTAAAAGAATTCAGATGTATAAAATACAAAGGCACTTAATAATCCAATTGATGGAACCAATATAAATTAATAAAATTCAAAGAATTAAATAATAAATACAAAGGCACTTAATAATCCAATAGATGGAACCAATATAAATTAATAAAACTAAAAGAATTCAGATGTATAAAATACAAAGGAACTTAATAATCCAATAGATGAAACCAATATAAATTAATAAAATTCAAAGAATGAAATAAAAAATATAAATGAAGCTAATAAAGCTAATAAGTAAACTTGTTTCTAAAAAGGCAAAGAATCTTAAAAAATAAATTAATTTGGTAATTAACTAATAAGATAAAATTAAAAAAATAATAAATAATAAAATCGATAATAATATCTTATTCATCGATATTAGGTTAACTCTTAATCTACAATAGAAATTGTAAACACTTAATATGAACTATCATTTAACAATTAATCAAAATCTTAAATAATTAATCTTTCAAATCGAAATATTACGGATGGCGATAGTTCCTTTACAATATTTAGTTTAAATTTAGACTAATTAAATGATTAAGAAAAATAAAAACTAAAAGAAAATTATTTTCTCAACTATGCTTGCTCTATAATTTATGTAGAAAATGAAATTGCACCTTTGAATAACACAACTATCTAAAGGGGAATTTAGAATGCATGTAGATTAGAATTGGATAATTTGATAACTTTTGATGATTCAGATTGATAGTTTATTTTATTATGCTCAATCAAATATTATTTTCTAAATATTTTAGGTTTAAAATATTTTGTTAACAATTTTTGTTGTTTTTAGAAATGAGTAAATTAATCTAAATATTTCTTTGGAAATAATGAGAAACATATTTACGAATTAACTTTTTGAATTCACATATTTTTAAACGACATAATCATCACTCTAATTCTATGATATATAAAATAGATGACTAATCGAAGTTTAAATTTCATTTCAAATTTTGGATTAATGAATATATTTCAAAAAGATTATGGACTGCTTTTCTAAAATCCAACTGAAGAGGGATTGTATTGATTCTGAAAATTCCTCTATATCATATAAGAGAGTAAATAAGCTTTTAATAAATTTATTATTTTTATCGTTTACTTTAGAATATAATTTAAAATGATTAGATCAACTTTCATTATACACTCTAAGGATATTCAGAATAATAATCTTGCTTATGTGAAGAATTTTCGGAAACTATTCTATATACAGTGGCGATTTATATTATATTAAGTTTTTTGAGTTCATCTACTATTTTGTTCGATATTTTTTTACACTTAACTAAATAGTCTTTTATATTATTCTTTTCATAAAAACATCTTGATCAAAAATTTAGATATTTTGACCTATCATTAACACTAAGAATACTTTTCATAAACCATTTTCTTTGTTTTTAATCGAGCTTGAAATTTTAAATAATACCATAACTTAAATTTCTCTATATTTCTAGACTTAGATGAGGCTCAAAATTTAAGATTTATTTTAATTGTTTTAGCTCTGGGTTTTTAATTATCATCTTTGTGGCCATTAATGCATATTGTGATAAATTTAAGGATTATATGATTATTTATTCTCTTTAATCTTTTTTTTAGAAGCTTTAAAATTTTAGTTCGATATTTTACTTGAATAATCTCATTATATTAAACTTTATAATAATAAATGATCATTTACTAGTATGTCTCTTTGTGTCTTCTTCTATGATAGTTTATGTTTTTTCAATTTAATGACTTTCCTTTACAGTCTTTATTCTTATGTTGTTATCTAAACCTATTTGTTTTGTGAAATTTGTTGTATAAATCTTTCAGCCTTCTAATTTTCGAAATAGAATATTTTACTAAAAATCTTGTAGTGTGGGTCCGTTTAATTAATTTTATGATAGAGACTTAAAATATCCATAGTTAAGGGATATGTAGTTCAAAACGTTAATTAAAATTTCCATATCAGGAAGCTTATTGGAAGTAAAAGCCAAATTTTCATCTTATCTAAAAATTTGATGTATTTCTCTATAAAAATCCAATTTTCTTCTTTATTCGCTTCCTCTATGGAGATATATCAATCTAGAATATTTTATAAATCAAAAATTATAGATGATAATGTAATAAATGAGTGTGCAAATTAGTAAACTTACTTTTTAATCCATAATTTCTTAATATGTTCAAAAAATATTCTTTGAACTTAAAAACAATTGCAGCTTTCAAATTATAACTATGATATCATAAATTACAAAGAGAATTCAAATAACTTAATTTAGTTTGAATTTAATTTATAATTATTGATTTCTAAATATATTCTGCATAGAATTTTTGACAAAATATAATGTGTTATCAATTATTTTTTTCGTTTAATAAGATATAAATAATGTAATAAAGCTAATTAAAGAATTCAAAATAAGAAGATTCAAATGATTTTACAAGAATGAAATTTTTAACCAGAATCAAAACTTATTTGGGTAATGTATTGAGTTGAATTAGGGGAAGTATCTTCTAACACTAAAGATACTAGCCAAAATGCTATAATTTTTTGAAATATAAAATTATTTGTTTAAGGGAAATAAATATATTTATATTATCTCTGCAGATGCAATTAACTTAGAATAAAGCAATATAGCAAAATAAATCAATATTAGAATGGAGGATGCTAAAGAAAACAAAAAAAATTAGAAAACACAATTTAATAGAGGGTTATAATAAAAAATGCTTACTTAATTCTAAAATTATCATAGTTAGGGTTGACTACAGGAAATATGTCTTTTAGGGCTTTAAACAAGTTCTTTATATTAGAAGAATAAATAAACTCCTAACAATCAGACCCTAAATATATAATTTTACTTCACTTAAGAATAGATTAATAATATCTAAACTCTTAAAAGGATTTAGAAACATCTGAACTTTAGAAGTCATAGAAAATTTTTCAAAATTTAAAATTCAACTTAACCTGAACTAAAAAATTAACTATATCTTTCAAATTTTAAAAAGCATTTAAAAGAAAATTACATTAAGTACAAAAAAGTTGGTATTAGAGTGCTTAGATTTTTCAATGAAGACCTATAAACTATATTATTAACGTATTGTATTATATAATTTACTTAAATTAATTAAGACTAAATATTATATTTAGATGAAAAAACATTCTCACCCCAATAAAAACTCTCAAATTGTTTGCCACTGAAAGTAAACAAAAAAAATAGAAGATCATAGGTTCTTCACTAAATCCTATTTAAGATATTCAGAAATTACTAAAAAGAATATATTAAGATAAATTAATCATATAATGAAAATAAAGAAAAAAATTATGGATTAATTTAGAAATTATTAATGCAAATATAAGTTGAAATAAATGATATATTATAATCAGAAGGTTTAAATGTTAAAAATTGAGTAAATGAAAATTTAATAAGATAAATAACGGGACTGTTAATTAATTATACTTGTTATTTTCATTCTATTATTTAAAGATTTTATTTGCTTGTGGTTTTAAAAATAGCAAAAGTGTAAAATTAAATTTATATTTCCGAAACTGATCTAATTATTTTAATAAGGGCTTACTCATTTGCAATAAATAACAAATAGATACATTTTGGTTACAAAAGATCATAATTAATGAAACTAAAAGAAATATTTCAGTAAATTATATCTAAAAATAATGTGCTTTCAGAAATTATTAGAGAGTAAAGAGTTTTAACCAACTCTAAATTTAAGTAAAGAAATGAAGATTCAAAGCAAATAAGAACAAAAAAAAGATCTACTTAATTTTATCAATGTAAATAAAATAAAAATTTTTTTCTTAATACTCAAATATGATAAAAAATTGAAATTACCCAGTTAATATCAGGCTAATATGTACCAGAACAAGTGGAATGCCTTTAAATAACTCTTTAAAATTAATTACAAGTATTTAGTATTGATAATAATCTGATTGGACCTTTATAAAAGTAAAATCTTTACTACTTGTATACCTTACTTTAGATCTCATTCTCTCTTAAGTTCCTTCAACCAAAATTTATTCAACAAGTAAATTATCTATGTCTAATTTATAATTGATTGAAATTTCGAAAATCATCAAATGTCTTTGTTTTTTGAGAATATATAAAATTTAAAGAAAAAAAATAGTTCATTTCGCAAAATTTCATATCAATATAATATATTATTTTGGTATTTCATAAGATTAATCATCAGAAGCATTATTTATTATTACAATAATATGGATTTATTTGATATATAACAATACTAATCATAATAAATTTAATTTTTATAATCCTACATATGACTTTTACCTAAGAATTTCCATTTTGGGGGCAAGTATGTTATTCTACTTTATATCAATGAATATTACATAATTATTTTCGACTATTTGTTCTAATGTATCAAATGAAACATAAGTTGGCAATATCAATATGCAAATACCTAGAGTGTCATTGAAAGTTTCTATATTATTTTAACTAATTTTGATTACATAATCCAATGAATGCCAAAATTGGAAACACAGAATGATTCAAAATATTGATAAGTAAAAAATGTATCAACCATCTACTCATTTTTGTTTTATCATTTGATGCATAAGCTATAGCAGCCATATAAATTGGAATCAAGTAACCTGAAGCTAGATATAGGGCATAAATGAGAAATTCAAATGCTTCTAAAATCATTTTTATATATTATTAATTTATTATTAAAGATGGAAAATCATAATAAAGTAGAGATGAGAATTGATACTCTACAAATTAAAATCCATTCTAAATTTAAAAGTAATCATGCATGGTTCTGGATTTCATCTTTTTTAATATATCGATACATTAAAATAAATTAATGTATATTATAAATATTTCTTAATATCTTCAAGCAATACTTCTAAATCAGCTGATATATTGATCAAAATTTCTAATAAAGAGATACTAAATTATAAGACTTAATTTTAGTCACAATTATTTATAGAAAATTAAAGACTGAATTATGAATAGAATTTAAGTCATCCTTAAAAGATTTTACTTATATTTATACCAATAAAATAAAGTTATTTTATTGACAAAATTCGAAGTTATAAATTATTCTACATTTTAAATATATTATCAATCATCATTTTCAGCTTTATTGTTATTTTCTTCTTCCTCTTCAATATTGAAATTCTTTTCCTTTAAGATCTTCAACCAATTAGTAAATGTTTAATTTTTAATTTCTTACTCGCAAATAAAATCAACAATAGCTAAGTATATCTATTAATATTACTTGGTCTAAATTAATCAATTTTTATTTAGTCTTCCTCCTCTATTTCCAATCTTTATGGAATATCAAATTTTGTATTGTATCCTTCAAAACTTATTCGATTTAGGAACAATCCTTCAGCAGGTGCCAAGATTATTCTTAATTAGTTTTTGAAAAAAGTATTATCAATAAAGGTATCAGGCAATTCCTCCTAAAAAATTTAAATAACAATTCCCATCATCTTTCTAATCTAATGATAAATGAAACTTTATCCATGAATCAAAAATTTGAAGAATTCCCTGTCTTAATACTTGAATAATTCCACTTAAATAGATAATATATATCTCATTGATTAAGGATCAGTATATTTCATACCTCTGCTATAATTGTGGAAATTATGAGTACCAACAAATTTTTTTACTAAATTATTCACTTTCTCAATTATTTCTTCTCCTTTTTTCTCTGAATAAATGGAAACTGGAGCAATATATTCATAGAATCTATATCTTGCATTTTTTCTAACATCGAATCCCTAAGTTACTAATTTTATGGAATGGACTTTAATATCATTAGGCAAATTGGAATTTATCACATTTAATACTTTACCATAATCCACTTTTGCTTTATCCTTTAATTTTGATAAAACCTCTTCCTCATTTTATTAAATATCATCTTTAAAGAATTCTTTATTTATGCATAATTTAACTGCAATTGAATTACATAAAGCATGAACTCCTTTATCTGTTCTTGCTCCCCTACTCCATCCTGATTTTGATAAATCATTTCCATTCTATTCCATTATTAAATTCTATTCATAAATATTCTTATTACTGAATCTTTAAGAGCTTGAAAAAGCTTTGATTCTACAGTCTCAAACTCGACTCCCTTCTAGATTTATAATCCATGATAATTTGCTCCATTATATCCGAATGTCAACAATACTTTTTATTTAAAATAGTTTCTAGACATAATTAATAAAATTAACAAAATTATATATATAATTATTCATAGAAATAATAGTAAAAGTAAACTTCTCTATGTAATTTTTCATTTAACTTCCTTATCCTAAATTTATTGTCTCTTATTTTTAAAAAGAATTGATTAAGTATACAACTAATAATAGAATTTATCATTATTTGCTGTAGAAATTCAAATTTCAAGATTGAATATATTATAACTTAGAAAAAAACAAACAAACAGAATCATTATCGCTCATTATCAAAACTTAATTTATTTATAAACAATCATTCACATTTACTTTTATTTGTCCATCATTATATATCATAATTTATTAACAACAAATCCTACTATTAAAGAATATTTTCCTATTTTTCATCATCCTTTATATTATTTTAAGGTTATTTAAAGTTTTAATATCTTTTATACCAACCAAATTTATTTTCTTTGGGAACATCAGCTCTTTTGTTTTTTAATTCAATGACTACTTCTAAATGCTCTTCATATGTTTTTGCAGAAGCTAGCTTAGATCTTTGGTCTAAAAATAAGACTGCTAGATTACCAACATGTATCTGTAACCCTGTATAAAGGAGTTTAAATAAATGTGCTTTGATTTCAACTATTCTGGCATCATATTACTTGGCAAATTACATATATTCCAAAGCCAAGTCATTTAAATCTTTAATCTAACCAGAAAAAAGAGCTGGATTTTCTAAGAGAGCTTCAGAAGACATGACTGCATCTACTTTAGTCTCTTAGAGACATCTTTCAACATCAGACCAAGTGTATATGCCTCCATTAGCAAAGACAGGAATTTGTAGTTGTTGTTTAATTTCTGCTATAATTGTCCAATTACATTAACCAACAAAATCTTTATTTTGCTCTTTAGTTCTTCCATGAACAGTAAGAATAGAGCATCCAGCTTATTAAATATCTTTGGCTAAATCAAGAGTTCTATTTCGATCTTTAAATATTCTGATTTTGCAAGTAACTGGAACTTTAATATTTTATTTTAACTCTTTCACAATGGTTCTATGATTTAAATGAGTGAATTTACAGAACTTATTCTCTCTTTTCTAAAAGATAAGCTCCATAAAGGCCTTTCTTTGCAATTCCTTAAGGACAACCAAGATTAATATCGATGGCATCGCATTGATCTTAAATCATTTATGCTGCTTTAATTAAGAATTGGGGATCATGTCCACATAATTAGGCAAATAAAGGTCTGTCTTCTGGGCAAGTAGTAAAGAATTCTTCTTTGTATGATTTGGATTCAGTCATGATTCTACTATGTAACATAGGAGTGTAAGCTAATGTTGTTCCATATTTTCTAGTTATCATTCTAAATGCAAGTTCACTTTAATCAACCATAGGAGCACCTATGATAAGTTAATGGAGATACAAATAAATTTAGGTGATCCTAACTTTCTGTAGAATTACCATGCTTATTAAATGTGATCATCCATTAATATTATAATTAATATGGCCACTGAATTATTATAAGAGAATTATGAATTCAATGCTCCACCTAGAGTGGTTTAGAAGATGAAATATAGAGAGGATAGGGAAGCTTGTAACATTATGTGGGATAAGAGGGTCATTAGAGGGAATACATATTCAAGTGTTTTGAATAAATCTGAACCAACTATGTAAACCACTATAAAGAGGATTCAAAATACAAAAGTAGTGACTGAGAAGAAGGAAGATGAAACTATTCATGATGAAGAAACTTAAACTGACCCTAATGTTGAAGAGTTAACTGATAAACCACCTAGACATCTCAAAGAAACTCAAACAGAATTCATAATCGAGAAAGTTGTACCAAGATTGTACATGAAAGAGAAGACAGGAATTGATGAAGAAACTCAAGTGTGGGATGATGGAGAACTGTTTAATTTTGAATATGAAGCTGAACCAATACTCTAAGTATTAGTAAGGAAAACTTTGGATTTAAGTAGAATGGAAGTATTATAAGAAGAGGAGCTTAGAGAAATGAAGGAGAAGTAAGAGCATTATTAGAAATTAAAACAAATGGAAATGGCTGAATAAGATAGGTTAGAAAAGAAAGAATAACAGTTATATAATGAGAATATTAAATTAAAATAACAATTCCATAATTAAAAATAGAGGGATATAAAGACACATGAAAAATTAGTCAGTAGAGCATCAGCTAAGAAATATCTATCAAAATGTGTTAATTTAGCATTATAATAATTGGAACTTAGTGGATATTTTAGAGATCCTATTGAAATATAATTAGTATCTGAATATTTACCTTGGATTTATTAGGATGTAACAAATGAATTATAGAATTCTAATCTTATCCTTGTTGAATATAACTAAATGTTAGATAATATTGATGATAAAATGTTTTAATTACATACAAATACATTATCTTTAGAAAGAAATCGAAGATAATCAATATTAGATGAAAGAGAAAGATAGAGAATAGCAAAAGAAGAGGCTGATAGATAAAGAAGAGAGAGAAGAAAAATTAGATTGGAAAAGGAAAGAAGATAGAAATTAAAAGAGACAGTTCAAGAATAATTAATATCTAAAGGAGAAGAAAAAGAATGGTTTAATTTAATATCAGATATTGATGGATATTATTAAGGAACTAATACTATTGGTTATTTGGGAGGTATTATTGGTTAATTTGTTATAATTATTAATGCATTACAATAAGTTGGAGAAACAATAGAAGATATATCTGAATTGATTTCAAATTCAATAGCTGCATTACCAGAAGGAACCATAATTGAAGTTGGATTAAGAGATTAAATTGATTAAATGTTAGCTGATATTGAACGTATCATCTATTAATTAAAATTTTAGCTGAATTGACATTAGCCAACTTACCAGAATAGTTAACGTAAGGAATTGAAAATGCTATCAAATCAAATATTATCTATAGTTTATAATAGCATTGGTCATAATTTGGATTTCTTCAAAATATTAATCAAATTATAGATTTGGTTATTAAAAGTCTCTTTGAAAATAGACCTAAGATCAAATGGTCAAAAATTAAAGGTTAAGTAGATTTTCAAAAGATTCCATGCCTTGTTAAATTATTACCAGGAATGGAATCTTTACGATTTCATCCAAAATCAGGAAAAACAAGAGTTGAAAAATAAGTTGAAGATGAAGCCACTGAAGAAGAAATAATAAACCCTTAAAATCTTGGAGAAGCAATGGTTGATACCAAAGCAACTGCATTTATTCCTTAAGTATTTATTATTTAAAATTTTTTATAGAATGAAGAAATTCAAACTGCTGTTATTCATAATGTAGCTGAATTCCACCTTAGAAATTTAATTATATAATAAATTGGTGAATAAGATATACAATGGCTTGTCAATTTTACAGAAAAATGTTAACAATTAGAGACATAAATAATAGAGATTTTAAATCCTCAACTGCCTTAATTGGAAGTTTAGTAATATTGATTAAGAGCATATATAATTTAATCATATTATTTTCTATAATTTTGCATTTGCCTTTTATAATAAGAATACAAACTGTTAATAAAAATTGCATTACTATTAATCCAAAACTTAATAGATGCTAATTAAATCTAATACTTATTAATTTAATTATAAATTCTATGGATTTTCGATTATTAAATTTAATATTTCCAAAGCAAACCAACAATACTCTTATTGCTTTTATTGAATCTAAGTTATTGGTTGATTTAATTTCAATTCTATTTCCATTAAATATCTTATTTTTGCCAAATCATTTATTATTCTATTATATTTTTATTCTTTTGTTTCTTTTTAATTATTTATTGATCCATTACAGCATGTAAAATAATCCAAATACTTATTTTATTAATTTTGTTAATTAGTTTTATTGCTCATACAAAAATTTGTGTGATTATTTGCTTAATTAATAGAAATAAATTGATCACATTATGTACAATATATATATGACATGAAATCAAAAACTTAATTCTATTATAATTAAGTTCTATAATCTTTGCAACTAGGTTTACTTTAATAAAATTTTTATAAGATTCTTGATACAGGATATCTTTAACAGAGATATGAATAAAATTAATCATATCCTAAATTACCAAGTAAATCATTTATATAATTTTACTATTGGTCTTATTTATTACCCTTTAGTTTAGTATCAATAGGTATAATATTATTGTTGATTGGTACCACATTTAAATTGATAGGTATACTCTATTTATATAAATTTGATTAATTAGATTTAATGTTTAATTAATTAGGTTAATTTTTTTAAAAACTCTCACTTTAATCTTCATCAAAAATCTTTTTTTTTTGATACTTTTTATTTTATGATTGAAGCATATTTTTTGTTGATTAAAATAAATCTGAAGAAATGTATTACTCATAATCATCTTAAAATGATGATTAATCTGGAGAAGTAAAATTATTATAATTTTATGGTTAATGTTAATCGAAAAGTGGCACAGATGATTAAGTTAATTATAAATCTAAAGATTATAATGCTTGTTATTAATTATTATGTATAAATGTAGGAGGATCAATATAGTTTACTTCTTTTCTTTTTAATATTTTATGAGGGAAATGTTATTTAGAAGGAGATGTTTTAAATCTAAATTATGATGGTTATAATGATTAGTATTATGGTTAAATATATTTAAGACCTGAATTTTGATCTAAATCTTTTTATAGCTATTTATGACAACTATATGACTAATTGTCTTTTGTTTATTTAACTGGTAATGTTGAAGATTGGTGGTATTTAGTATTAGGATTTTCTTTTATAGTTGAAGTTATAGGCATTAATTGAGGAGTATCAATATTTTTAGATAATGATTAATACATATTTAGTTTGTTTTATTCTTTTTTTTCAATTTCATCAAAATAATTGATTTATTACTTTTTATTAACATATTCCATCTTTTATCCATAATTTTCTCTTTAAGTTCTTAGTTCTTATAAGAATGAAGAATAATCTTTTAAAGTTGATTTTTGAAGTTCAGCAATATTATTAATAATGTCATTTAAAACCTTGTCTATTTTAGATATAAGTTCTTGATATCTTAATTAATCATCTTGATTATTAATTTAGGATTAAGATTCTAATTCTTAGTAATGATTCATTAGTAAGTTATAATTACAGATCAGTTCCTATTTTGGAGTTAGTATGATATGTTTAACAGGAGTTGAATAATTAGAATTTAACATAGGTAATGTGCTTTTATCTATATTATGTAAACACAAGTAATAATTTTATTTAATCTAATTTTAAAATAACTTGATTAAATGATAAACTCAGTTTTATTCATTTTCAATTAAGGCTGCTGCACCCATACCAGTAGCAATACACATAGAAATTACTCCATATTTAGCCTTCTTTCTTTTCATTTCTGGTAATAATGTAGCCACTTATCTAGCTCCTGTACATCCTATAAATATTATAAATAAAAATCTACCTAAAGGATGTCCTAATGCTATAGCACCACCTTTTGGATTGACTCTAGTTGGATCAATACCAATCTTTTCTACACAATATACAGATTGACTTGCAAAAGCTTCATTAATTTCATAGATGCAAATATCATTTGGTTTTAATGAGTTTCTTTATAATAATTAAGGAATAGCAGCAGCTGGACCAATACCCATAATACCTGGTGGTACACCAGCAACGGTATAATCAAGAAATCTTCCAAGTATAGGTAATCCTAATTTTTTGGCTACAGATCTTCTAGCTAATAATACAGCAGCTGCACCATCAGTAACTTATGATGAATTACCAGCAGTTGTAGATCCATCTTTTCCAAAGGCAGGTTTCAATTTGCCTAAACCTTCAAGTGTTGTTTCTTTTCTTATTCCATCATCTTCTGTCACAAGAATCTCTTTTGTCTTGTCACCATCTTTAATTGTTATCTTAACTGGTACAATCTCATCTTTATATAATCCTTCTGATTAAGCTTTATAAGCTTTTTATTAAGATTCATAAGCAAATTTATCTTATTATAATCTAGTGATTCCAAATTAAGCAGCCACATTTTCTGATGTTTATCCCATACCTAATAAACAATCTCTTGCACATGGATGATCAAAAATGGCATCACTTAGTAATTCAGCATTCATTTAACTCTACATGTCATACATAGTCATCTACTCAACTCCAGCACCAATACCAATATCCAACATTCCAGTTCTAATTTTAGCAGCAATTACAGCACAAGCTTCTATTCCTGAAGAACAGAATCTATTTATAGCTGTTAAACAAGTAGTATCAGGAAACCCTGCTAAGAAAGCAGCCATCTTAGATACTATAGCTCCACTTCCAGGTTGATTGACATTACCAACTACAATGTCTTAGATCAACTTTGGATCAACCTTTGTTCTCTATAACAATCCTGTGAATGCAGTACTTAGTAATACTTCTGGAGGAGTATCTCTAAGTAAACCTTTTTTAGCTTTAGTCAAAGGAGTTCTAACAGCTCCACAAATGACTACATCATTATCACTTTTTGCTGGTACAGGAGTACAATTATTTACTTAAGTACTAAGATGTTGGATTCTATTCATCAATAAGATATTTTATTTAATGTAAATACAGAATATAGTGTTTAGATAAATATATGTTCCTAAATTTTAAATATAATATTATTTATTTGTATCATATATATATTTATAGTATATAATTTAAATATTTAAATGAATATAATGTAATAAACAATTAATACTTATAAAATTTTTCTAATTATTAAATTAATTGTATTATTTTCATTTAATAATAAAATTATAGTCTTTATGGCAAATATCCCAGCTCATGTAATTACAATACATTCTTAAAAATATGATCCTCCTATTCAAAAAATAGAAAAAACACCAAAATTACCTATATCAGAAATGAAACTAATAGATGTTGAAGAATTAATGGAAAATAAAAATATGAATAATTAATACATTATTGTTTAAGTATATTAGATTGATTGGAAAAATACCAATTAATATTTAATTGTTAGAGATTTTAATGAAATATGGCTCAATTTAACAATTATGGAATAAAATAAATCATGCAATTACTAAATCAATGATTGGCTAATTGTCAAAAATCCAATACTAATGGAATTTGGAATAATTATTTAAGATTAATTAGATGTTATTGCTATAAATGAATTTACATATTAAGCAATGATTAATTCAGAAACTGATTAAACAGAACCAATTTAGCTTAAAGAAAAAGGAAATCAATATTTTAAATTATAATAATATCGATTAGCTTATGAAGTCTATTCAATGGTTATCAAATATGATCATATCAATAAAACAAATTTAATATTAGAATAATGTTACAATAATAGAGCCCAATGTTTATATCAATTAGGTTATATCTAAGAGTCTATTGATGACCTTAATTAAGTTTTAAAACTTAACCCTTAAAATGAGAAGGCAATTTAAAGGTAAGCATTATGTTATCTTAAATTGCAGAATCCAAATGATGCCAAGAAATTATTTGAGTCACTTCCAAATCATAAAACAGATAAAGATATAGTATTCAAATTAGTTGAATGTGAATTAATGATTAAACATCAATCTGGTAATATTGATCTAATTTCAATACTAAATTAATACATAAATTAACAATAATTTTACTTTGAAAATATTCATAATTATAGACATAAAAGTATAGAAAGAAAGAAAAGTAATTTAGGTGGATTAGGATTATTTGTGAATTAACCTATTCCTAAAGGAACAGTTTTAATAGTTGAACATCCAATGCATAAAATATAGGAAAATTAAACACTTGGTACACATTAAAGGGATAATATTTATGAGGAGATTAGATAAAAGGCAATTAATGATAAACAATTTGCTGAAAGATTATTTAAATTGTATGATGGATCTAATAATTATGCTCTTAAGTTAATAAAATAGGATTTCGAATATTAACTCTAAAATTATATTGTTGATTTTAATAGAATTGAAAATATATTTAGATATAATGCACATGCATTTTAATTATTGAAAGTATTCACAAAGAATAAATAAATTAAATATTTAGATTAGAGTGAAGGATTATGGTTCACATTATCTTAAGTTAATCATAGTTTAACTCCAAATATATTTTATTACTTTTTAGGAGAATTATTAATTGTCATCAGTGCTAAAAATATAGAAAAAGATGAAGAAATATTAGTACAATATCATCCACCTTTAAATTAAAAGGAATATTAAAATAATTTGAAATCTCACAATATTCCTATGGATTAAAGATTAGTATAATATAATTAATAATGGAAAATGGATGATAACTTTAATGAAATTAAAACTATAATTAAAACTGTGAAAACATCAAAAAATCTAACAGATCTTACAACATATACATTATCTAATCCCAATATTATTCAATAAATAAAAGAAAAATATCCTATTAAATATTTAAAAATAGTTTAATAAGTATGTTTTGATCTTTTTTAAGTAAAAAGAATTAAAGAATACATAAACCTAAAATTTTAAGGATTAGTATTTCAATTTGATCATTATCCATAATGTTCATCTATATAAGATTTCTTTATGTTTCTAACTGTTGTATCATAAGGTTAAGAAATAGAAAAGGAAATTGTGAATTTTATATTTAAGGTAGGAATTTTAATGTTTGGTGAAGCATTTTTGAAAAATCAAAATTCTGAAGACTTAATCTTCTAATTAGGATTTAAGTAAATGAAAAAATGATTATCTAAATAATTTATAAGCAATTATATCATAATTAATATAGTTTTATCAATTTTATAATATGAATATATTTTTTACTGAAGATAATGTTATGGTAATTAATTTATGTTAATATAATTACTGAATTGCAAATAATATCATAATTTATTGGATCTTATTTGATATATAATTAAATTATGATAATAATAGAGATATCTTAAATTAATTTATTATTTATAAGGTAACACTCGATGAACATAAATAATATTAAATCTTTAATCATTATTAGATAGCATTCGATATGCATTACAAGAAATATTGAGGTTGAGCAAACTAGTAATAAGGATAACATAGTGAGAATTGAGGATAACAATAAACTGAACTTATTGATGGCATGACTGGCATATTAATTGGTATTAGATATTATTAAGTTGGACTTATACTTATTGAAGGCGATTATTCTTATGATTGTACTGAAACAATTGAACTGAGCTTTTGTTCAGTTTTTATTAAATTCAATTGTTCTTTTTTTGGAACAACATAATAAGGATTCTTTATATTGAGATATTTATTTCGTAAGTATGAATAGAACCTGTTTTTAATACTGTTTTCTGATCTACCTTGAAGCTCTTTTTATACTACACTCCATTTTCCTCCAACATTATTATAGATTTCAATTATTTTTTCATCTTCTTCTTTGCTCCAAGGTTCATTATTCAATTCAGGATGTAATTAATTGAGATAGTGTTCTCTTATTTATTTTCCAGAACGATTTGGTAATAATTTACTGATTTTGCTCCAATGATATCCATATTCTTTTACTAAATTCTTTAGTTTTTCATCTTCCTCCTATGTCCATTATCTCCTCAACTTAAATCCCTTAATTCTCTTCCATCTTTAAGCACATTAAGATGGATTTCTTCCACCTATTTGTCTTGCTACTTCAATCCAATCAAGACTTTTCCTCTACCTCAAGTCTTGAAGCATTTGATCTTCTAACATACTCCAAGCTTTTCTTCGAGGCTGTATCAATTCAGAATTAGACATTCTCCCTATAAATTTAATTTTGATTTACTTAATCAATGTGATAATTCTCTATAAACATAAAGAATTCAGTTATTTCAAAACTTTTATTTTAATTCTTCATATAAACTGGCCTCTTTACCGATATTTTAGTACTGAATCTTGATAAACGAATATATTATTATCAATTTATGATTATGAACCTATCTTATTATAAATTGAGGTCCTTTTTTTAGTGTATATTTTTTTCATAAATTTCAGAATTGAATTGTAAAAATGAATGAATTGTAAATTTCAAATATAGCATAACAATAACTTTTAATATTGAATACTGAGAATAGATCACTCAATTTTAGCTTAAAGATAAAAAATAATTAAAATCTGCATTAATAATAGAAATTACATATTTTAAATTATGTTCATTTTATAAAATGAAATTTTGCAATTCTATAAATATAATAATATATTAAGTTATGAATTTACTTTTATAATTATTGTTCAATCTTAATCAACTTAAGAATTGAACTGTTTTTTGTAATAAAATTAGTTTAAATAATTAAAATATTAAAGTGTATAAGTTCCAAGACACTGTTACTTTTATTATAATAAAAAAATAATTAATAATTCTTAATGTCTAATCAATATGTCATAGTGCCATAAAATTACCGAAGTGACAGTATGGTAAGTATCTCACCTGCTGACAAACGATACTTTGAATAAGCTCAAGCTAAATAAAAGTCACCTCCTTAATAAATGATGTTTGGAGGATACTCACCATCACCAAGTCTTCAAAAAAGTTTGAGTACACAATTATCAGAATAAAGTATTGATGATGTATAATATATGTTCAAATTTATCAGTTTAGTAGGATGTAAAAAGATTCAGATACTGAGTTAGTGGTCCAATATATACTTTAATTAAGAGATGCAGATAAAAGAGAATAAGCATTATCAGAATTATCAAAAAAAAGAGAAAGTTTTCCTCATTTGGCACCACTCTTATGGCACTCTGTTGGTACCATAGCTATATTGTAATATATTTAAACTTAAATATTTAAGTCTATAAGAAATAGCAGTTGTATATCAACATTTACAACCAGCCTAACTAACACCAGCTTAATCATCTAGAATCTGTAGTGTTTTGGGATTACTTCAATGTCTTGCTCTACATGTATAAACAAGATCTTGTTTCTTAAGAGGTAATATTAAATTTAAATATAGCTCATATTCCATTATTTTTATATCCATTTCTAAACACTAGTAATAAGAGCAAAGCTTTTGAAAACTTAAGAGTTACAAGTTTGGGTGTGATAGGTGCTTTGGTGAAAGTAATAATATTTTTTTAATTTTTAAAGGGTGATGATCCAGAGGCAATTAATTTTTTAATGCAAACTGAAATCATTCCACTTTGTTTGAGAATCATGAAAAAAGGATAAGAACTTTCTAGAACAGTTGCTACCTTTATTGTTTAGAAGATTCTTCTCGATGACAATGGTCTTAATTATATCTGTTAAACTCCTGAAAGATTTTTTGCAGTAAGCTAAGTCTTACAAACCATGATAGATGATTTACATTAATCTTAAAAAGATGATTAAAGATTATTGAGACATATAATTAGATGTTATCTAAGATTATCTGAAAACCAAAAGTAATTATTTTATTTTATTTTAGAGCTGGAGAAGTTCTTAAAAAATATTTGCCATAAGTATTAAAAGATCCAACTTAATCTTTTATTAAAGATGAAGTTGTAAAAAAGTGGCATAATAATTTGCTTCAAAATCTTTCGATCAAATGATCATTTAAATATGTATCTAAAAATTAAAAATCTTTGCTTATAATTATAATAATTTTCTTCTCTTTGAAGAATATATATCATCAAGTATAAATATAATATAATTCTATTAAAAATAATCATTATAGTTATATGAACTTCAATCTTAGAATTTCTCAATTAAATATGAAGTCCATTCAAACTATTACTTTCCATAATCCTTTTTCTCTATTTTACATTTCAACATTTGTAATGCTTCTAATTAAGCTTCTATAATTCTTTATCGTTCAACATGATAAATTAAGGCAAAATAATCATGATAATTTAAATTTTAATCTGTAATTTTCTCTTATTGACATTTTAAAGTTTCCTTAAAATTTTCAGTGTGATATGATTTAATTAAATTGATAGCCTAATCAATAACTGTTGTATCATAAATATCATCAAATAAATATGATATGCCTTAATCATATTACCAATTTAAAATTTTAAAATACATCAATAAATCATCATTAATTTTAGTATATTTTATTTTAAATTTTTTATATTTGGATAATTAGAAGTTCTAAATATATTTATATATATATTTTTACTTATGCAATATCACTGGCAAATGGTATGTATTAAATATATTAAGTTTTCACTTCTACATAATCATAGATATTGTATTCTAGAGTGAATCCATATCTTAATAATAAAGATCTATTTGAAATTTTACCATATGAAAAGTAGGCTTAAGCACCTTTTTCAAATTCATCTTTGTTTGAACATTTAATAACAAAATTATCAAATAAATCTTCCTTCCAATCTTCTTTAGTTTCAAAAGGTTTAATATTTTCAGGAATAGCAATCTTTAACATTTCCTCAACAGTTTCAATACCTTATGGTTATTCTGGAAATTCAAATTATTTTAATTAATAACTTTTCTCTTTGAGTTTTTCACAAGCATAATCTTTAACATATTCTAAATATAATTCTGATTTCTCTTCTACTGATTATAGAATAGATGACACCTAATCATATGATAATACATCTGTTTCATATAATTTAATTTATTCTTAAATATACTCTAAACTCTTAGAGACAAAAATGATGGTAAAATTATCTCTTAGATTTAAGTTTTCTTAAAACCATCTTTTGTTTTTCAGATATTAGATTTATAAATCAATTCTGATATTACATTTTTCTTAGTAAAGTCTCAATTATTCAATTGCATTAGGATCTTGAAAGTTCACTTAATTTTAATACTAAATTAATTCTTGTTCAATTAATTTATAAGTTGGTGTTTTTTACTTTTAATTTTTGATTTGTTACAAAATTTCAATTGGATATTAATAATCTTCTTACTCATATGAATCACTATCTCCATCTGATTCATCAGATTGATTAGTATCTTATTATTTATCTTCTTTAGGTTTATTTATGTTATTTTCTAAATACAAACCTGTGTATTTTACATCAGTATTCTCATGATTAAACATTTCACAAAATGGAACAAATGCAACTTATTCTAAAGTTGATCCAAAACATCTACTTACCAAATGTATAAATATCCATTTAATATTATCAAAACTATATGTTTCTTTTTTAAAATATTAAGGATATTAATCTAAAATATGTGTCAATGTCTTTTAAATTATTAAGAAATCTTATAATTCTCTTTTAGATTTCTATACAAGTTTTTCATCATTTAATAATTTTAATTCCTCATCAGACCAAAATATTAAGTAATCAATATCTCTTGGTAAATTAGATATTAAATGATACCATTACGATTATCTAAATATTTACATTAAAATCAATTACTTTCCTAATTATGATTAATATAATATATATGTGAGTAATATTCTATCCTGCCATCCTCCTGCACAATGCAAACAAAAAAATTATGGATAAGCATCAAAGATTTCTTGAATATCTGAAAAATAAGCAATTTTTGTGGTCAACATTAATTCTTTTGGTACTGATACAAGAATTGAATCATTTTCTATTTTTTCTATAGCTAACCAAATTGCTTATAGAAAAGTTACTTTGTAATCCCAAATAAGGTAAATTATTTCTTGTTTTAAATTAAGCCATTTGTAAATTATTTATTTTCATTCCTCTTTCAATTAAATATTAGACATATTCTTAGAATTCTTTTTATCCTTCTACTTTTTATGCTGAAGGATCCTTTTTGTAAATTCCTTTTATCTTTTTTAATATATGTATGTCATTTATACGTTATGAAATTTAATAGCAATCCTTTTACTTATTGATGTAGTTTATTACATTAAATTAATATTATGGTAATAATAAAATAATAAATTATGAAAAATCAGATCTTATATATTTAATTTTAAATGGATATTATAAATCAATCATTACTAATTCATAAATGGAACATATCAATCTTTTAAGAACATTAAATAAATATTTTATATTATATATATTAATAATTAAATAATTAGAGCAAATGTAGAATAATAAGAAAGCTAAAAGAACAAAATTGACAAAAGAACAAATAGATGTTTTATAATAAGCATTTACATTATTTGATACAGATAAATCAGGATCAATTGATGAATCAGAATTAAGAAATGCAATGAAAGTAAATAATAAAAATCTCATTTTATTAGGCACTTGGATTTAATGCATCTAAAGAAGAAGTATAAAAGATGGTTGAATAAATAGATAGAGATGGATCTGGAACTATTGAATTTTAAGAATTTGTTGAAATGATGAAAAAGAAAATGTTGGAAGATAAGAATGTTGAAGTAGAAATAGAAAAAGCATTTAACTATTTTGATGATGATAATGAAGTAATCTAATATTATATTTTATAGGGTGCTATTGATTTAGAAAAATTAAGAAGAGTTGCAGCTGATTTAGGAGAAGAATGTGATGAATAAACATTAAAAGATATGATTTATGCTGCTGATCTTGATTAAGATGGTAAAGTTAGTAAAGATGAATTCATGATGGTTATGAGGAAGATGAAATTAATATGATATATGCTGTAAATTTCATCAAATATGATCTCCAGCAGCCATTTTCTAAGCAAGAGTTTCCTTTAGATCTCTCATATTAACATTAAGCAATCCAACCACTTCAGAAACTATATTACGATCCTCTTATCTTGATGTCCTTCTTTATGTATAGTCATATGCAGCCTATTAACATTCATTTCTTCTATCTTCTTTAGTATATTCCTTAGATTCAAGTCTAATATTTAAATCATCCATCTTTTTCTCATTTTCTGCCAATCTATCTTTTAATGATTGTAATTAAGCTTCTAATTCTCCTATTTCCTTATCATAAATTTTGAAATCTGTATTCATAAATTTTTAATATTCTGCATACCATCTAACTCTTTCTTCTTCTGCCTTTCTTTCCACTTACCAGATTTCATCTATTTATCTAATTAAAGATTCACTTAAATCTATAATGTTCCTTAAAACACCTATATTGTTTCCATTCTTACTCATTTGAATCATAAAATCTATTATATTTTAAAATGGTTTTCCAATAGATTTGAACTTACCAAAACTAACTAATTGTTTAGTTACTTCTGCAAAGACTTCTGGTTATACTTTTGTTTTTTCAGTTTATAATTCCAAAAAATTTGTTCTTAATTTTGTAGCATATACCAATTTAACTTCTTCTAATGTTTTTATTATTTTTCCTACTTCTCCTCTTTTTTCTTCATAAATTTTCTCTTAATATTCTCTTATAACATCTACTTCATTCATTCCTTTTTTCAAGTTCTTTCTCAAAGCATTTTTATCATTTAAGATCTTTTTCTTTGATCTAATTAATATATTTTTTATTTAACATACTCTATACTAGCTTTCAATTAATCTATAGCACCTTATATCTTCACTTTCATTCTATTTATTGCATCAATCTCTGTATTTAAATCAGAAAGATCTGTATCACATTTTTATTGAAACTCTCTGTTTTCTTAATCTTCTTCCTTTTGATCTTTTTAATATTTATCTTCTAAATCTTACAAAGTATCTATTATTCTATAGTAGATAACAACTTTACCTATCCAAAGGTGTATTTGTTTACAATGCTAATTATGCTGTTGACAATAGTGTATGACCCAATTGTGTTTATAGTAAACTCTCTATTTTAGAGTTCAAATTTTTATCACATTGAGCAATTAACAAGCTTAGGAATAATGTAAAAATAACTTTCATTAATAATAAAATTATAAAACGACTTTTCATTATGAAATATTCATTAATTCATTTATTGTACTATCTATTGTTCTTATTTACAAAAGAAAAGATGCTGCTTTAGATACTATATTGATTTTAGGATCTAATTCTTTTCCTATTCCTTCTAATATCATCATATTAGTTAATAATGTAGCAAAATGTCCTTCTACTGCAAGTCCATTAGATCTTAAAATTTCAAGCATACCTTTAAAAATTAAACCTAAATCCATTTTAGCTAAAGGGGCATTACAAACCTCTCCAAATAAATCTTCTATATCTTTTAAAAACTTTTATTTCTTCTCTTCCTTTAATTAAGTATTATATGATGCCAAACTTAACATTAATTGACCACATTCTTTAGGTTATCTTAAGGCAACAAACATAATTATTTTAATAAAATTTATTCTATCATTCTAATTTAAAATAGTAACCATTCCTGGATCTATAAATATTAAATCTAAATTTTTTTAATTATAATTCGTCTACCTCAAGAAGTTCCAAAATTGTTATTCATCAAATATCTTCTCTTTCTCTAATATTGAAATCTATAAATAATAGAATATAATTTACTTTTAATGGTTTCTTTAATACAAACTTTTCAAATAGTGGTACAATCTATTCAGCAGCATACTCTACTAAATCATAAAATCCTTCTTCTAACATATTTTTAAACTAATCAAATTTAGATGTATCATTATCTTTTATTCTTACTAATATATTTCCAGAATGAAGATCAGCATGTATAAAATTATCATAAATTAACATTTTATAAAATGCTTTTAGTCCTAAATTAGCTGCCACTCTATGTTCTCTTGTTCTTTCTAATTTCATAAAATCTGACAATGATACTCCTTCTTCAAAAGTTTCAACTATTACACTTTTTGAAACATATTCTTTTAGTATTTTTGGAAAAATGACATTTTTTGAATCTTTAAATTTTTATTCAAAAATCTAAAGATTCTTTGCTTCAAATGAAAGATCTGCTTAATTCATTAATGTTACACTAAATTCCTAAAATGTTACTGGCATAGCTAATCTTCTAAATATTTGTTGAGTTGAACTCAATATATTTGATATTATATATAAAATTTTTAAATCTAATTCTAATTTCTCTACTATTCTTGGATGTCTAACCTTTACTGCATATTTTACACCATTTTTATATGCTATATGAACTTAACCAATTGATCCTGATGCTATTGGATTTTTATCAAAACTATCAAAAACATCTTCAATCTTTTATTTAAATTCATCTTCAAACTATTTTTTTGTATAATAGTAATTGTGAGGTGTTGCTGAATCTCTTAGCTTACTTAACTATGAAGTTACTTCATAACCAAATACATCTCCTCTATGACTTGCCCATTATCCCAATTTCATCCATAATGGCCCAGCCTTATATATTAAGAACTTACTATCTCTAATGACTTAATTAAAAGTCTTAGCCAATACTTATACAAATATGATTTGAAAAGTAAGGCAAAAGGAAAAAATAATACAAGAGGAGTAAAAGTTAGGATCAATTACAGAAATCTTAATTACAATTTTCCATACTAAATCATCTTATTCCAAAACCCATTAACGCTTTAAACATGTCCCTTTAAATATTCTTATTAATAATCCTTAAATTGATCAATTTCAATACTTATTTTAATTCTAAGTTTTCATAAAGAGATGCAAATTATGCTTTCTTAAATCTTTGATAACCTGCACTATAAAGACCAATACAAGTCATTCCTCCAATTAATATTGTTGCTCTTCTATTGAAACCAATATTACTCAACTTAATCAATTTTAACATGTATAATTTTAAATAATAAATTTAACTCAAAACATTAAATCGTTGTTATATTTCTTGATGAATTATGATTTATATTTGCAATTTGACTTAAATCAATATCATTCTTTCATTCTGACTATTTAATGAAGAATTTTATAATTGATATTCTGGAAGATATTTTTAATATAATTTTAAGGATATTATTTTTATATTAATTTAATTAATATAGAATTGAGAGTTAATCGTTATTTTCTATAAGTCTCTTTTTTATTTATAAAGTATCCCCTCTCAATCAAAACAGGATGTTATAATGTAATAAGCGACATTCAACCTCTCTTAAATACTTATATGAATGTCCAAATTTATTGGCAGTTTGAAATATAAATATGTCAGCTATATAGTATTAAATATAATAAAAAATAACATAATTTAAGTTGACTGAGCATATATATTAAATTCTCTATTTTACTATCGAAAGCTCTTTATAAGTCATGCTAAATTCTTCTTTCAACCAATTATTAATCAAACTCTTTTGATATTTATGAAATAGACTTATGATTTAAAATAATTAGAAAATATTTTTATAGAAAATATATTAACATTTAATAAAAATAAAATTATCAGCATATGCAAAGTGAACTGCTTAAACTAGATTATGTTCTTTACATTATAAAATTATTATATATCATTTAATTTCTTATTTAAATCTGAAAAAATGTAAAAAAATATTTATGTAAATTATCTTAAATATTGTACAGTGGTAGAAATACTTTAAGCTTTTATGATTTATTGTATATTATTATAAATTTAATTACAGATGTTCAACCAACTACTAGAATTCAAGAATACAAAACTTTTAGTTTAAGCTTTAACTAATAAAATTCATGAAATGGAATACCTTTAGAAGACTGGATAACCTTATTAATATGGAAATAATGAGGACTTTGCCATAAGTGGGTAATAGTTACTGGAGTTCTATTTTTATGACTATATGTTGCTTTAAGGGTATTTCTATTATTTTTATCTAAGGTTTCCAAATCAATAGAGTCAATTTAAAAAACCAAGTGATATAATTTAATTAAGGTAGAAGTTAATAAATGATAAATACCTTTCAGAGATAGCTATTCTATTAAATATTTAAAATCTTTTAAATGTTGGAAACTAAAAATCATTAAAGTACACATTCTAATTATAATTTTTAGAAATAATCCAAAAGTATTATCAGATTGTATAAAATCAATAATAGGAGCACATTATTATGATAAACAAAACGATCTTGAGACTCTTAGAGATATTATACATCCAATTTTTGTACAATTATTAAATAAGTATCTATAAAATTTATACTTAGAGGAGAACAAATAACAAAGACATAATGGAAATATAATCCAAAATCATCCTTCTTAGAGTACCTAAATTCATACAAAGGAGAATTAAACATAAATCCTAAATTAACAATAGAATGGAAAAAAGATGATTCCATTTTAAATTAAAATAAATCTTTATATTTAATTTCATTAGAATTAAATAATACTATGAAAGTATAAAAAATTGGTATAAACAAAAGAGAAACTGAACAAAATGTATATTTAGAAGCTTTGCTCTAACTTAGAAAATATCATATAAAGAATTACTAAAAATATAATAAACTAATTAATAAAAAAAAAGAAATCTAAGAAAAATAATGTGAATCTGAGTTGTCAACTTCTCTTGATTCAACTATAAATAATTAAGATTTATCAATTTATTGTTTTTCAGAGAAAACATTAGATTAATCAAAAATAAGTTTTGATTAATAATTTAATCAAATATTAGAATAGTTGGCAAATGAATGAAAATCTCAAGAACTATTGTATTGTTTTATTTGTTTTATATGTATTTTCTACTTATTTATTCTAGAAATATTTATTAATAAAAGTAATTAATTCACATCTTTAATCTAGTACTTATTAGAGATGAAGCTTAATAATTTGCTTACTATTATTTGTACGAATTCGATTATTATTTTTATTATAGTATATAAAAAGGTATAACTTATTTTACACTGCTTGATGGTCTAAAAGAATTAGAAGGTTTTGTTCTATTTTAATTTTGTTGATAATCATCATTAGCTGCTGAAATTGGTAGTTTACCAGAAACGATTTCTTTAATTACTTAGATTTTTTATTTCTATTAATCAATTTATTATTTGAAATCATGATATTTCTATAAATAGTTTTATATTTACATTTTTTTCAAATTATTCGAATACTTCAGAAGTCACAAAATTAAATTTTCTAACTTTTTTACCATCAATAATATCATAAGCATCATCTGGTTTTATAGGTTCATCTATATCTACAATTTCTCCTTCTTCATTTACCATTTAAGTTGCTTTACATTCTAATTATCCTTTTTAAATTAATTCTAAAATTTTTAATCTTTTATTCATTTTTTTTAGTTTATTTAAAAAAAATTCTTTTCTAATCATATTATCAGATTTTCTAGTAGTTAATTAATCAAATGCCTTTTTAATATTGGTTTATTAATCTTATACTAATTACTAATATTCTTCTTCCAAATTCTTAGTCTATTAAAAAATAATGAAATATATATAATACATGTTAAGATTTGGATTCTTATAAATTTAAATTCTTATATAGTTGAAATTAAGCATAAGTTGCCATAGTTTAATAAAATTAATTATCTTTTTCATATCTATCAGTAGCACTTCCACTTTTTTTTTAGATTTCTTATAAATTTTCATTATTGATTCCTAATTTTTCTAAATATTGTGTTAATTATTATTCTAAAT
Source organism: Paramecium primaurelia (assembly GCA_905182975.1). Lineage (NCBI taxonomy): Eukaryota > Ciliophora > Oligohymenophorea > Peniculida > Parameciidae > Paramecium > Paramecium primaurelia. Next base: position 166,784 of record CAJJDM010000057.1, read on the forward strand.
TTAATCTTTCTGTTTCTTAATTAAATAATTTTAAATAATTCATATTTGATGCTACTTTACCTTAACCTTTATTATGAAAACTACTCATTCTATATGGAGATTGATTAGTTTTAATTATTGATTATCGATTACTAAAATTATTTTTAGTATTTTTTGATTTTGCTTTAATTCTTTCTAATTATTATTGATGTTTTGGAGAAACAGATGTAATTTATTTAATTTCATCTTTAGTTTAAGTTTTTTATCTAAAATTTTATAAAATTTATTATGCTTAATTTGCACTTTTTAATAACCATGAAGCAGTAATAAATTATTCTTAAGTTGATGATGTAGTTTATATTTGATTTTGATTGTTTATATATTCAAAATCAATATTAATTTATTCATCTTAAATCAATTTTTGACTTAGATTTTTAATTTATTAAGAAAGAATTTCTTTATCTAAATTAGTTTATGTTAATTCCTAAAATCTCTAAAATCTATAAATCCATTTTTGATTTAATAATTCAAATAAACATTTTCTTTGTTCTTTTTTCCAAATTCTTTTATCAAATTCTAATAAACTTATTCTATATAATAATGTATTTTCCTATGAACATTTAGCAGAAAATTATCTTTTATTAAGTTAAAATAAACCATCTTCTCCAAAGAATTCTCCCTGTAAAAGTTTTGTTAAACAAAATTATTTTCTTTAATTATTCTATTTATATATTTCCATTTCTCCTCTACCTATAAAATAACAAAATTCTATAGATTCATCATCTTCTTAATAAATATATGAATTTTTTTATACTATTGATTATTCCATATGATAACTAAAGTATTTAATTTCTACATCTGAAAATATAGAAAAAAAAGAAAGAGATTTAAGAAATTTTTATTTCTCATAAGTATCATTTGATCTTTAATTAGAATTGATTTCATTAAATATTTTAAAATCTAAACATGCAAATTCTGTTGGTCTTATAACTCTTACATGACATTTCTTATTCTCAGATAATCCATAATCATTAAATGACATACCAAAAGTTAATTCTTATTAAATTGATTTTTAATTATTTTGTATTTCTCCATCATCATTATCATCATAATAAGTAACAATAACTCTACCACTAAGTATTAAAAATACTGTTTTATGTGTATTTATTATAGTATTTTAAGAAACTTATTTGTAATATAAGTATCTACATATTTCCTTAACAAATTAATCACTATATTTTGATTTTAATCTTTAAATATAATTGTAAACATAGATGAATTCATATAGAGATTAAATATCTTAATCATTTCTTTAGAATGGATCTTTTGTTAAAGAATCTTTTATATGGCTTATATCATGTTAATAGGTTGATTTTTGTAAAAATTTAGCTATTGACATTATATGGATTGCTTCTGAAAAAGCTGATGATGTACGCTTTTTCATATAAAATATTTATATTTATCATTTTTTAATAAATAACATGTTTAAAGGTTCTTCAATCAAAATTTTACTAATTGGACCACAATAATCAGGAAAATCAAGACTTGCAAATTTTATAGCCGATAGAGAAGATATTTCATAAAATGGATATAGACCAACAGCTGGAGTTAGAATTTTGGAATTTGAAAAAGATGCACCTAAGAATCCTAAAAGACCAGGTTCAGAAAAAGTAATTGTTGAGCTTTGGGATATGAGTGGAGATAATAAGTTTATATTATTCATTAAATCAGATATGATTCCTGTTGGCCTGCAGTAATGAAAGATGCTTAAGGAGTTATATGTGTATACAATGCAGAGAATCCTAAGCATGAATAAGAATTAGAATGGTGGGTGAATCAAATATCAAAGAAAGCTGGTATTCCTGCAGCTTAAAATGTTGTATTTGCTCATCATTTGACAGGAAAGGCTATTAAGGGATAATCAAAATTGCGTAATATTTGAATTTCTAAATATTTCAGCTAAATCATTAAGTAGTTTAACAGTACATGATACTTCAATAGAGGAAGGAAATTAGACAATCCATCCAGCTTTTGAAAAATTTTTCAATTCTTTAATGTTGAGTATTTATGAAAAATAAGAGAAAGAAGAAAATAGATTAATGAATTGATATAAAATTTTAAAATTCATAAAATAATATATATTATAATATTTTCAATCAAAAAATCAGCATTGTAAATTTTGTTTGAATAATAAGGTACTGTAAATAATTTAAAAAATAGAAACCATTATAATTCAATATTATCATAAAAATGTGAAGTAATTAAATTTTATAATAACTTTAAATAATATAATTTCTATTCTAATAAGTATATTTTTATAATTTTTTGATTTGATGATTTGATATTATGAATAATATTATATGGTATTCGAAGTATTGTATAAAAATTAAATTTTCATTTTTAAGTGCAATCATTATATATATATATGTATAAAGTAAATGACTAAAAATATTTAATATTAATATATTCTCAAATTTTAAATGATAAAAATAATTTGTTTTTTCTAATGATTTTAGCTTTCATTATAAAAGAGAAAATCATTTAAAGTTATAATTATTAATAAAAAAAAGTTTGAATTCAAGTTAAATTATTTTACTAAAGGAGGATGATTTTTTTTAAATATCATATTTTTATTGTTCATTTTAGCAACTCTTTCTTTTATACAAAATTATAAGAATTATATAAACTTTTTAAATTAAAATTTCACAAATCTTCATAAAGCATTTAGTTTTTAATTTTATGTAATTTAAAATAAGCAACCATTTTATAGATTTTATAGTTGAGATCATAATCATTATGAATTAATTGATTTTCTAAATTGATTATTATTTTATCCTTAGTGATTTAACAAATATTTAATCAATTCTTAATTATTATTCATGATATATATTTATAATATTTGGTATTAAAATAAAAAAATTTTAGATCTCATAATTTGCTTCTAATTTTTTAACTTAGTAATGTATATTTAATTATTAAATGGATAATATGATATATTATTTTGTAATATAAATCTTTTCATCAACATCATTATTTTTTTATTTTGATAAAAAATCCCAATTAACTAATATTTAATTATAAATAAATATTGATTGATTTTTGAGAATTAAAAAAAATAATTTAACCAAATTTATTTCTCATTAAAAATAAAAATTTAATTAACATCAAAATATATTCTATTGACATGTAATAAGGAACTTTAGTCTATTTTACTGTTTAAGATATTCCAACCTAATTTTAGAAGGACGTTTACATAGTACTTATAGAAAATAAAAAAAATATCGAGATGAAGATGCAAAAAATTAATTTATAATATTCATGCAATCTTTTTATATAACCTAAAGTATTTTATCAATACAAATATAAAATATATGATAAAAATCAATATATAGTACAGGAGAAAGAATTTAGAAACTTAACTTTTCAAAAATATTTACAAAATGATATATGGAATAGAAAAGAAGTTTCAATAAGAATATAAACAACATAAAATGCTATTATGAAAACAATGAAAATTATTGCCAATTAGAGGCAAAAAAATCTAAAAATAATTTAATAAGTTATTCTAGAACTTAAGTAAGTTAAATACAATGATTAAATTTATTTTGAATAAATCATCCTTGCTGATTCTGCTATGAGTTTGTTAGAAATTGAATTTATATTTAATGCTTAAATATTTGAAACAAACAGAAAAGAATAGAGATATACATAAAAAAAAACTTATTGTTATTCTGAACTTAAAACAATTGGTAATTAATCTTTTGTTGAAATATAAGATAAAGAATTTTAAGAAATGATCTGTAAAAAAAGTTTACCATCTATTGCTCCGGTTACACCAGTTAATACAAATAAAGATCAATATAATACTGATATTTTAGATAAAAGTGTAAAAACCTTATTAAAAATATATGAGAATAGTTTAAGATATTATTAGGAGAATCAAGAAAAAAAAGATTAATAGATTAAATAATTACAATTGGAAAAATTAGAACAAGAATAAATCGTTTTCTTTAATTATTAAGATTAATTTCAATAAGATGAATATAGTGAATATTAAAGATAATTTAGGTAGGTCGTTGAAAATTTTAAAATAGATGTCAAAGGCAAAGAATTAACAATTTAAGAATAACAAGAAAAAATTTCAAATTAGTAAATTACTATACAAGATTTATTAGAAAAAGTCAAATCATTAAAAAAAAATAAAGGAGAAAATGAAGAAAAAATTAACAATTTTGAAAATTAAATAAACAATTATAAGTAAGAGTTAAAAATGAAATCATAAGCGCTTAATGAATTAGAAGAATCACTTAAAAATGAAAAAGAATAAAACAAAATAATAACTCAAGAAAAAGAAAAATTTCAAAAATAAATTTTTGTACTTGACAATGAGATCAAGGAGTATTAGATAACAAAAGAAATCTTAAAGGAATAAATTGAAATAGCTTCAGCAGAAAATGTGAAAACTAAAAATGAAAATAACAAATTAAATGTAGAAAAATAGGCAATTACTAATGAATTAGTATTTAAATTAAATGAAATTGACAAATTATTATACGATAAAAATAAATAATTCATATTTTCAAAGTAACATAAAGTTTAATTGAAAGATACTAGGTAATTTTTAAGAGAATACAAAAATTCTCTAGACAATTAAGCAAGTCTAATGAAATAAAGTAAATAGATCTTAGTTAGGCTTAATTTGAAAAATATAGAAAATTTAAAAAGTATAATAGGAACTCATAAAGAATTAGATATTAAAGATGATATTTAAAATTTTTTAAATCAACTTGGTTACTTAGAATTGGGTTTGAATAATTTTTTAGAAGAAAAAATAACATTAGAATAAATTTGCAACATTTTTTAATCATAAGTACTTAAAAATTTCTCATGTCTCTTTCAAAGCGATAGAATTAAATAAAAAGAACGTACTCAAATAGAAGATATTTAAAATGAGGTTGAGTAAATTTTTTCAGTTTTATATAAATTAGATCAAATAAAAGATACGATGCCAAAACTTCAGTTAAGTTAAATATAACTCTAGCACCAACCATCAGTAGCTTTTAGTGAAAATCAAAATTAATCATCTATAAAAAATAACCCTATTATGGTCAAAAGATTGCATACATTAAGGTGATTTTTTATTTAAAACAGTTATTCATATAATTCAGAATTTATTTTTATATTATTTTATTTTTTAGTAAATAATTATTTTTTAATACTCATATAAACTGATTTTGAAATTAATTCATTTATATATATTATGATCAAAAATGGATCTGGTGTTTAATTATTAATTAGGGACATATATATCGAATACGCTGATGTAGCTCAGTCGGCAGAGCGGTTGGCTGTTAACCAACAGGTCGAAGGTTCAAGCCCTTCCATTAGCGCTTTTTTTTCTTTTTTCATAATAATTTAATTTATTATAAAATTAAAATTAATTCATGTATTTTACAGAGAATAAACAAATACTAAGCTATTCTTTTAAATAATAAGATAATTTTAGTAATAATATGAAGATAAATAATATATAAAAGTAATTATTCTTATAAAAATTATTTATTTAGAATTTAAAAACTAAAAATTATGATTTTTATAAAATAAGAATGAAAATTAAAGTAATTTTGAATACTCAAATACTTTTAGTAATTTTAATTAATAATATAGAATTTTTTATTTGAAGTACTAATAAATAATCGATTTATGATAGATAAAGAATATATAAGTTACATTTTATGCTCTAAAATTATATTCATATATCAAAATGATAATTTTTACAAACAAATTAGTTCAACAAAAAAAATTTAGTTTGGAGTATTCTAATTTTTAGAGTAATAATAATATTGAATTTAAATATATTTAGCAAGAACTTTTGTCTAAAATAATTGAAAATTTAGTTATTACTCATATAAGATTTATCATATATGATTGTAATAGGTAACTTAATTCAAATATTTAGAATTCAATTATATTAAAAATGTTCTTACATAGAAGCTGGTCATCAGTTAAGTATGATAATTTGTTGACAAAGATTATTTTGGTATAAATGTTTTTAATTACATATATATTTTATAATAATGAACATGAAAATGCCTTCGATACATAAAATTCATACTGATGCTAATTCCAATATCACTTTACTTCATAATGATCTTTTGAAAAGATAAGATATCTCACCTACACAAATATCTCCTTCATATTTATTTACTAATCATTCATTTTAACCAACTCTTAAAATATTAGCTACTTAAAAGCCATCTATTTTTGGCCATAGAAAAGAAACATTTTTAAATTCTAGCTATCGTGAAATATCATAATGTGATATATATGGAAATCTTTAAAAATATAAAATACAAAAATATGATGATAACTTAGCTCGACTTCGTGGTAGAAAAAGATCAATAAAATAGCATTCCCCTTACAATCTAAATTAATAATCTCCAACATCTATTAAAAATATTGAAAGCCAAAAGAAAATACTTGAAAATGTAATAGATGATGTAAAGTTAAGTAATATCAAATTAAAAAAACTCGAAAAATCTCCTCAAAACAAAAACGTTCCTGTGCATAACTTTTACTACCTTAAAAATATGAAATAACTCTATCCTTTTTAAATTGAAAAATCAGTAAAAGACATGATGAGACCATTCCATTAATAGAGGGAGAATTTGCTTTCTCCAATATAAACAGAGAGAAGTTTAATTTATCCTTAAAGACCATAAATTTAAAGACCAAAAGAGTTTTTGGATAAATTGAAGAATAGATTATTGAAAAGAAAAAAAACAATGTATTTACCATAAGGATAGATTTAGGAAGATCCAATTTAGAGAAAACTTAAACATTTTTAAAAAAGCTAATTTGAAAATCAATGTATACATACTATATACATTCGTCCATCAGCAATTAGAATATAAAAGTATAGAATTTAAGATAATAACAATGAAAGCATTTTGAAAAGATGTTTTAGTTATAGATGGTGGTGGTAGGAAGCAGATGAGACTGATGATGAAGTACAGTTATTATGGACTTATTAAGCTTAGAGTTTATTTTTAAATAAATAAAGATCAAGACATATAAGTGATAAAATAGAATTTCAACCTTTTGAATAGATTTTAAAAATATGTGATGGTGTAGAAGATTAAATGAAATTTGCAATAGAATAAAAACTTTGTTTATTATCTCCTTATATAAAAATACATAATCATATAGATATTATGAATCCATTATGGACAAAAAAGAATTTAATTAATAGATTTTAAAGATATTGTACTTTAACAAATTAAAATTATTGTGATTTTCTTCCATTTTCTATAATAGTAAATAATTTAGGAGAAGATTAATTTTATGAATTTATAAGAAATTATAAAAGTTCAACAGAGATTTGGATAGTTTTGAAATGTGAAAATGAAGGAGATAGAATTTAGTTATGTGAAAATACAAAGAGTATATTTAACTTTATTCACAAAGAATATTCTACACCAAGTAGAAAATAATAAAGTTTTATTGTTTAATAATACATAAGATCGTTTGTATATCAATAAATAAAATTAGATTTATGCTATTATTTAATGATAGCTCAAATAAATGGAATAGTGAGAGCATATTTATTTGAATAATTTTATGGAGAAAAATCATAAATAAATTTCTCTCCATTTGAAAAGGATCTGTAATATAATTCAAATGAACAATTAAATTAAGATTATAATTAGGATATTATTTAAATGAAAGATATTTTAGAATATTTTGATGATTGTAGAGTAGATTATGATTATAAAATCCTTCCTGAAATTAAAATAGTTATATGTGAATATATTAGATCAGTATTTACTTAAATGCCAGTTAAAGATCATAATTTTGAAGTATTCATTAAATAAGACTTAGTTACTTTAAGTTAAAATAATAATTGATAATCAATATAAACCATGGTTAATTGACATCAAACCTAAAACAGAATTTGATTAAAATATAGATTTCATGAAAGACTTTGCTTAGTAATTATTTGATAATACAATATAACTTTCTGTTGATGTTTTATTTCCATCACCAACTATATGGCCAAAAGATAAAAGAAAATTAATAAATATCTATTCTGAACAAAATGATTTTGTTGTTGTTTTTGATTCAAGAATGGATGGTTAAGGGTTAAAATCATTATTTGAAGAAAAATAACCTGAAAGTAATCAGGATGATGAATTTTGACTCACAATTTTCTTATATTGAGATATATAAAACTAAAAAGTAATCAAATCATTTTCCAAATATCATTAATTATCTAACATTATTATTCATTAAATTAAATCTTACATTCTTACCTGAATGCACACTTATACTTCTTTTTTAACTTGTCTATAATTTAGGACTATGATTTTTTAAAATTCCTTTTTTTAAAAAACTACTATTGCTTTCTCTTCTTGTAGTTGTTTAAGTACATAATGTTTCTCTTGAATTCAATTTAGATTTACAACAATTTTTAACTTTTATCTTTTTCTCATTTATAGATCTTAATTAAGAGTCTATCTTAAGATCTAATGGAAAATGATCTATAGTTCTTGATCTTAAATTTCTTTCTTCATCTAATACTAATGATTTATTGTCTTTTGAACTTACTGGCAGTATTGTTTAAGTATGAATAGAAAATTTTTCTAATTTTTAATAAAATACTTCATCCAAATAATTCTTTGTTTTTATTAAAATTTCATAATTTGTAATCATGGATCTATGAGGAGGTGTTTCTAATTAATTTAAATCTTATTCAAATGAGTTAATAAACTTATGTTATTTTTTCATAATATTTTATATCAATTTTAATATATATTAAATGATAATAATCATATATAGTAAATCACATAGCATCAGTTACTATCTAAGCATCAATTTCTATTTTAGTATATTATTCTTTTAATCTATTTTGCAATCCTGCAAAGTTAATTATTGGATTTCTTCTATTTAATAATTAGTATTACCCTTTTTTATCTTTTATTGTTTAATTTTCTCTCATCCCCTAAACTAAATCCTACTTACACACTTCAATAAAATATTGCATAACACTTTCTCTAGTATTAATATCATCATCATTATCATATGTTTCTTATAATAATTATTAATATTCAAGTTTTATACCAAGCTGATTATCAGTAAAGATTGGAAATTTATATTTTACTTTTGGATCCTTCTAAGACTCTAATTCTATAAATTTTTAAGGTTTCTTTTTTTAAGATACTGTTGTTAGTTATTGTGATTATTAATACATATTCCAACTTTATTTTTGAGGTTGAACATTTTCTTTATTAATTGTCATATTGAAGATTGGTAAATGAGAAACACTTGGAGGTTTGGGGAAAGGGTACATAAATAATGAAGTTTTTCTTCTATCAGCTGAAAGTGATTATGATTTAGGGGGAGACACACTCATTGATAAGTAAATTTGGCGCAAATAATATTTAAATTTAAAATATTTCAATTAAAATATATTTATAAGTATAAGAGCAAACTTAATCTGAATATTAGTGCAAACTTAATCTTTATTTCCTAAAATTTAAGTTTGATTATTTTATTTATACTAAATTCTATTTACATAAACTATTATATTTTTTAATTAAAAAAAATAATATATGGAAATGGATCTATTTTATGATAATGAATAAGAGTGTTGATTTAATCATAAAAATTAACTTAATTTAGGAATATATTTTACAAATTCTAAATTTTTAACTTATTCTTTGAATATCTTTAGATTTTAAAAATATTCTATTAAGTCTAGAGATTAAATAATCGAATATATATTATAAAAACAATTAAACTAAGATAAAACATAAAATAAGATAGAAAATAAGTTAATTTGATAGTACATTTATATTGATAGTTTTAATCTTTATAAAGAAAAAAATATTTGAATTTGAAACATGATATCTATACTAAATTTATTTAATTTTTACTATTACTTTATGATGATATTTAATTTGGAATGGTTTTTTTCTAATGATATTTTAATATTATTTTTTATGTCTAAAATTTTATTGTAAAATGAAGGGAAGTTATAAGACTTTTAAAATTTGCTTGATGGACTTATACTTGAAGTACAGAAGAAAAGTAAAAAAGGTAATGGTATTAAAACAAAAATATTGACATATAATAAAGGATATGTTTAATACATGAATAAAGATGAGTATATAGATAGACAAAATCATCAGTCTAAATCTAAATTAAGTATTGAAGACTATATTTCCAGTCATGGTTATTTAATATATAAAGCTGGTGTTAATATAAATAAAATAAAAAATAATGAAGATTCAATTAAGTTTGGCTGGATTAGCGATGAAAACAAAGAATACTATTTTAATTTCAAATTCATAATAAAACACAAAATAATATATAATCCAGATCCAGATATATAAAAAAAATAAAAATTAGATAAAATATAAAATCCTGAAAAGAATGTTATTTGGCAATTTGAAGTGAAACTTGAGAATGAAATAAATTAAATAAAGAATAGATTAGCTGAAATTGAAGAGAATAAAAGGAAATTATAAAAATATATTATTTGTGACGAATTTATTGAAAAATTTGATAAAATGGAATTAGAGATCTAAAGTTCAGAATCTTTAGAACAAGAATTAAATAACTTTTAAATTGAAGTTTAATTTTTGGGATACATTTCTAAAAAACTTAACAATACTACTAATAGAAAAATTGTAAATGCAGATATTACAGCTCGTTCTTTATTTATTTTTGTAAGTAAATAAAATGAATATCTGAATAAGAAAATTTAAAGAATTGAATAAATGCTACAGACTCTTTATAAAGGTAAAGATAGAAATTTTGATAAAAATGTTATATAAATTGCAAAAGATTAATTTTAATCTGATATTGAGGATAGTGAATTTGCAATTGTTGATGTACTACTTCTTAATGCTTTGATGTATCATTTTTAATTTAGAATTGATCTTTAAGTTAGAAAACTTATTAATTTTACAAGTTTTTTTACATCATTAAATTTCCAATCTCTTTCTGATTTTAGTAATAAAGCAGACTTGATAATATTTTCTGATATGACTGATTTGGAGTATTATATGAATTACAAAAATTTTTTAAAAGCCCAATAATCTGAAGAATTTAGATTATCTGAAATTGAAAGATATTGTGTTGGATTATTTGGAGAGGAAAATTAATATTTAGGAATTTTTTACGTCTAATATTATGAAAAAATGAAAAAAAAAATACAATTTCATCAACAATTTGTTGAATTTTTAGAAAAAGCTGTAAGACTTTTTGAAAAGCACTTAAATCATTCACATCCCAAACACATAGAAGCATTAGATTTACTACACAAAGAAGAATAAAATTTAGAAAATTAAAAATTTTAAGAAAAGATTAAAATTCTAAAAATGATTGGAAATAGTGAAAAAGATCCTAAGAAAGTGGAATCATAATTAAATGTTATAACATTTGAATCTGATTTATCAAAGTCAACTAATATTTCTCGATCTACTTAATCAAGTGAGAATTACACATACTAAATTGCTGAAGAGAATTATGAAAAGGGACAATTTTATTCTGCTAAATTAGCAATTGAAAAAATTTAAAATAAAAAAAAAAAAGTTTTGAAATTAGGATTTTTAATTGAGAAAAAGTTAAATGATACAAATAATAATAATTTCTACACTGAAAAGCTATTAAATGACTACATGATTTATGGTTGTGGAGTTGAAGAGTATCCAACTATTATAGAAATATTATAATTTTAATTCAAAAATTATGTATTTGGAACTAAAATTACTTTTAAATCGCAGGGATGGATATAAATAATAAACTCAATAAAAAATCGCTCTTTTACAGTTGAAAAAATTCAAGTTGTTAATAATATAATAGCTACCATTAGAAAATATCAATTTAATGATACAAAAGAATATTTCAATAATTTATTCTCAAGATTGAATCCTGATACAAAAACTCAAAGTTAAAAATAAGATTAAATAAATTCATATTTAGATCAATTTTAGCTCATTTCTTAATAGTTCTTTTAAACTTTACCTTATAATTGAAATATGCATTCATTAGACATTAATCAGATATTATATATATATAATTTGATTAAATATATGTTAATTTTTCCTTAAAAATAAATTAAATTTATTCAATAATTATTTAAGAGAAATAATTTATTTTTTTTTTTAAATCATAGAGACATAGGAAAATAATGTATGACAAAATTTAAAAAAATAATAACCAATCTCTTTAGACCAGCTTCTTTAAGTAATTTTAGTATGTATATTAGTATTATGTATTTAATAATGTAAGACTTTTAAACTTCAAAATTTTTTGTGATAATTTCATCATTTTTTGTATTTTGTTAATATTGTTATTTAAATTTTGGTTTAAAGATCAAATACATTTGGAAAGATTCAACAGTTGAAATATTTAATTTAATGCTTAAGTATTAACAAGTAATTTTATTTTTAGATATTTTACCATAACAATTAATGTAAAAAATATTGGATTTAACAAGTATTTACTAGTATTTTATTTATCTCTTGGGATTGTAATTTTTTCTATAATTTTGATCTTATTACTAATATTTTATATTAGAAATCCTAGCTTTTAGAAATTACCATTAACAATTTTATAATATTTATTATACATAACTTTAACATTTGGATATTGGCCCATAATTAGAATGTAATTTGGATTATTGGCTTGTCAATATAACAAGTAAGGAAAGTTTGTAATGATGTTTGAAACTAAATAAGAATGTTGGACAACTAACTATACAATTCATGCAATAATTGGAATTATTGGATTAATAATAACAATACTTTTTACACTATTGATATCATACTTTCTATTTTAATAAAAGTTTTCAAAAAAGAATGCTATGGCAATGAAAAATAGTCATGCATAAATTACTTTATTAGTGTATATAATTGTATAAATAATGGTGTATTAATTAATTCCTACTCCTTAATATACATCTATAATAATAATAGTCTATTTAATAATGAGTATAATTTATTTTCAAAAAGTACATCTACATAAACCTTTTCATCATTAGATTATATAAAAAATGATGTCTATATTTTCAGCCATAAATTTTTGGATAATTTTGATGATGTTATATTCATTCATATTAGAGGAAAAGTTCTTAAAAAATAGTCTAACTATTTTAATATTAGGTATTCCATTAATTTGTGGAATAATAATATCATCCAAATCAAATTAGATTGATTTGTTTAAAATTAATTTTTATAAAGCTAAAAATGGAACTGAAATTTCATAATTATGTATTTATTTACTGGAACTAATGACAAATTTTGAAAATAATTAAAAATATGAATTATTATTGCAAAGTTATTTAGAGATTCATAAATTAACATGTTAAAGAGTAGATTGTTACTCAAAAATTTCTTAACCTATAAAATTAAAGCCAAATATAAATTAATATGAATATATTTTAATTCATTTGATAAATTAAATTTTTGAAGATGGAATAAGACATTTTCCTGATGATATTGATTTAAGATTAAACTTTGTTTTCTTTTTAATTGATTATAGAAAATAATATACTTAAGCCTTGTAAGAGATATCTATTTCAGAATAATTTGTTACATAATATGCACAATAATTTTAATTGTTTTTTTATAAAAGACTAATTGAAGAATTCTTAATTGATTCATAATCAACATAATAATTTGATCATTTTGCAGAAGCTAATTATTAAAAAATGGAAAAGGAATTTTATCAAAAAATGGAGAAAATTACTATCATGTTTATAGAATTTTGGAATTAATTATTAGAGGAAATTCCAGATATTTATAAATTAATTTAACTTGGATATTTGTTGTTAAATAAAAAATAAGAAATAGAATAAGATTATCGTAAAGTTAGCTAATAAAATAGAAGAGCAAAAAAGTTAAAAAGAATTTATTAGAAATATACAGAATTAATTCTAAATGATCTAAATTTTAAGACATTTTAGTTTGAATTAAGTAATCAATAGTTTTAATATATGTAAATTGAAGATATCGAAGAAATTAGTAGTTAACCTGATCCAATTATTGTTATTTAAAAACATCTTAATTAAGATTCCAAGATTATGAATGTAAATAAATCATTCTGCAGTTTGTTAGGATATTCAAAGACAGATTTGATAAAAAGAAATCTAAATGAAATAATGCCTGATATGTAAGAATTCAGTTAATTTAAATAGATATGCTTCTAAGCATAATTAATGTATTGAAAACTATTTATTACATAAAATAGAAGCTACAAATTAACAGATAATTAAATCATCTCATGTCTATATCAAAAAGAAAAATAAATATATTTTACCTATAAATATAAAGGTGAAATTATTGGAGGTGCATCACAATGAATTAATTTTATTAGGCATTTTAGAATATAATTTTTAATAGAGCAATCAATGCTATATTATTTCATCTCCCGAAGGTAATATAACAGATTTGTCTTCTAATTGCATCTCATTTTTAGGAATTGATCTATAATCAATAACACTTAATTAAATATTGATTTCAGATTTATTCCCAGAAATTCTAAAAAATAATAATTAAATTTTTAATAAGTCAGGGTTTTGTGTAATATATAATGATCATTTATAAGTACTCAAGGCAAGTAAAAGATTAAAACAATCTATTCATTCAACGTCTTCTTATATTCCTAAAACAAAATTCAATTGTATCATAAATTATATTCAATTTAATTGTTTATTAGAAGAATAAGATCTTAAATATGGCTTAGTGATAAAATTAGAACAAATAAAAACATTATAGTAATGTAAATAGGAATATTTGATTTAATAAAATACTATAAGAAGTCCAGGCATTAAAGTAATAGGATGTTTTAGATTTGCTCAAAGATCCTTGACTTATAAAAGTAATATAAAATATAATAATTTAAGTGGAGAACATAAGATTTAATGAATTAGATAGTTTGAATAATGATACATTAATAATGGAAAGCTCTTTAAATTTTACTAAGTTAGTGGGATGTATGAGAATGTCTAGACATTTAAAAACATTGATTAAACTTAACTATGGTGAAGGAATTAAGATAAAGAGATTAATATAAAATTAAATTTGTGATATTGAAGATAGTTTAGAATTGGATGCTAAACAGAAAGAAGAAGTTGAAGATCAAGAAGAAAAGGAAGAAAATGAGAATATTAAAGAGAGTGATATATTTAGTTAAAGAGATACTCTTTAATCTTAGTTTTTTTAAAAGAATTTAATTTAAAAGGAATTAGAAGAGAAACCCATCTCATTTATAATTAAAATATCATCTAGGATAATTCATTCACTTTTATTTGTATTACTATTATTGCAAATCTTATCTTATACTTTTAGTATAAAAAATGAATAAGAATTGTTAAATAATCTTCCATTAATCAATTAAGTTAATTAAAGAATGTCAAATATATTCATGATTTAATCAATTTTATAAGATATTCGATTCATAAATTAACACTATTTAGTTAATATATCAAATATATCTTAAGTATTGAAACAAAATTTTGATATGCTAGAATTTGAAATCTAATAATTAAAATTAATGTAAAACGAATTATCATCAATTAAGGTGGAAACTGCAGATAAGTATTAGGAACAATCTTATAAATATCATGAAAAAATAATTATAATGATAGACATTTATGGAAATATTTCAAATTTTACATTTAATGAAGCAATAGATTAGTTGATATCTAAAGCAACTCAATTATAAAATAGTGATTTAACATTATTTGATTATTCAAAACCAGATTTCTTTTATTACATTTATAATTCTTTAAATTATATCATATGGAATGGAAGGATAGCTGAAACTTATTATTGGTTTTATTTATAAACTTTAATTGATACTATAATTAGTTATGAAATATTGTTTTTTGTATTAAATACTTGTATTTTGTTTTCATTAACTATTTCAATATTTGTATTTTTAACATAGATTTAAAAAGAAACTAATAAAATTGCTTAATCTTTAATATTTTTAAAAGAATCAAGCATAAAGGAATAGGTGAGAAATTGTGAAAATCTTCTAGTTATTTTACAATGTGAAGATTAAGAGGATGTATTAATTTAATTAATATTCCATAGCAAGATTATAATTAAATTGAGAATGAAAATGAGGAGTATAATGATAAAAAGGAGATATAAAGTAAAAAATAAAAAAAATTTTAATATTCTGGATCTTAATTATCAAAATTATTAGTGAAAACTGCATTTATTGTTTCAATCTTTTAATTGTTTTATATCTATATATTTATAGATAGTAAATTGGTTTCAGATGAATATAATGAATTGATGCCTATAATTAATTAGACTTCTATAGTTGAAAGTTATTATAGATTAGGTGATAATTTTATAAGAGAATTGTTTATTAATCCAAATATAAGTATTTTAAATAGTCCTAACAATTAAGCAACTGTGTTTGGATATCTTGAACTCTTATATAATTTAAATGCTGAATTAATGGAAATTAATAATAAATATTAAGATATTTTGGATTAAGAATATTTAATTGCTTTTAATTAGATCTATTTTATGAACTCATGTACATATTTATTTAAGAATTAATAAATATAAGAATGTGAAAATTTTGAAGATGGTATTTTAGTATAAGGATTATCAATTGGAATTATAAAATATATTGAAGATTTAAGAATTTTCTTAACTAGTTTTAAATTATTTGATGAATTTTTAAATTATAATTTGGAATTCAATTTAAGTGATGTTAAATTGATAAATTATGGTTTAAATTTATTGAATACTAAACGAGGATTAGACATTAGAAACATGTAATAAAGGTATTTAAGATCAGCCTAAAATTATTTAAATTAATATCTATAATAAAGTATTGATGCAATATTTTAATAATTATAATTAAGAAAAACAATCCTTTTCATTTGTTTTTGCTTTATGATATTGATAGTTACAATTATGATATGGTTACCTACTTGTTAATATTAGATATAGAATTTAATTAAAGTAAGATGTATGTTGACATTTTTAACTCCAAGAATGCTTAATATGTATAGATAATAATAATAATTAGGTCGAAATCAATTGTAATACATTTAAAATAGGAAGGAATTATTTGATTTATGAGATATTATTAATGTTTAATAAATTAAATTAATAATGGACTTGATGTTTGCGTTTATGAGTTTAGTAAATTATTCTGAAAAAAGATTAACTGATTGGAATAATTTGAAATTATAAAAAGTGGTGTATTAATAAATTTTGATTTTAATTTAATAATGGAAGCTGAATCTGAAGTTCTAAAAAAACTAATAAACAATACTAAATATAAGTTATTTAAGTATAAAAATCATTGATTTAGTACAGTGTTGTGTATTTAATTTTGAAGAGACATAAGTATCCTTTAAATGTAGCAATTATTTCAACCATTATATAAATGGCTTAGCTTCTTTATTTTTCATTTTAAGAATAAATCCGATATGTTTGGTGTTCTGAAGATTCGACAAAATGGGTAAATTACATTTTGGAGTATAAATATTGGTTGAAAATAGATTTTTCACATTAATGAAATATACAAAAAATACAAGCTTCACTATATATTTAATTGTATTTTACTTATGTGTTGGAATAGTGTAAATTACTGTGATTTTGATTGTTACTTTAGCAGTTCTAGAATATAATCATACAGCAACATCAATTCCTATATAAATATTAAGAGTAACTTTGGCAATATTAATGACAATAGGATTTGAACCAATTTCAAGAATATTAATGGGAGTAATATAAATTATAATTATTTTAGTATTTAGCATGTAAACCAAATGATAAAGGCATACTTATGATGAGATATATAGAAGATTAATAATGTTGGGTTAGTGAATATGAATTGCATGCAGTAATTGCAATATTGACTTTTGCAGAATATTTATTAGTTGTGTTGATATTTGCATAAATATGTATAGAATCTAAAGAAGTTGAATAAAGTGCATTAGCATAAAGACGAGGTTAGACAATGCTTTATTACTATTTATTTATTATTGTCTCTTTGGTGGCATATTCAACTATGTAGGAACCTAAATATACTTTAATAGTTATCTTATTTTAATTGGTTACTTCATATACATTATTTTATAGTGTTAATAAGCATACACCATTTTATAATACAAAAATTTAAAGAATATGGTCTATAACAGCAGGAATCAATTTTTGGACTTAATTTATGTTACTATATGCTTATGTATTAGAAGGTAAATTTTTATAGAAAACATTTATAATATGGATATTTGGTGTACCATTTATATTTGCAATATTGGCAATGAAAGAATTATCTTATGTAGATTTAGTAACAGCTTGTATGAAATCAACATAAAATGGAATTGAAACTGTTGAGATTTGTACATATATTTTAGCTTTAAATACATAAAGTGAGACTAATTAAAAATCATAGATATTATTAGCAGGTTATATAGAATTTCATAAATAATCTTGTGATAAACTTGATTGTGTTTTATTATCTAATCATAAAAAGAAAAATAAGACTGTGAATGTTTTTAAGGATAGAAAGTAATAGATAGTATTATTAGTAAATTAAACTTATTTGGAAGGTTTAGAATAATTTCCAGAATGTGCAGATCTTAAAATATCTTATGCATATTTTTTATTAGATAAAATGTAATTAAAATAATAAGCACTTAATTAATTAAATTTAGCTGAAAATTGTGATCCAAGTTTTGATTAATAATTTTTTATTTATAGATATAAGAGAATTATAGAAGAATAAATATAAAAGTAATAATAATCAAATAACAATAATAAGAAGAAACTTGATATAGTTACTGAAAAAAATTTAAAATCTGAAATAAAAAATATTCATTATTTAATTGAAGATTCTTGTATGGAATATTTATATTTTTGGTCATAATTATAAGAAGAAGTTCCTAATTTAAAAATTTTACATGAACATGGACAAAAAATAATCAAATCTGTAGATAAAGTAGAATAATAATGGAATAAAATTTTAGAGATTGATCCTTATGAAATTAATACTTATAGAATTTTAAGTAAATATTATGAAATGATTGTACATGATGAATAAATAGCTTTAGATCTATTATTATAAATGATTAAGAAATAGAAATATAATACAAGAGAAAATGAATATTTTGAAGATCTTTCTAGTTCTGGAGATCCTTTGATTGTTATGTCTGTATCTGTAGGACATCCAACTGTTATTTTAAATGTTAATAAAGCAGCATATAGTTTATTAGGTTTTTCAAAAACAGATTTAATAAATCGTAATATAGATGTTATTCTACCATCAATGTAAAATTAATTAATATTATTATTATTAGTTATGTAGATTATCACCTTTAATTAGTTGATTTTATTTTTGATAAACAATCTGTTGATATTAATTAAATTAATCAATTTTAAGAAAGACTTATGATGCTTAAAAATAAATAAAACTATATTATTCCTTGTTATTCATAATCATAAATTATAAATACTATAAATGGATTTATTATGACAAGTAGATTAAGATAAGATATTCATTATAAACCAAAATGTCATATCCTTATAGATATTCATGGTAGAATATTAAATGTTTCATCTTCATGTATGCAAATTTTGAAATTGGATTAAAAATTTCTTCATTTAAAAGAATTCAATATATCTAAATTCTTTCCTGAATTATTATTAAATAGAGAAGACTATTTAAGTAAATAAACATTAATACATTTTTAACTTTAATGTACTTCATCAAGAGGATCATAATCTAAAGATGATGCTGTAAATTCATTTGATGAAATTGAAGATAAAATATTTAATTGTTCTCTTTATCTAGTAGAAACACCTTATGCTAATTAAAATGATGATGTATATTAAGTATATGGTTATGTGGTTAAATTGGAATAATATAATACTGAAATTATCAATTATCCTTTATTAATTAAAAATAAGAAAATAAATAAAGTATTTAAATTTTATGTTGCTACAAAAACTTATTAATGTAATTATTTAATTTTATTATTTTTTTTAGTAGAAAATACAGATCCTGATTATACTAATAATGAATCATTAATTGATAAAAGTATTATTTGGGAAGAACCTTAAAAATTATATTTATTTACTTAACATAGTAATACAAGTAGTAAAAAATAATATTCATAATCTAAACATTCATTATTAAAATAAAGAGTTTATGGAGTTGATATTAAAACTATGAGATATTTTGACAATTAAATTATTGAAATTGAAGAAGATTTAATGGAAGAAAGTGAATTTAGTTAAAAAAAATAAAATGGAGAAGATGAAAATGAAAATGAATTAGATAAATAAACAAAAATTGAATAGAGAAGTTTATAAATTAATTCAAGAATTGGTTTAATTAAAGTTATCAATAATTCTAAATTACCATTAATTATGTTAAAACTATCTATATGTATCAGTTTATTATTTTTATCTGTATTAATAATCTCAATCATTATGTTTATATTAATTAATCAAACTTAGGGAAATATTGTTTAAGCCTTAAATTTATTAATTGCTAATAATCTTAGATTATGTAGTTTCATTAAAATGTAATCTAATCTTTAAGATCTTAAATTTACAAACTTTTAAATATTACCATATACTTAAGAAACTGTATAAGGTCTTTTTGAATCTATTAACAGATAAGAACTTGCAGCAGAATTAAATCTTACTATGGATTATTAAATTATTTTATAAAATGAAGAAATTAGTATGAATGGAGATTATGTTTAATATTAAAATGCATTTAAAACTACAAAAATTACAATGAAATAAGTTACAGGAGAATCTTAGAGTTTCTTATTTGAAGAAGTGATTTAATAATTAATATCAAAAGCAATTTCATTAAATTCAAGTAATTTAAATACTTTTAATGATTTTAATCAAGATTATTATTATTTCAATGAGAACTTATTTAATTCAGTTCTATTAAATTAACATTTAGCTTAAGATTATTACTATTATAATATTATTTATTAGACTGATTAATTAGATTAATTATAAATCTATTTTTCATTAACACAATTATTTTTAATAATTTTCACATACTTTATAATTTAGATATTTTTGAATAAACATTAAAATTATTTAAGAGAAATCTTATCTTTATTTATGGAATTAGATGAAAAAACTATAAAAACATATGTAAAAAATGCTTAAGATTTTTTAACTGCAATCCGTTTAGCTGATGATAAATAATTAGATGAAATTGAAGAAGAATAAGAAATTGAATAAGATCATTTTGATTTATCTTCCTTTAATAAAAAGAAAAAGAAAAAGCAAAATTTTTCAACTAAAGAAATTAAGAAGAATATTATTTATGTATCTATGATCTTGATATGTTATGCTTTCTTTTTTATTTATATTTTCATAACCTCAAATGTAATTTATCATCTTATTATATAGACAATAATTTCTTAAACTGAATAATTGACTCCTTTATTAAACATTACATCAATAGCAGCTTCCTAATATAGTTTAATTGATAATATAATGAGAGAAGCTTTTTGGAACTAATCCAAAGTTATTTTGAATTTAAACTCTTTCACAGCTTTATCATATATGCAAAATGTATTATATGAAATGGATGCAGAATCACATCAATTAAATCAATAAAACTCAGCAATATTGGATGAAGAATATAAAGAAGCTTTTAATTAGATTTATATTCTAAATCCATGTTTAATTTTAGATGAAGGTGATAATTAATAAAGTGTTTGCTCATAATTTTATAATGAAATTCTATTATAAGGATTATCTTTAGGGGTGACTAAATTCTTAGAAAATATTAAATATTATTTATCTTTATACAAGGCTTATGACACATAATATTAGTATACTAATTTACCATATGATCTATCAATAGATCCCTAATTAAATTATACTTATAATCTATTAAATTAAGATGATTTAAATTCAAATAGAATTTTTTCAAAGGTGTACATGAAACCTTTATAGATTCATTTGACTAATATATTACAAAGCTCATTAAACAGACATTTTGAAGAATTAAAATTATAGTTTGTTTCAACATTTCTAAGTTTTTTATTATTATCTATAGTATTGTATTTTTTGATGTGGATTCCTCGACTATAAAAAAATTAAAAAGAAATTTTTCAAAATAGAATAATGATATCATTTATTCCTATAAAGAAATTAGATTAAATAGAACCAATAAAAAATTATATCAAAAAATATCAATAACAAGAATGATTTAAATATATTATATATATATTTTTATTAGATCACTAAATAAATAACATATATATATTAAAATAATATAAATAAATAATTTATAATTTTATTTTTTTTAATAACCTAAAAACAATTTCAGAATTCATATACAATCTCTTATTATAGATTGAAGATTGATAATAAGAAAATGTGTATCAAAGAAGCTTATAAAATTTTTAATCCAAAACCATTAAAATTTACTATCTTAGATAATGAAATCATCTATATTATAATAATAATCAGAATTCCTATTATTGATTCTAAATTTCAATTCTTGAGAATCTCTCCTATACAATCTCTTCATGATTTTCTAAATTGAATTGTTCTAATCTATCTTATTTAATGATATCAATAGCATCATCAAAAACAAGACAGATAAGTGGTTTATTAACAGTGAAATCACTCTCTCTTGGTGGTACATAACTAATAAATATATTTATAATAACCATACCAATAATCTCTATATCTTTCAATTCCTTCACCATCATCTGATATACAACTTTGAATTTCCCCTTTTATTATATATCCTCCAAACATAAATTCCACATTAGAATGTACATCAAATTTTTTGAATTATGTCTTTGATCTCAAAAACTAACCCAATCTCTTTGCTTCCATCTATGCTAATGGACCTGCTTAAGATTCAAATAATTTAATTAAGTATTCTAATCAAATTAAATAAAATACTTACCAATAGAATTGATATATATTTTTTATTCAAATATTTCTGATTTTTACATTAATGATCTAAGTACATTCAAATTTAGAGAATGTAAAACAGTCTCAGATGCAGCTCTAGCAGTTGTCATACATTTGCCATCTCCTATCAAATTAGCATATGAAAGTAAAGAACCCAATCCTTTTTTCAAAACATGAGTACCAACTTCATCATCTACTGTACCTTTTTAAACAATGTATATATTTTAACAAGTCATTCCTTTTTCATATACAATTTCATCTTGTTAATACCTTTTCTCATATGTTGATTTAACAATTGTATCCAATTCTTCTTTAGGTACTCCTGTAAAAATAGGGAATTCCATTGCAAAAGCGTGAAATGTTGGAATTTACCAATCAAATGAATGATTTTCAAGTTCAACTAAACGAGCATCAATATTAGCCTTAAGTGAATTGAATTCTTTGTCATCAACTAATCCATTTTTTTAATTCTCTTCTAAATGATGTCTTTAATGCATTAGAACTGTATGTGAAGCTCTTTTAGTTTGTATGGCTCTAATGACTTCAGGGAATGTATCATTCAAACTTCCCAAATAAATCTCAGCCTTTGTAATTTCATTTCTTATTTCATCCATAATTAACTTTACTGCTCCCTTATTCATTGGCATGTGTTATTATAAAGTTAGTACTTCAGAAGCACATGATATAAATGTAGTAGTCACATCATAAACAAATCCTAAATGCTTTGTGATATACTATTAAGCATATCCACCTAAAAAGGTCCATTCTTTGGCTTTGAAAAAGTATTTAATGCTACTAAAACTTGTGAAACTCTGGAACAATTATTCCCAAATATTGAGAATAGAACCTGTATGATCAAGAGCAACATCACTAGATTCTACAAGCAATCTTACTGAATCTTCATCACATTGACCATGTTCAAATTTTGAATAATAAAGACCTTTTAAGATTCTTAGAACTCTATATCTAACTTCACCAAAGGTTTCTGAATCAGTTAATCCTTCATATGAAATTCTACTCATATTTCCACCTTGAATTTATTTGATCTCATTTTCCAATTAGACAACCTCTTGTAAATATTCTTGAGATCCAACAAGTGCTTTGACTTAATTCCAATCAGCCATAGCATAATGTTCATCACCTTCTAATTCTTTAATTGTATCTTCTTAATTCACTATCATATCTGTCAAATATCTTTTATAAACTTTCTTCTTAATTACTGGATTTTCAATCATATTAAGATAATTAACAAGTGCCTTACAGGTAGTTCCATTAACAAGATTTGTTAGAGCAGCCATTCCAGCAGTAAAAAATACAGATAAATGTCTAAATCTTGGAGGTAAATCAGGATCACATCCAACCATTAATGAAAGTGTTAATCCTAGTGCTCCTCTTAGACCTCCATAAACAAATACTATTAATTCTGGTTAGGACATTGGATATCCATATTTCTTAAGTAACGGCCAAAATGATATAACCATAAGATATCTACATATTATCATAAAGAAATAAAAAAGTATCATCCTAAAGTAATCAGATGTATAAATATATCTTTCTTCAATAACTTCAGTTCCAACAATCATTCCAACTAATAAAAATACTGTAGTGTCACAAGAATATTATACAAAACTCCAAACAGTATGAACAGCATGTTCACTTTCTGATCTAATTCTTGTTTTACCAAAGGCACTCCAAAACAAACCTAATGATACAACTGCAAGTAATCCACTAGTTTTAAAGAAACAAAATTCAGCCCAATAGAAAGTTAGATATGTAAATACAAATGTCAACCATCCAACTTCAACATCATCTCCTACTATTCTTCTTGCCCATAATGCTCCAAAGAATCCAACTATTACTCCAAGTACTGGACCAACTATAGAATTTCTGAAGAAATTTAACAAAACTCCACCAAATGTTACTCCACCTCCAATACCTGCTGCTGCTTTTGATAATTTATTAAAAAATATGAAAAAGACCATTGCTACTCCATCATTAAGTAATGCTTCACCTTCAATAAGATGATTGAATGCTGCACTCGCACCTAATTCTTTAAGTAATGCAACAACAGCTACAGGATCAGTGGCTGAAAGCACTGAACCAAGAGTGAATGCCTAATACCAATTCATATCTTCATCACTATAAAATAGGAATAATTTGAATACAATTCCTAAAAGTATGGCACCCTAAAATATAATAGATTCTTACCCAACCAACTCCAGGTCCTGCCAAAAGTAAGATATTCACCATTTAATATTTGAATACATACCAATCACAATTAAATGCTGATTCAAAAAGTAAAACAGGAATAAAAACATAGACAATTAAGTGTGGATGCATATGGCTTAGAATACTTGCACTTTCTCCTAAGTATCCAAGTGAACTTTATAACAAACCAATTAATAACCCACAAGTTAGTACCATAGGAGAATAAGGGAATCTACATCATAATCTTGTTTACTTTGTTTTTTTGTTTACTTCTCTTAAAGTAAGTCCTAAAAGGATACCTAGAGTTAATAAGTAGGCCACATTAGCAGATTCTTCCATTTTCTCCTCATCTCTAAATAAGGAGTCTTAATGCATAATATTTTCTCCTTCAGAATGAGTATCTTCTTCTCCCATTAAAAATTTATATTTATATTTATGTATCACGTTAATTAAAAATAATTATATAAATGTATGAATCATTTGATTTGCAAAAGCTTTCTAATTTCTTCAGCAGACAAAGTCTCTTTCTTGACTAATTCTGTAGCCAATGATTTGAGTTTATTTTCATTTGATTTCAATAATGTTTTTACTCGGTTATATGATTCCTTAATCTAAATTTATTTAAATACCTCTAGAATCTTCTTTACTTCCATATCAACCATATAATCATATTAATCACTAGTTTTCTATCTATCACTTTAAATAGAAATTAAAGAAATCTTATCATCCATTCCTAATTACTTCACAAACATATAAGCCAAATCAGTTGCTTTAGCTAAGTCATTGCTACATCCACTAGTAATATCATCCTTACCAAGAAAGAGATCTTCTGCAGCTCGTCCTCCCATAGCAACATCAATAGATGCAATAATTCCTCTCCTTGTATAATTCAATTGATCTTTTTCTGGTAACATAGCTGTCTATTAGCAAACTTAAATAAATATATACAAATCCTAAAGCTCCTCCTCTAGGCAATATTGTTACTTTATGTAATGGCATAGCTCCATCAGTTAATAAACTAGTTAGGGCATGTCCACCTTCATGATATGCTGTCATTAATTTTTCTTTATCACTCACATGCATATTTTTTCTTCCTATTCCCATTGATATTCTATCAATAGCAAATTCAAAATCTTCAGTTGTAGCTATCTATCTGTCATATTTAATTGCATTTAATATTGCAACATTCACCATATTTTGAATATCTGCACCACTGAATCCACTTGTTTGTCTAGCCAAATTTGTAGGCAAGACTTTCTTCTCATCAAATTTAATCTTATTTAAATAGTAAGAAAATATTTATTCTCTTCCTCTTACATCAGGTAATGGAACATGAATCATCTTATCGAATCTCCCTGGTCGTTTTAAAGCTGGATCTAAAACCTATTTATTATAGTAATATTTAATACTTATTCAAAATTAGTAGCTCCAATTACAATAACACTTTCTGTCTATTTAAATCCATCCATCTCTGTAAGAATTTAATTGATAGTATCTCTTGAATATCCTGGATCTTAAGCTCTTCTTCTTCCTCCTATACTATCTATTTCATCTATAAAGATTATTGAAGGAGCTTTTGCTCTTGCTGCTTTAAATATTTCTCTCACTCTTGATGCTCCAACTCCAACAAACATCTCATCAAATTCAGAACCTGATTTGTAAAAAAATGCACATCCAGCTTCACCAGCTAATGCTCTGGCCAATAAAGTTTTTCCAGTTCCTGGAGGTCCTACTAATAGAATCCCTTTTGGTAGTTTGGCTCCTGAATCAGTATATTTTTTTGGATTCTTCAAAAATTCAACTATCTCTTCCAATTCTTCTTTGAATTCATCTATTCCCAATACATCATTAAAACGAGTGGGAATGTTTCTCTCTTCTTGAACACTCTAATTGTTTCGCAATATGTTATAAAATCGATCCATTCTACCTACTCCCTAATCAGAGTTCTCACTTTATGCTTTTTCATTCTTAGGCTTTGTTTGATTTGGCTGAAAATAGTAAAATAATTGATATATTATTGCAGCTGTTATAAGTAATTGGATTACCCCTGGCAAAATCAATGATTTACGCTTGTCAGAATACATGTTAGATTTCTGATTAGTTAAAGCAATCCCGTATTACTCTTGCAATTACTAATGTTATTTAGGAGTCACACCATCCCTGAAATCGTCTACGGTTAAATCATATGTGATACCTGCTTATTTGAATATTTAAAGGGTCTCTTCATACATTTGCATACGATTTAATTATCTCACATAGTTGAAAGCTTTATCAGGATTATGAGGATCAGAGGCGAAGTCCTTTTATAGTAAACGCAAGGTCTGAATATTTTGTTAATTGACTAGGAATGTTGAGTCTGCGTGGATGAATGGTGAGAAATCGAATTTATGATCTGGGATGTTTACAGATTTCCTAATAAGATCCTCTTTGTTTAATTGAAATGGACTTTAAAGAAACTTGAATGTCGGCTCTTAAGTTATATAAATAATGCTTACTTCTGAAAGCGAAAAGTGATTTATAACCAAATCCCCAAAGAAACTACCATAAGATTAATCATATTTACCGGTCCTTTCATTCAATATATAGCACAAATAAAATATAATTAATGAATCTCGATAGTGCAGCTGACTTTTGTCCCTAATGTCATTTTATGTTAGAACTGCCAGAAGTATTGGATATAATTGAATGCAATCGTTGTGGATATAAAGTATCTAATCAACTATATCAAATTAGTGTTCTATCACTGATTATCAACCTAAATTCATTATCTCAACTATCAAAATGGAACCTAAATCTTGGTTATCTAATCAACCATAAGAGTCTAAACTGTCTGATCAATCACATAGAGCTGTTATTTAACAAGCCTGTCCTAAATGTAGTCATGAAGAAGCATATTTTTCAACTGCTTAATTGAGATCAGCAGATGAAGGATCGACTGTATTCTATGAATGTGTAAAGTGTCAGTTCCGCTATCAATTAAATAATTGAATTTCACATGTTATATATGTATATATGCAATTCAGATCAACAAACTTAACAAAATTAATTTATGCTCTAAAATTTAATATAAGAATTTGTGCATACTCAATTCACATTAAGACCTTAGTTGTATCAAAGATGTGGTTTTGAGGCTAGATATTTTTTTAATTTCGGAGAACATTGTGATCCTAGACATTAATTACCAATTAGCATAGTAATATGGAGATTGCCACCTGGAGAACAATTAAAATAAGCAACTCATTCTTAAAATGATATAATCACTTATATTTTAAAGGGGTAATACAGATAAGATAAGTATTATTTTAAAATTGATTTATATAGCTCAATCTCTGAAAATTAATCATTTAAAGAAGGAGATGCAATATAATATATTTGTGGAAATGATAATTCATATCATAGAGATAGCAATAACTCTTAAGATGTTTCAGAAATATTATAAATTTTTATATAAAATATTGATGTCCAAAGGGATACCTACTAATAAATATACAAATAAAATTAAATAATAAGAAATGAAAAATATTATGAAATGTGTATATTGGAAGGTGATTCAATAATTGACAACACAAATTTCACTTTTCTTATAATTATCAATTTGGATGAGGCCTTATTGACAATAGATGAGAAACAGAATTTAAGAAAATACGAATGCTAATATTTCAATACCTTAAGTAAAATTAAAATTAGTGGTAACAAATATATTGTAATTAAATTGCTTTGATTTTCTATAATAATATAAAATTAGAAATATTTCATTCCTATTATTCAGGTGGTTATGGAATCTTGACCATTTCTTTATTTTTTAAACAATACATGGCTATAAATTCAAGAGGATCTTTAGGTCTTTCAATATCTACTAATTATAAAGCAGGCATTAATAAAGGAAGGATTGTTTTACGTAAATAATCAGCATCAGAACATTCTTCTAATAATTCCCAATCACTTTTCTTAGGTATTTCAGTTTATTCTTCAGGTATTCCTTTTTCTATTCTTTCAATTTCTTCATTTCTATTTCTTTCGCATATTTCAATTTATTTTATGAAATAATCAGGATCTTTAATAACATCTAATATATCCACATGTACTAAATATTTATTCAAACATCTCTTTCTACTTAAATTTTCTAATGTTACACAATCTGTTACTTAAACTATATTATTTTCATTTCTATATATATATATATTATAATATTACTCTTAAATTCCATCATCAAAAAATATATGAAGTGTATCAGCATCTTATTAATCAACATATAATTATTTAGCATTTTATTCACTTGGTTATGCTTAATAAAAGTTAAAATCATCAACATAACATAAAGCACAACTCTCTTTTAATGATTCAGTTATTTTTAATAGCATTTATGTTTCATTATATATTTACACTTATTCTTCTTCTAATTCTTTTTCATATCCATCCTCTAATTATTATTTATCTGTTCTTCTTAAAGTTCCTGTTACTAATTATTTTTATAGTCTATAAACTAAAGCACATTATTTATCCAAAACAATATAATTTTTAGTCCCTTTTGATCCATCAAATTTAACTATTGGTGTATTATTTCTACCACTAAAACATGGATGTTCTCCTAAACAAAATTTATTAAATTCTCTTAATATATTTTTTGGATCAGTTCCAAATGGTCTAAATACTATTGCAAATTCTCTTTTCTATTTTTTTAAATTTATTATAGTCTTATAAAATGTAGGTAACAATTAATATTTATTATCTGAAAATAAATTATTTAACATATCCTTATCAGATAATAATTAAGTTAAATTTCTTTATTTAACTTCTTCTTCATTCAAGAAACCGAATTCTTCAGCTTATTACTTTAATTCTTCAATAACTGCTTTTGGTAAAGTCTAATTTATTTTAATAATGAACAAATTACTATTAATTTTACAATTCTGTCATATTCTGGTTTCAATTTCATACATGGTTATCCTAATTTGACAAACTGAAAATATAATTATTTTCGTTATTCTCTAGATTTAATTATTTAATCTATTTTACATTGCACTATTATTATATTCTGTAATATCATCAGGATCTCCTTCAGTTTTGAGTGGAAATTGTTAACATATGTATTCTTTATAAGATATCATATCTTCACTAGGTCTAATTGGAGTAAAGTTATTTGTTAATAATTTCCATAAGACTGGTGATTTTTCATCTCTCTATTCTAATTTACCCCATGCATATCCAACCAATATTTCTTATAACTAATGTTAAAGATTTTATATGATACACATTCTTCTTTAGTTTAATTGATATATTTGGAATCAGCCAATATAATAGTTTTATTCAAATCGAAATGTAGCACTAATTTTTTTTGCTGTTTCATAATTTAATTATATATTATTTAATTATATTTCATTTGAGTGTTTGAAACACAGACATTTTTTATTATTTCTTTTTAAAAGAAAATTAATCGAGTACACTTTTCTTCTTTGTATTAACTAATCCTTTAGTAGAATTCATTTTATTTTACTCTTCTTCATATTGAGCAATTAATCCTAAATAATATTAAGTACTATTTTATAATTCCTACATTAATATAAATGAATACTTCTTTTGGATCAGATCCAGAATTACGTTTTCTCTATAATTCAATCATATATAAACAAGTTTTATATTTTGATTTCCTTTTATCATAAATTATTTTAACCTCAGAAGCCACTGTAGGAAATTCTTTTAAGAGATTTCTAAAAATATCATATGAACAAAAGAATCTAAATATATTTATTAAAAATTACAAATTTGTTGGTTCTTTTGCAATAGCAAAATATTCTCTATTTATATCTTCAAATGCTTCAATTTCACCAAAAAATGATGCCTCTAATAAAGTAATTAATGTATATTTATCATGAGTAACAAAATTAACTTTGCCTTTTTCAATAAAATAAATATCTGTTGGTGGATCATCTTGTCTATAAATGATTTCACCAGGATGAACTTCCAAAAAATTGAGATGAGGTAGTATAGTAGCTGTAAAATTCTTATCAATCTTAAGTAATGAAACACTATCAATTAAATATTTATAACAAATCATCAACAATTCATTACGAATCTATGATGGTAATTCTTAAATCAATTTCTTAGGATCTAGAGATGAATACACATTTTTTAAATAATTATTTCTATAATATTTATGTACTTTGCATTTTAAAGCATATGGTAATTTTACTCTAACTGAAAAATCATTAAATAAATGCATTCTTCTTTCAAAATCAACCCATTTTTTATCTACATTCTCCAAAATAGATGATAATTTTCCTAAAGTATAAGAAAAGAATCCAGTTCCAAAAATCATCCAAATAATAGCAAATATACGTTCTTCAATTGTAGTAGCCTTTATATCACCATAACCTACAGTTGTGAGAGTCTATAAACTCCATTCAAAAGCAGCAATATATTTATTATATAGAGTTGTATCTTCAAGATGCGCTTAAGCAACCCAAGTGTTAGGATCAAATTCATTGAATTTTGCTATAAAATACCAAAAACAAGCAATTAAATGATTTATCAATAAGATTTTACCTAAGAGAATCAATCCTTTAATAATTCCTTCATTGATTCCTAAATAAGAAAGGATTCTAGCTGCTTATGTTTTATTTTTTATATTCAAATTAGCTTTTGAAATCTTTAATAAACGAACTAATCTATATAAACGAGGTAAACGAATCAATCTAAGCAATTTATTGTATCTCAAAGCTGCTGTATCTGTATTATCATCTAAAAAATAAGTAATTGGTAAAACTGCAATAACATCAACCGTAAACCATCCATAAATATATTATTTGGCTATCATTCTATAATCATCAACAATTTTCTATTCCTCATCATAGAATGCACTCAAAAAGTTTATTATTAAATCAGCAAAGAACAAAACATCAAATATTACATCAATCCAAAACCAAAATCCTTCATTTCCAGAATCAATCTAATTATAATAATGTTATTTCATACAAAACAAACTTTAAATGGAGTTATAACTGCAGTTGCCAATAATAAAAATATCAACAACATATTCCAAACTGTTTTAAATTATTCATCTGGATAAAATACATATACCTTCTTTTCTTCTTAGTTTGATTTAAAAACTTCATCCTCTATTAAATCCATATGATCATCTTGTCTTATTGCACCATATATCTTAACTCTATTCTAAAATGATCTCATTATTCCAATAAAGTAAGATGCCAAAAACACTCTTCTCCAAATAGCAACTAGTCTTTGTTTCTTCTCCTGGTTTACTTTCTTATAAAACGAAAAGTTCTATAGAAAATCTAACTTCCTAAAGAAGACATTAAAAACTGTGATTTATGGATTAATCATAATTATTCGATTAAAATATAACCACTACTATTATAACTAATATCGATAATATGACAATATATAATCAATTCTAATATGAACTCTATCTTATCCTTTAAGCCATCTCTGGAGGTAACTTATTAGGTGGTCCTTATTTTGATCCAAATTCTTTTTAATGAGTTTAATAATCATTTCTACAATAACCTAATTAAAAGTGATGGGTTCTCAAATCCTATAAGATATCTATATAATAAATTTACTTTTTTCATTTCTGCATCCATTTTACCTGGTTATCCATGTGGATTCTTAAATTATGCTTTTGCCACTGATTCTGTTGTATCTTCATCAGTTCCAAATTTAAAGTGATGTTTTCTTAACTCTGCTTAGACTTCTTCTTACAATTTTCCTGGTTTTGAATGAAAATCTCTAAACCTTGCTTAAGCTTCACTTTAATAACTTAATTTATCATTTCCAATCATTATATTTTTAGAATTATCCACTATAGGATTAACTTTCTCAGCCTTTTATCCATTAAATTATTGATTATATGTGCTTTTATAATGTTCTTAAATTGTAGGTTTTACAACTTCATCTTTAAGATCAAAATTATTTTATTGAAATTAAGGATTTCTAACTTATTCTTATTATCCTTTTCTATCTGAGAATTAAGATCTATAAGCTGATTAATAATTAACAGCTTAATCATTTCCTACTTAGAAATGTGTTGCTCTTAAATCTTTTAATTATGCCTCATTTAATATAGATCTATCACCTTAATTACCTACATGAGAAGCCTTAGCTTAACTTGTATATTCAACTCTATCTGTACCCATAGTTATATGTGTATTTCTAACTAATTGTTAGGTCTTGTCTTGAAAATTATTCACTTATAATTATGGTTTCCCATATATAGCTTAATTCTAGGTTGTATAACCATTACCATCTCTTCCCATAACTAAATTAGTTTTTCTTAATTGAACATTCATTTCTGCCATTCTTTCTTTTGAATATCCTTATCCTAATAAAGCCTTATCATATTGTTTATTATGCACAGTATCATACATAGAAGAGTAATAATTATTTGTATCACCAAAATCATGATGATGTTTACGTAAATCTGCATTATCTGCCTTCTTAACATTGTTTTTGCCTTAATCTCCAAAATTCTATTCATATTCAGTTGGCTTATTGATATCATGATAACCTAATTAGAAATGATGAGATCTCAAATCTTTCTTGGTTTCATCACTTAATTTAGCTATAGCTGCACTTTAAGGTCTTTAATAGTCAGATTTTTATATGGATTCTAATTTAGGTTTGTCATCTCCTAAATGAAAATGATTTTATTGTAATTTTGGAGGTTATATAGGCTATAATGGCTACTGTTATTGTAACTTTTAATCCTTTTCTACAACAGATGTCATAGGTCTAACTTTAGCTGTTTTCTATATTGGCATTGGTTGCTTAGCTACAGATTAATGATTTGTGTCTTCATCAAATCCAAAGTAAAAATGAGCTTTCCTCAATTCTTAAACATGCTTTAATCTCTCAGCAGTTGCATTTGAACTCATGTTATTAATTATTTAATCTGTTATTCAAAGAATATTAAATTATGTTAACTATAATCTTATTATATAATGTCATTTTTACACTACTCTTACATTGAAGTTCCTTTTATATACTTCTCTTAATTAAAATCAAATAAAATTCAAGTTAAAATATATTAAATATCAAATTCTATTGATGTATATAAGATTTTTATAATATATTTTCTTAATAAATTAAGCAAATATAAATGACATCATCTAGTTCACATATATTCAAATAACAGTATTCCCAAATAAATATCATTTATTTTAAATGATAAAAATCATCTTTGCTTTCTCAATAATATATTTGTCTCTCTGCACAAAATCAATCCTTATTTTAAGACATGGAGCAAGAGATCCATAAGTTTGGACTGAATATGATGAACACTTTTTATGGACAGATCCAATTAACATTTTAACCCAAAAAGGAGTTGATTAATTAATAGAAGTTGGTATTTAATAATAAAGATAATCATTTTTTGACTCTTAAGGCAATTGCATATATGATTTATTAGAGATTCAATCATCAAAAACAGCTAGATGTACCTCTTCAACTGTTTGTTTCATAAAAGGATTATGTCCTAAAAACTATTAAGAAATTCTACATAGATTTTTTAGTGAATATTATTAAAATAGAGTCTTAAATTAGAGCAAGTTTGAAAAGATTTTATAATCTAATTTTTCTGATCCATTATCTTTAGATTATGATATATTTGATAGCACAGGAGATTTTATGTTTTAAGGTCATAAAACAAAGTAGTGTCCAAATTTGAAACAAATTAATAAAAATGTTTAAAATAGTAAAGAATATAAAAACAGAGAAAAAGAATTTAAATTAATGGATTAATTAAATGGAGTATATGATATAATGGTAGAAGCATATCCTAGTAAAATAATTACTAAAAGTTCTCTAACTTTAACTGATGTTGATGATATTTATGATGATACATTTTGTAATCAATTTTAAGGTTTCCATTTTCCAAATCCCTCATAAACTACATTTAAATATATGTCAGATGTTGTTAAATTTCTTAATTACTTTGGTTCAAACTCAGATATATTTTAGCATTAAGCATCCCTTACAGAACCTTTTAAATGGATTATTTCATAATTTTACTCCAATGAATAATTAAGTGTTTATGTTGGTACTGAATCTAATTAATTTGCTATGCTATCTGTTTTAGTAGATGAATAGTATTTAACACCATTTGCTTCAGAATTGGAATTTATTATTAAAGGAAATATGGTTTTTATTTACTTTAATAAAGTCTAATTGAAAACAAAAATGTGTGAAAGTGGTTATTATTGTACTATCGATTAAGCAGTTCAATACATGTAATAATATATCGTTAAAGATGTTAAATAATTATGTGGAGTTTGAATTTATATTTTATTATTATTATTATTTGATATATGAAATCAATATATTTCAATTATAATATTAATCAATAAATTAAATAAAAATTTGAGTTTAAAAAAATTATTTCCATATAACTTTATCAGCATTGAGAGTACCCATATTTTATAATGTTTTTTAGGCTATTTTATCATAATCTAATAATGCTTTATTAAATATTTTCTATTTCTAATAATTATTTTATCTAATTGGTTCTATTGGAATATTTCTTATTATTCTAGCATGAAACAACTAATTAAAAATTTATAGACATTAACTGTAATTGTTATGATTTTATTATACTTTTTTAAAATAAGAATCTAATCTTCCTAATAGATAAGTCATTAATTCTGCTGATAATAATGGAATTGCATCAGTGTTTCCAAATTATATTTATTATTTACTATCCAAATTAATAAAAATAGTATTGTAAAATTTATTAATAATTCCTTGATTCTAAAGAGTAGAAAAATTCTATTTTTAACAAAAATATGTACACATTCTAAGCCAGCAATAATTGGTACAGGACTTCCTAAATAAACAATGTTTTCTAATGGTAAATTACTAATAATAGGATGAATCCATGCAAATGGTTTAAGTAAATATTTTTAGCATAATAAACAAGCTGCTGTTGATAAATAAGGTGATTTACTAACAAAAACTATTGATTTTTCAATTAAACAACTTACAAATATTTTAATCAAACTTTAAGAATTAAATTTATTAAATAATTATGGTATTCCCTAATATTTCAAATATCAATACCCATTAAATATTATCATTTTCACATATTTTTAATTCTTAATTATTAATTGTAATGAAATTAGGACAATTTTTCTATGAAAACTATGATAAAATTCTCAAACATATTTATGCAATATTTTTATCAAAATAATGTGTGTCTACTAAAGAAATATTATTTGTTTTTAAATATAAATTATTTCTCATTGATTTTAACTAAGATAATATTACAATTATAATTTGTTAATAAAAGTCAATTAAAGATTTACTGGTTGTAATACAAATTGCTCTTTTGCTAAATCTGACCTATTATGGACTTAAAATTGTAAAATCAGTATAACGATAACAAATATGATATTTTAATTATTATTTCTCTGTTTATTTAGTTAGAATAACAAAACAATTAGGAGAATCAATTGAATAATTTTGATTCATCATTAAATTTATATCTTCCAAACTAAAAGATAATGGAATCATTTTAGGTTTACATCCATCTGGGAATATGAATTTAGAAATTGATAGTATATATTATTGATTTTCTAATGATAAATGTTTACTAGCTTAATGGTATGAATAAATCATTTATGGTTCATTTGATTATTATGATTCTAATCCTAAAATAAATAAATCATCAAACAATTAATCATTATTATTCTTTATATTAGAAGTAGTAACATTTTTAATATCAAATTAATCCTATACATATTATTAAGTAGATTATCTAAATTATTAAGAGATATTAAAATTATGGTTATCTGATAAAGGAGCTTTTAATTTAATCTTTTAACCTGAACTTTAAAATTATTCCACTCTACTATCACTAATTGCAGGTTCTGAATTCTCATCAACATTACAATCTTCATCTGATGACTCATCTTAAATAAATATTTATTATTTTTGCCTTTTCAACAATTAAATCTCTTGTCTACTAGATTCTAATTACAATTCAAGTGTTTAAATATAACAATCCTTTTCATATAATAATTAAAGTAATTGTCTTTAAGATAAGTGATCCATAAGGAAAAAAAATATAAATATATATATATTAAATACTCAAATTTAAATTGAAATCCCATTAGTCGTTGGCTAATTATTTTCAAATTAACCTAAAAATATATTAACTATATTTTAACCTAAAAACAAATTCTTCTTATGTTTAAGATGACCAATACCACATCTAATGTCATCCTTAAAAATTCCTCTATATATATCATTCTTAGTAATTTCTATGCCATAACCTTATTTTTTATCATTTGAGAAATATCCAATATATTTATATTCTCCTTTTTGAAAACACAGTCCTAAACCTTGCTTTCCTTTATTAGAATACTCTCCATAATATAGAGAATCCTTTATTTGAATCGGTTAAAGCTAACATATTATAAATAATGAAAGTACATTAAGTAAATCAGAATAAAAGAGCTTCGGATCTTTTATAAGATTAATAGAAATATTTTATCCAAGGAATTTATCATCAAACCATTCTCCAATTAAAGGTCTCTTATTAGTTTCTATGAATATTCCCATATGATGTTTTCGACCAAGCAGCCAAAATCCCTCATAAATATCCTTATTTTTATAATACATTCGGCCAAAACCGCATTATTTTCCAGCAAACCATTATCCCTAATATGTTCCTTCTTCCACTTCTATTGGTCTCTCAATTCGACATTTATTATATATAATATAGAGTGTGTTAGAAAGAGGATGTGAGTTTAATTTATTTTACAAAGTCTAAATTGATAAATCAGCATCCAAATCTTTCTTGGACTAACTGATAATAACCTAATTTTCCTACTAAGTAAATTCATCTGTAAATTCTTATTATAAATTAGGAAGAGGTATTGATTAAAATTCTTCAAAGCAAACTCGTTCATCCTGAGATTCACAACTACCCATGATAGTTGAAAATATATAGTAAAAATTATATAAAATATATTTTTATCATTATCTTTGATCATTTTTAGTAGTTTAAGTAAATAGCTTAAGTAAAATTTGATGGCGTAATGAAAGTATAACATAGTATATTTTAAGAATTAAGAAAACAATAATATTATATATAACTATTATATATGAGTGATAAGTAGAAAATGTATTCGATTTATGATAAAATGATTGATTAATTTATTTAATAAAATGTTATTAAATATACATTCTGAAGAATTTCTATAATAATCATAACATAATCAAAGACTATTTTTGAGATGGATAACTTAATTACTTGTTATTCTTTATAAATATCTTTTTTATTGAAAAACTCAATATTATCTTACTTAATCTCTTATTTGTCTTTATACTTATTATTCCATCATTCTTCATAAAATATAATAATATTGAATAAGATTTCTGTTTTTCTATATATTTAATAAACTTTCTCTATTTCTAATTCATGAATATCCATTTTTTGGGTTTTCATTAAGTCTGAATTGAATTCCATCTATTCTGATGTAATAAATTCATTTTAAATATTATTAATTTAATTATAAATCCATGTCTGAAACTAAATTTGTAGATGAAAATTCATTAATTGGAATAGCAGCTTCATTTTGGTAATAATATTCAACTAAGACTCCTTAAAAATTGAAAATTATGGATGCTTTTTCTTTATATTGCTTTATATTAGTGATAATTCAATTGTTTTATTGTACATTAGTAGGTGACTTTCCAAGAAATTCATTTCTATCTGGAATATTTGCAGCTGCTGGAGCAATGATTATAAATAGTATGCAATATAAATTTCATCATTAGTATGTTTAAGGAAATAATTAAATCCTGAAACTAGATACATGGCAATATCTAATGAGAGAGCCTTTTGGGAATATTTAGCAGCAATGGTTGTGCTTTTTTTGACTGTGATAAATTTCTTGGGTTGAATGATATTAAATATATAATAGATATATATATATCACAAATCTAAATGGCTTTTATTTGGGATTAGATAATTAGGTACATTTGCAAAATAAGGTGGAATATTATATGTTCCAGGTCCTGGTCCAACATCATTTCTATCAGTTACTCTTGATTCCGATCCGAATCTATCAAAAATAATACTTAGCAAAAATACGGGAATTTTGGTCCTGGATTAGTTTAATTAAGTTGATAATGGTTTGGAGCAGGATTATCATTTATTTTATTTTTTTCTCTAGTTTCAGTACCAACTCTACAAGATAAAGGTCTTGATTTTGTTTATGAAACATTAGGATAGTAATCTAAAGGACCTGGTATTCCATCAGGCAATCTATCAGTGTATTTTGGTCTTAGAGTATAGCCTTTGCTTCCTCCATCTCTGCTAATATCATAGGATCCAGGACCTGGGACTTCTTGTTAATTTACAAGCTTTCTTTACTCTGATCCAATTTTATAACTTGGAGGTCTTCTCTTTGTAGCACTTTATGATTGATAATGTCCAGGTCCTGGAGTGTAATGTGCATCAAAGACTTATCTTTATTTAGCAGTTCCTACTCTTCCACCTGGAATTGAACGCTTTGTGAAATCTGTTGAAGGATCATAATGTCCAGGACCAGGAGCAGTATCAGTTGCAGTAGGCATTCTTTTAGAACTGATAGTAGTTGCTTTGAGATTAAGATGAGATTAATGCATATATTATCCTGGTCCTGGAGTTTATACTCTTTCAGTGAAAGTAGAATCTCTTAAAGCATTTCCAAATCTATGATATGGTCCTGAAGTTGCAGGACGCACATTATACTTACCAACTCCTGGGATATAGGGTTTAGTGTCATAAAAGCCTCCTCTAGATTGATTTCCAATTCTTGAAGCTGGTCTACTTATAATAGTGGAATAGTTAGTTTCATATGCAGCAGGACCAGGACCATTTTTTAGTTCCCGTAAATTGTCATCTATACCTCCCAATTATGGTTTATTTCTCATACTATAACTGGAAGCACACTTTTGTAAAGGTTTAAAATCTGGATTGTATGCACCTGGTCCAGCTTAAAATAGTTAATATTAGAATTTTACGAGTGATTCCTTTGCCAATTTCTGTTTGATTTTAAAATTTAGCTCCCATTGAAAATTCAGGCTTTTTTCTTTTCTGAACTTAATATATGTAATTTTTACGATTGCTTTTTAAAGTTATTCATATTAGCCTGGTCCAGGTTGATAATGAATTAATTAATCTGTTCTATTGGCAGTTCCAATTCTAATTTTAACTGATTAATGTGTACTTCCAAGAAGGAGGTCTTTAATGAGGATAACGATCAGGATTGTAGTTCTAAAGAATAATGTGATTTATACTCCTACTCCAGGAGCTTATTCTAATTTGGGAGGTGGTCTTTATTGAGATGTTCCAAAAGAATAAGCAGCCATAATAATTAATAAAATTAAATTATAAATATCATTCCCATTCTCCATAATCTTATCCAAAAAGTTCTTTTTTAATAAATAAAAATGGTAACAAATGAGGCAAAATAAGAGCTTATATAATCTATAAAATAAGCAAGGTTATTTAGGATATTTATATAAGGTTTATTTCACTTATGGAATCATTTTTTTTTACTTCTTATATTTAGATAAACAAAGCCAAAAAGAAAGTAAAACTTGCCACAAAAGTTAAATATGTTTATAAATAGAGATAACTTACTAAACCTCCAATTAAAAGTTTACTTTATCCTAAATTCTTTTTAATTTTTTTAAATTATTGTTTATCATTTGCTCCTAAAGATAATTATAGGTTTCCTTTGGCTTCTGAACATTTCTCATGAACCAATCTTGATATCTGTTGATCATCAAAATTACATTCTTCCACATACTTCTAAAATT
Organism: Paramecium primaurelia; assembly: GCA_905182975.1. Lineage (NCBI taxonomy): Eukaryota > Ciliophora > Oligohymenophorea > Peniculida > Parameciidae > Paramecium > Paramecium primaurelia. The sequence goes on from CAJJDM010000057.1 coordinate 207,751, forward strand.
ATTATTCACTTGGAAAGTATTTAATCAAATTATTCTACATTATATATAGTCTTTATTATGCTTTAAGTATATTGTCATTATCTTGAATTAAGTCATTGCTCAAACAATTATTGTAACTCATTAATAATAAAGAAACAATACAACCAATAAATAAAAATAATATGTTGTATATTTTAAAGAGTAAATATGAACTTTGTTAATGTATTAATGTTAGATTTTCTTCGCTTAAAAGATTATATTTAAATATCAATTGATCTACAGATAATCCAAAAAAAATGAATAAAAGCATTAAAAAGAAAGTTAATATGAAGGCTTTTCTAATATGATAATACAATAAAAGTCCTCTATCATCTTCTTTACTTTTATCCAATCTCATCATTTCTCTTTTTGTTGATAGAAATGAAAAAGCAAATAGTAATACATAAAATTACAATCCATTAAAAATAATTCCAAATGTTAATATAGCTCCATTACTACATATAAAATGAAAATAAGAATTAAAAATTATGTAGAAATAAGGTTTTGTTAAAAAGAAGATGATGTATTTAAGAGATTCTAATATTTTGTTTTGTAACATAGTACAACATTACCCAATAGAATAACAACATTAACATACACATTTTTATTCCCAAGGACAACCTTCACAAAAGCAATCATAGCAATTACAAACTATTGTTCCATCATATTCATGTAAAGTTTTTAATTCCTTTTATTCTTTTGAGTATGATCTTAATGGTGATGTTGTATTTTTTCTAGATGGTGCATCTACTATTTATAAATCTAGAGAATCTAAATAATTAAATATGGTTTTTGCTATAAAGTTATTTTACAATTATACATAAGATATAATTAGTCATTGTCTTTACTCCTATTTCTATCTTCTTTTCTATCATTTCTCTTCTTGCCACAAATATATAAATAGTTATCAAAATGATATGTATTAATAATATGGCAGAACTTGCTATTATTTAAATACTCATAATTATATTATTTTTTTGATCATTTTTTAATACTTTCTCTTTTATATATAAATATATATTATAATTGATAATTTATTAATCACAATTTTCAATATGTAAAAGTAACCTAAACAACAAACACCTAAAAATGTAATCAATTAAATTCCACTTAACACCTAAGAAATTTTGTAAAGACTTATGAAAAAAAATTCTAAATCTAAATTATAATTAATAGATATAGCAGATGATACAAAGAATGTTAAAAATGAGAAATATGTTTCTAAATCTCCTTGTTCAGGATGGTAAAGTTTTAGAAATTAAAGTTCTGAAAGAGGGATACATAAAATAAGACATTAATCAAATGAAGATTTGTAAAAAACTCTAAAAAAACCATGTCATCTTAATCATGTAAGCTCAATGATTGGATTTTAATAAAAAGACTTTATTTAAAATGCAAATGCCTTTTTGAGAGAAAAAAATCTTGAAAATAAACTAGATACTTTGACTTAATAGGTATCAAAATTAAGAGAAAAATCAGAATAATTGGAATTATAGAATAAATTACTTTTTGACAATTTATAAAAGTATAAATGTGAAGGCAATCAAGTAATTTTTGGGTTATCATGAAGGAAAGAAATGCTTTGCTTGAAAGGTTAGATCACATGATTGAAATGTAATAGAAATAAGAAGAGAATCTATAGCATATAAAGACCTTATTTAGTGACAATTCTAGAAGAATCAAGACCCAATAATCATAACCTAAATAAAGGAATTTTGGAAAATCTGCCTATATGGGATTTAATGTATGAAAATGTTTATATTTAAATTATCTGTTAATAATTAATGAAACAATCTCAAATGCAACATAAAAGTTGGTTATAATTGTAGAGATTTGAAGAGTATGAAATAAATAAAAAAAAATACCTTGAAAAGGAATAAGAATTGAAATTCAAAAGTTAAGATTAATATGCTCAACAAAAGTAAATTAATTGGATTGGAGATATACATGAAAGATAAACTTAATTATAAAAGGCAAAATGGAAGTGGATGGAAGAATAGAAGAAACGTTTAGATTGTAAAAGAGAGATGGATTAATTGGAAGGAGCTACATTCCATCCATAAATATTAAATAAAGATTAAAAAATACGTACTCCTGATTAATTCTATAAAGATAATATAGATTATAAAAATAAAACTGTATATAATCATATAATCTTAAATTTTAGGAAAAATAAATAGAACAATAAAAAAAATAAATAGAAAATAAAATTAATAATAGAAGTTGTTCTCCTAAAATAAATAAAAAATCTGTATAAATGGTAGTACAACCATTTTATGATAGATTGAAAGATAAATAGTTAGAGAAAGAATAGAATTTATTAAAAATTAAATAAAGTATTACACCTTCTTTTAGTCCTTAAATATTTTCTCGAAACTTTTAAAGTCGTCAAACTTATTAAATTGTTCAATAATTTGTTAATTTAAATTCAACTAAAAATAAAAAATGTGAAATTGATTTAGAAAATGTTAAAAATGATTATAAATCTTTTACATTTTTTGAAGACATAAGAAAATTCTAACATTCTCCATCTGTAAATTATCAATCAAATTAAGAAAATATAACCAAAAATTTACTTTTATTAACTGAAAACAGTTAGATTTTAAATACATAATAGAATCAATAATAATTTACTACTAAAAAGTAATAGAGATCTGTAAGTCCTTTAAAATCAATTATGTCTAAAACTACCTAAAAAAATTACTTTAAAAAATGATTTAAATATTTTTAATTATATACATATACTAATGTTTATAAATTTGTATATAATAATATTTAGATGTTATTCTTACATTTTATTGTAAGAATTCTATATTAAATTCAAATAGTCTTGAATTAATAATGTATTTATAAATAAATTTAATCTATAAAAAAGTTAAAAGCCAATATTAAAAATGGGAGCTTGTCACACCAAAAGGTCAAGAAGATAGAGCAATGAATGGAGGGTTAGTGAAAGACTCACTTCATAAAGATTAGATTTCATTTTCTAACGGTTGTCCCTATATTTAGAACTCGTTGGAGACACCCACTCGTTAGGAGGATACTTGTAAGAAAAAATAAATGAATTGTTTGAAATAAAATAAAAACTTATCCTAGTTAAAGATCACTTAAAGAAAATAGAATTACTTCATCAAGCATCTGAAGTAATTGAATACTTGTACGATGATAAACACTTCAGCTAGGCTTTCCCTATTTTAAGGGAAAGTTTATATGAAATCACACAATTGACATTAGTCACAGAGTGATTTACACTAAGCGTTTTTCAAATGATGATTTTTTGTCATTCAATAATTTTTATTCATAAAATCAATACTTAAAGAATTAAGTCTTCTAGAAAGAAAATCAACATAAAATAATTGAAATCTAAGGGAAATAAGAATAGGACTGTTGAGTTATTTTATTCAATATAATTCTATAAAAATTAAGGTTAAGACTTATTTAATTTTGAAAATTCTTAAATCAATAGATTTTATAATATCTCATATATTTCTAAGAATATAATGAAGGAGCTCATAAAATTGAAAAAATAAGGTATTTTAAATGAATTGATTCAGAAAAGTAATTTAAATAAATCTGATTCATTAGTATTTTATTGAATTATAATGTCTCAAACAGAAAATAAGTAACCGAAACCATTGAAGGAAGTCTTGGGATTGAAATATGTCTTTGGTTTTAGAGGTGACATCAAAAACTCAATCCTGTAAGGGACATAAACAAATGTATAAGAGAAATCAACTAAAACAAAATTCATATACCCTGCAGCAAATAATATAGTGATTTTTGATCCTATTGCTGATAAGAATAAGTCATAGGAAATAATTCAAACAGTTCTAGGAAGTAAAGGTGTTACCTGTTTAACCATTTCCTTATCTAGAAGGTAGATTCTAAATTGTAATTAGATATATCGCATGGTCAGAAGAGAGTGATGCTGGAATAATAGTAATATTAGATTTAAATACTCGTAAAACAAAAATATTGAGTACAACAGATTGCAAATCACGTTATTATGTGAGTCTCGATTTTTCGAGGACAGAAGAATCAAAATATTTAGTAGCTTTAAGTGCCCCTCCAGAATAAATGTTGATACATTGGGCATGGGATAAATCAAAGTGTTTAGGAAGCACAATAATAAATGCTAAAGGAGATTCGATTAAATTCCATTAAGTTTTTTATCATCCAAAAGAAGATGATTTTGTGTGTGTTATGGGTAATGGAGCTATCAAACCTTATAAATTGATACCAGATAATCCTCCAAAACCAAAGGATTCTCCTTTTTAAAAGAAGAAGGAAGTAAGCATTTAATATTATTGTATAAGGAAACCCATTCTACTAATTTCCTTTCTTATTGTATTTTAAGTGATTCTAAGACTATGGTAGTAGGAACTGATAGAGGAGAGGTGTTGTATTTTAATGAAAATTGTGAATTCAAATTAGTTCTTTCTCCACTTTAAAATTCGAATTAGCAATCAATTGAAGGATTTCCAATAGAATGTATAGTAAAATATTCAAATGGATTTATTGTTGGTGGAAGTGATTGCATGATCTACATTTATAGAAAACATGAAGGTGATCTTAAAAATCCATATGTTCGAATTGATAAAAGAATATAAAATAAACAAATAATGGCAAAAATTACTAGTTTATGTCTTACAAATTAAGAAGATAATCTTATTTTTGGTGTTGAATCTGGTTAAGTGTTTAGTATACCATTTAGTGCAGATAGAGAAGTAGCAAATGAAGATGAAATTAAATTTGATCATTTAATAGCACCATTTCATAGTGGACCAATTACAGGATTAGATGTTTGCACAAGAAAATCATTAGTAGTTACTGTATCAGATGATAGAAGTATTAGAATTTGGAATTTCAATGAATTAATATTAGAAGTAATGAAAGAATGTGAAGATACACCTTTGGCTGTAGCTATACATCCTTCTGGATTTCATTTGATTGTTTCATTTTCTGATAAAATTGTACTTTACAATTTATTTGAAAAAGATTTAAATTCATTTAAAGAAATTCATATAAAGAATTGTTAATAAATTAAATTTGCTCATGGAGGTCATTTATTTGCAGTAGCTAATTAAAATTTAGTTTAAATTTATTAATTTTATACAGGTGAAAATCCATAAAATTATATATTTAAATAATCAACAGGAAATATTTCAACTATTGAATGGGATATTGATGATTTAGGATTCTATACTGGAAGTGATAATGGTTTTGTACTTTATTGGAGATTAGAAGATAATTAAAATAAATTATAATTGGCTATGATTTAATCTTAACCAATTGAATGTATTTGTACTCCTAAAACTTATGCCAATATTGAATTATAAAAAGTTTATATAGCAGGTCCATATGATGGACAATATTGTATTTATGAATCTTAACATCATACTAAAATTCACAAGGAAGCAACAGAAGGTACTAAGAAGGAAATCCCACTCTATCCAATTTAAACTGGATGTAGAGTTAGTAAAATGGCAATATTTAATAGTGAAAAGATAATGTTATTTGCTACTTGTTAATTAGCTAATACATCTGAATTCACTTAAAAGTAGAACATTAAAAATATGAAATTTGAACCAGGAGGTCTCAGATTTGCCAAATATCCTCTTGCACCAGAGGAAATCATTGAAATATAACCTCATATTAAAGGTATTACATAGATGAAAGTATCATATGATGATTCATATGTTTTTACTGCTTCTTATGATAATTCATTGATTATTTATGATGTTAAAGATCAGAGTTCTAAAATTGAATTCAAAGATGGAGGATAGGCTTATGGTGTTTAAGCTTATGCAGATGAATTTTTAATGTAAAGGGATTAATATAAAAAAAAGATTGCTAAAATAGAGGATTTAAAATAAAAAATTAAAGAACATGATATCAATTAAAAGATTAAATAGAATATGTATACAAAGGAAAAAGATGAAATGATTAGAAAATTAGAAGAATAAATTGATTAATTGGAAAAAAGAGAAAAAGCTAAAATTTAAGAATTAGAGAATGCTATTAATAAATTAGATAGTGATTTTAAAGAAGAAAAGAAATAACTTTATGAAAATCATGAAAAAAATAAAAAAACAACTGAAAATGATTTCAAATAAAAAATGGCATTGGAATCTTAAAGATTAGAAGAATTAACCAAAGAGAAATAATTGAAATTATAGGAATTTCAAAGATATATTAAAGAATAAAAGGATAAGAGTACAGAAACTAAAAATGAAAAGAAAAGAGAATATGAAAAATAATTAAGAAAAGAATAAGAATTATATGAATAATTATAAAGAGATAAGGAAGAAAATTAAAAAAGATTCATAGAAGAAAGAAATAGATTAGAAGATGATGCAGAGAAAGAAATAGATAAAAAAAAAGAGATTAATGAGGCTGAAATGAAGAAACTATCAGATGAATTAGATAAAGCTGAATTGGAAAAGAGAACTAAAAAAACTGAATTTGATAATGTTTAATCTACATTAGAATAAGCTAATTCTAAAGTTAAAGAGATAATGGAAGATATTGCATAAAATTAAGAATTAAATAGATAATATCAAAAAGAAAAAGAGAGTCATGATAAAGAAATAAAAGAAAGAGATAAAACAATATAAGATAAATAGAAACGTATTTATGAATTAAAGAAAAAAACATAAGAATTAGAAAAGTTTAAATTTGTTTTGGATTATAAAATAAAAGAATTAAAAAGAGATATTGGACCTAGAGAGGAAGAGATAACAAAAATGAAAGAATAAATTACTAATATGAATACAGAAATATTGCATTTTAAAAAAGTTAATGCAAATCTTGGATTAATTGTAACTGATTTAAATTTGAGATAAGCAGGTATGAAATAAGAAATTGAAAATTAATAATAAGTTATAGAAAGCAATTCTTAATATATTAAGGCATTTGAATATGATATATCAGAAACTCATGCACACATTAATGTAATAAATTTTTATATTATTTAGGATTTCAAAAGACTCAAATCTGATATGCTAAAATTATTCAATAAATATGTTTAAAGTGTAGTTTCAAAAAAGAAATTTGAAAATGTAGATGTCTAAAAGGAATTTATTAAAGAGAGAGCTCATTTAGAGACTACTAATAAAGGATTGAAGGAGAAGTTTTCAAAGAAATTGAGAGTTCATAAATAAGATAACAATAGAATAATGAGTTAAAATGTAGATCTGATTAGTGAAATTAATGATTTGAGAAGAGAGATTAAATTATTATAAGATGAGGAAGATTTGAAATGTCGTTAAATTGAGTAAATGAATGATCAACCTGAAGAGAGAGAACTTGATTAAATCATTGAAGAATAAGAAATAGAAATTAATTAATATAGAGAGAAATTACAATTTCTTAAGGAAGCAGTTCAATAAAGAAGATTATAATAAAATATTAATTCTGATAGTGATCATTAAGAAAATGTATAAGAATGAAGAATTATATTTAGATATAAAATTGTAATTAATTTACATAAATTAATATTAATGATTATTAAGAGAGGTTTGAATTTCTCCCGTCTTATAAAAGAAGCTTCTAAATTAATACATGGAAGATAATATATAGATCACTATTGGTATTTGAAATCAAAGTATGATAATCTTATAACAATAGTCCAGAGTCACTTCAACCTATTATAGATAATGAAACAAAAATAAAAAACTCATTTTTTGAGTAACCTTAAATAAAAGAAATATTTGATGATTATTATTAAGTATCTTAAGGTAGAAAGGATGGAAGAACACATAATATTCCTGAGTTATATGATGAATATGAATATAATGGAAGATTTGCATATTTTGATTCAGGAAACAATTATTAAATAATTGAAAGATCTCTTAAAGAAGGTGAGAAAGAAGTAGTATTAGACTTAAAAAAAATTTAATTTTTGAAATAATATCAAGCAACTTTAAAGTTAACAAAGTTAAAGATTTCAGATGATCATAAATTAATAGCATTTGGAATTGATTTATTAAATAATGAAGATGTTGTTTGGTTTATTAAATATATAGATGATGAAAGAGTATTGAGGACAAAATTATCTGATTGTTTTGATGCAGCTTTTACTAAGGATAATAAACATTTAATATATACTTAATATGATGATAAATTCAGACCTTATAAATTGATGTTACATAAATTGGGAACAACTTAAGAAGAAGATGAGTTATTATTTGAAGAAAAAGATGAACAATTTTATTTAGATTTACATTAAACCAAAGATGGAAAATATTTTGTTTTATTAAGTTAGACTAAGTAAAGTAACGAAGTGATTTTGATAGATCGTGAAGATCCTAAGAAATTATAACTCTTGTTTTCAAGAAAAGAGAATGCAATTAATTTAGTTCATCATCATGAAGAACATGGATTATACATATTGACTAATAAAAACAATTATGATTATAAAGTATTAAAATAAGAAGGTGATAAATTTGTAGATTTCTATTGTCCTTAATAAGGAGAAGTATTATAAGAAGTAGACTTATTTCACAAGCATTTAGTATTATACTACACTAAAGAAAGTGAAAGTTTTATTAAAGTTATTTCATTGTAGGATAAAGAAATTCATAATATAATCATTCCACCATCATTGGTATATTCAAATGATCAAAAAAATACAAAAAATATGTTGAGAAATATTTATGATAGAGTAATAAAAAAGGATAAGTCTTAATATTTTATGAATTAGAAGATAGAAAATGAAGTATTAGGAGCTACAATAGAACCCGGTATTAATCATAATTACAAGAGTGGTGTATTTTAGTTTCATCTCAGTACACCATTGGTATATGATTAAGTTTACCAATACAATCTATCAAATAAATAGTTATCTAAACTTTAGGATTTTAGTCTTACAGGTAAAACATTCAAAAGAGAAGAGTTTACTTGTACTAGATATTATGCTCCAAGTAAAGATGGCACTGAAATTCCAATCACTTTAGTACATCATAAAGGTTTGTAAAAGAATAGACAGAACAAATTGCTTTTACATTCTTATGGTGCCTATGGTCTTCCATAAGAAATACCTTTTAATACAGTACAACTAAATGCTTTAGAAAAGGGTTGGACTTTAGCCTATGCTCATATTAGAGGTGGATATGAAAGAGGATAAGATTGGCATAGATAAGCAATTTTGGAAAATAAAATAAAGAGCATAGAAGATCTACTTGGATGTGCTGCTTATCTAATAGCAGAAGGATACACTCATCCATCATTATTATGCGGATTAGGAGCATCTGCTGGAGCTACAACTTTGGGAGCAGCCATAAATATGAGACCTGATATCTGGAAATGTGCAATATTACTCTCACCTTTTTTAGATGTCTTAGGATCTTTATTAGATGAAAATTTACCTTTAACAAAATCAGATTATTTGGAATTTGGTAATCCAAATGATAAAAAAATATTCGATACTATTTTGAGTTATTCTCCTTATGAAAATTTAAAAAAATAAGTTTATCCAGCAATTTATATAAGTGCTGGTACTGGAGATTTTAGAGCTCCTTTGTGGAATGTATTAAAATACACAGAAAAATTAAAATAGATTGCTATTAAGTCTAAAAAAGTGGAAACCATTGGAGATCATCCTCTTATTATTGATATTAATGATGGTGGACATTCTGGAGGAGCTGGAGTATTAATTTTCATACTATTTAGGTTTAATCAGTTATTGAAGAACAAACTAGATATATGACATTTCTGGATTATTATGTTGGTATTGGTAATAAGGAAATTACAAAGAAGAGTCTTACTTAAGATATTGATGAGTCTATATAATTAGCAGATGAGGAGGATAAGATTTAGAAATATTGAAATAATGTTTTTTATATCTATATATATATATATAAATTAAAATGAAAGTTTCATTATCAGATTTCGGTTTTCATTAACCAAATGCACCAGAAATTAATACACCGAGATCTCTTGAGGCTTGTAGAAGGGAAGGAATCTAACCTAGTGAAATTGTTAAGATTCCATTTGAAGAGTTTCAAAAGAGATACAAAATGAAAAATTTAGATCATAAGGGAATTGAACAATTTTACAAACATTATGAGGAAAGAAGAGAAAAGAAATTTGAAGAATTAATTAAATAAAGACATATTGTTATTGAAGATGAAAAGACTGGTACTTTACATTATATTTATGTAAAGGGGCATGGAGTTGTGAAGGATTATCTAAAAGTAAAGTGATATCAAAATATGGTTAATAAGAAACATCTTCCTTAGTTGAAAAGGAAAAGTAATAATTAGAGAAAATTAAAAAGAAGTAGTAAAAAGAAATAGAAGGTATGCTTGAATATGAATTGAAAATGCAAGAAATACGATAAGAAAATGAAAGAAAATAAGCTGAAGAAATTGCAAAATAATAATAAAGGGATGTTGAATTATAAAAGAAAAGAGCTGAATAAGAGGAATAAAAAAAATAAAAGGAGTTAGAGAAATAATAAAAAAGAGAATAGGAAGAAGAAATATAGAGGTAAAAATTAAAGGAAATGGAATTGAAAGAAAAAGAACGATTAAAATTAGAAGAATTGAAATAAAAGGAAAGAGAAGAAGAAGCAAGGAAAAAAGAAGAGGAACGAAAAGCTATATAAGAAAAATTAAAAAAATAAAATGAAGAAAATTAAAGAATCTAATAAGAATTATTAGAAAAAAGAAAATAAGATATGGAACTCAAAGCAGAATAAAGAAGAAAGGCATTAGAAGAATAAAAATTAAAAAAGAAATAAGAAGCAGAATTAGCAAGATTATAAAATGAAGAAAGAATTTAATAGGCAAAATAAAGGAATGAAAATGAACTTTAAAAATTAAAAGATGTATATTCTAATAATTGATATGTATAGGATTTTGAAAGAAAAATAAAATTAAGTGAAATAAAATAAAAATAATATGAAGAAGAAAAATAAAAGAAGTTTGAATAGTAAAGAAAAGAAGCTGAAAAACATTCTGAATTATTTTAAAAGGTAATTGAATAAAATAATCAAATGGAATAAGAAAAGAAGAATTAATATTTAAAGAAAATACAAGAAGCAGAAGAAAGAAGAAAATAAATTGAAGAAGAATTAGAAAAAGAAAAAGAATAGAAAAAATAATTAGAAAAAGAAAAAGAGTAATAAAGAAAATAAGTTTTATTATTAAATGAAGAAAATAATAAATAAAAAATTGAAGAATTAGTTAAAAAGATAAATGAGAAAGAAGATATATTAAATAAAATACAAGAAGAAAGAAATGAATAACTTTAAGATAGAAAAACATTGGATATATTAAAACGTTTTGATAAAAGAGAGAATGTAGAAAGAATTATGAGAAAATAAGAGTATGATAAATAAAAATTATAAGAAAAAATTGTTGAAAAAATGTAAAGAGCAGATAAATTATCAGAAGATCTTGATTAATTATTATCTTAAAGACATAATCTAAGAAGAGAAATTGAAAAATAAAAAAGAGAAATTATGAACAAATTTGAAAAAGTTAGAGAAGGTAAACTTCCACCTGCTGAAATTTAGAAATAATTAGGTATAACTGAACCAGATGCAAAATTTAATAATTAAAGTAATCCTTATCGTACTTTTTCATCCACAAGACCTAAAACTAATTAAGTTAAAGAAAGACCTGATAAATTATAATCTGTTAGACCAGCTAAGATTTAATCTGCTAAACCTGAACCTATTTAAACAAAAGATAAAATAGATCTTAAACCAACATCACCTATTATTGAATAGTAGGGTAATTTAATATTTCAAATTTAGCCAATAGAACTACACCTAAATTCCATAAAAAAATTGAAGCTAAAAAGAAATCTGAACCAACTAGACCAGAAGCTCCAAGTCCTTAAATTCTAATCTATCTTAATAAAATGGTTTAAAAACATAATTAAGATATGATGAGATTATTAATGGAAGAACATGCAAATGAAAATTTAAGAGATGAAAAATTAAATTAAGTTAAAGGTGAAGAAAAAGCTAAACTTGAAAAAGAATATGCTTTAGAAAGAGTTAAAGCTTAACTTAAAATTGAAAAGTTAAAATAAACTTAAGAGTCATAACAATATTAATATAAACTTACTAATAACATTTTTGATAATGATATTATTAGATGAAATAACTTGTTTATGATTATATTCTTAAATTTGATATTATATTGTTATCTTATTTATCATTAACATATATAATAATGATATTGATTATATTTATAGATAATTCAAATTCTAAGTTTAGCCTTAATGTTAAATCGAAATTTAAACTAAAGCTATATCATTGGTTGTAAATTCATTTATCAGAATGCTTTAGACCAATTTTTAGATTTTTTTTTAATCAAAAATATGAATGAACAAATATTACATATTCATATGATGCCATTTTTTATGGTCCAAAATTGTTTTCTTTTAATTCTTTTTTTTTTTTGGATTAAAGAGTTATTTAGCAATAATTCTAAAAATTCCATTAAGTATATGAGAATATTTTTTTATATTTTAATATAATTAATATAAATATATTGATATAATTATAATATTTTAAATAATAATAAAATATATGATAATATGAAACGTTAATCTAGTAAAAAAATACGAATTATTATTCTTAATAATTTTGAGGTTCATCATATAAAATTTTAAAGTTAATTATATAATCGATTTATTATAGGTAGCCAACTATATCAGTTTGATAATTTAAGCAAAATAAAAAAAAATGAATTAAATTATATTCATTTAAATTTTTAATAGAATTATTTACAATTGTTATAATATTTAAGAATTATTTTTTTTCATCTAAAAAAGAGAGTTCCACTAAATTATTAAACTAATTATTTAATTAATATAAATTTATTAAAACAAATAATATCAGATCATATTTGGTTATTCAAATATTAAAAACTTAAAGTCATCTATATCTTAAGATTTTTTTTAATCATTTGCTATGACTTTCCTTATCATTTTCTTTTTCTTCTAATGCAACAAATTAATTTTTTCTTCAATTGTATTTGCACACAGAAATCTAATTACATTTACTTATTTCTTTTATCCAATTCTATCAGCTCTCCCAATAGCTTGATCTTCAATAGCTGGCTAAAAATAAAATTAGATAAAATACATTCCACCAAGGATCAACTAAGAAAACATGATTAGCCATTGTTAAATTTAATCCAGTGGATGTTGCCCTTAAAGATAATATTAAAGCAGTAAAAGCAGGATGCTATTCAAATGATTAAATAACTTTATTTCTTTATTCTACAGACATAGCTCCTGTAACTACTTAACACCAAATCTCTTCCTCTAGAAATTTTTCTTCTAGTAATCTAATCATTTCTATCCATTAGGTGAAGATAAGACATTTTTCTCTTTTGATTTGAACCTTTTTGGTTTCATTAACAACAGCAAGCATTTTACTACTAGGTCCCCATTTTGTTTATTTGATTTCTTATACTTCAATAGAATTACTCTACACACTCATAATGTCTTTTAAAGTTAATCTTTTAGAACAGGTTGGACATTCTCCAAGGGTTTCAATAACTTCTTTGAAACAACTAAAACATTATAAAATAAATGATACTTATGACAATAGACATGCCCACATATAGATATATCAAATGTAGTAATCCCATCTTCAGAACAAAGTGTACAGTCATTTAAATTACCTCTTTATATTAGATCAATTAATGATTATCTTTATTTATCAGAAATATCTTAATCATTTGATTTTTATTTGGCAAAAAAGTTTTCTATACAATATTTAATTTCATCAATAGAATTTGTATCTAAATTAATTCCTTTTAAAGCTATTGAAGGATGATCACAAGTCATTCTTAATTTATTTATGATTTGAAAGATATGGACAAATTGTCTGCTTTTTTCAGAATTTAAATAGACTTTAAATAATTATTAAGTTCCCTCAAAAAATTTATCATAAAGTGCTCTTTCCTTATTTTCTAATTTAACCCAACAAATAGATTCATTTATTTGTAATTAATTTTGATTATTCAATTATTATTTCGTTCTTCTTAGAATAATTGGTTTGATTATCTCTCCCAAGATACATTGTTGTTCTTCTTCATTTTCTTCTTTATTAATGTAAGCATTCCACCAATAACTATGAAATATAAAAATAAATAATATACTATTCACCAAATGTTTCTACTCTCAAAAATGATAATAAACTAAATAAATCGTCATGTTTATTTTAAATTGGGGTACCAGTTAAACACCATCGACATTCACTTTTTAAAGCCATAGCACTTCTTGTTTATAAAGTATTTTTAGTTTTTATATTATGAGCTTCATCTAATATAACTCTATAATAGTTAAAATCAAATAAATTAGGGACTTTCCCTTAATTATTTTTCTTTGTTTTTGTACTACATTCATTATTATTTAAACTTATTTCTTTTGATTCCCCAAAGAATTTAGATTTTTCAGATTTAGATGATTTTAAATCAAAAATAGATTTGAATTCTTCACTTTAATCATAATTCTAACAAAAATCTTAAGAATCTAATTCAATTTCAAAACTATCATTTAAAATTTAAGTATCATTACTAATTTTAGATTCTTTTAAATCTTTTAAATCTTTATATTCTTTATATTCTTTTTATTCTTTATATTCATTATCTGGTCTATTCCTTACTTTTTAATATATTTCAGTATCTTCTAATCCATTTTCCTTAAGCCAATTAGAATAATTCTATGCTAAAACAGTATATGTTGTCAAAATAACATCATAATTAGAGAAATCAATTTTCTTATTTCTACTTGACATTTTATAAAATATCAAAACTTAAAGACTATTAGGTTAAGAATGTTTTTTAATTTCAGCTTACCATTATAATAAAACAGATTTTGGAACTATTATTAATGTAACTCTTCCTTTTTTTTAAGTTTACAAAATCAAAGCCAAAGTCATAATAGTTTTACCTAATCCCATTTCATCTGCAAGAATTCCTCCTTTAGTAGAATTATAAGATTAAAATTCATCTGTGATTTTACCAGTAAATGTATTCATATATAATTTTTTTCCATTTTCTAAAAGAACTTCTTCCCATAAAGGAGATAATTACCATTAACCTTTATCTTTAGCTTCTTAATTTTTGGGATTAGATATTATACCTTCTCTCCATAACATCCATGTTAATGCTTATTTCTAATGTTGTTTTAATTCACAAACCATAGTTTTTGGTTTAGAATGTTCATATATTTCTTAATCTTTACTATTTAAAAATGAATTAATTTCATTTATTTCTTCAGACTCTTTTAATTTACCTGTACAATAATCTATCATTTTTTATACTTATTCTCTTCTAGTGATTTCCAATTATTTTAATGATTACTAATATTTTTAACAATCACATAAATTCCCTGAAGAAATCTATAATTCAAAATATTCTTTGTCTTTCTTATGATTTATACCTCCTACAATAACTTAAATAAATGGATTTTAAATCTCTTTATATAAGGATGAATTCTCAGCATTAAGTGATAGAAATGTCTTTATACTCAATTATTCAATATTATCAACCTTATATCTCAATTCATTAAGTTTATCAATGCTTGGTTAATGATTATGAAATCCTTAACATAAAGATTGATAAGTACAATTCAATTTTAGAAACAATAATTCAAAACAATACTTTTAATAATTCTTTTATTTGTGTTCAGGTACATGTTTAGTAGATGTAGATATAAACTTCTATATTTCAAGTAATAAAGTATTCATGTATTTTTTAAAATAAACATTCTAATAAATAGGTACTTCTTATTGAATAGGTGTAAATTATGTTTCTTCATTAGTATAATATTTATTTTTTGATAAAAATAAACAGGAACTCTTAAAGTCTTTAAGAGAATATAATTTATTAGAAAATGCTGAATTTTACAATGACTTTTTATAATATTCATTGTTTGTAATGATTACTCTTGCAAAATCTTTGAATGTTAAATCAAGTCTAAGAGGTTATCCCATCTGAAGTGAATGAAATTTCTCCAATTAAGTAAAAAATATCTTAACATACTTATCTGATTTGATCATTGCTGGTATTGTTCTTTAAAGATTTAATAAATCAAATAATAGTAAAAGTGATAAACGAGCAAAGTATTATAAATCTACATTGAGATCTTCTTCTGATTCAGCATATGAAAATCTTTCTCTGTTTACAAAACCATCTTAGAATGCTTTTTAATTGAATTTAGATATATCAAATTAATCATTTAATGCATTCTATTTTAAATAGACATCCAATCGTATTTATCTTAAATTATCTGGATATTTGAAATTGACTTATCTTGCAATTACCTTAACATAATCTATTGTTAATAAAAACCACCATATTTCATCATAACAATGAGAAATTCTTCCATGAATTTATAATGGTTTGTAATGTATTTGTTTACCAATTTTTTTTTATTTAAGAACCAATGTTGACTATTTGAAATTCATAGTTTTAGTAACAATGTATGTTGATATATTTTCATTTTTTAATGAACAAATAGGATTACTAAAATCAATCATTTGTGGACAAAGAAATGCTTTATCATTAGGAGCTAATTCAATATAGGAATTAGATTCATAATAGTAAGGTGCTAGTAAACTTCCTAAATAATACTTGGATTCTTTTTTCATCTATTAATAAAAATTTAAGGAGGGTAACATGAATTGTTTAGTATAAACATCATTATCCTGTTATTTTTTTTCTGTTTTACTCAAAAATAAAATATCAACTATAATAGTAAGCTATATAAATAAGTAATTTATATTAAAATAATAT
This sequence comes from Paramecium primaurelia, assembly GCA_905182975.1. Classification (NCBI taxonomy): domain Eukaryota; phylum Ciliophora; class Oligohymenophorea; order Peniculida; family Parameciidae; genus Paramecium; species Paramecium primaurelia. Next base: position 224,538 of record CAJJDM010000057.1, read on the forward strand.
TAATATTAATCATTCAGGTTCTTCTTCTTCAGATTCTTCTTCAATTAATCCAATATCATCTAATATTGTTATAAATAATTTAAATACAATTAGGTTGTGATTATGTAATAAGTGGTCCATCAGTCATTTCATCAAAAACTAATTCAAATTTATTCTCAAGATAATTTTCACAAATAATCTTTTTAGGATTATAAAAGTTTGGAGGAGGAAATATTGGATCTAATGCAATTCTTCAATATTTATTATAAATACTTGAATGCATTATCCAGCATTTAAGGTATTAATTTAGATAGTAAAGGACAACAAATTTCAATTGATGGATTTGTATTTGCCTCAATCATTTTAACATTAAAAGCATCATCAATCATAAAATCTAATCCAAATATTTCAAAAGTGTTTTCTCTTTTATTTTAATCTATTTTACCATATACTGCTTTAAATTATTCAGTTGCCATTTACTATAAATATATGTATATAATAAAATACTTTCATTTTTGCATATATCTTATTAAAATCACCTCCAAGATTTTCAACATAGACTGAAAATTCTTCAAAACTAACTTTATTGCCTTTTTCATATTTTCCATAATCTTCTCCTTTTTTTTAAACAGCATCATTAGTTAAATGAATCATTTTATTAGTAAGATTTTTCATTGTAAATTCTTTACTAGATGTTCTAACATAACCTTCAGTATACCAATAACCTTTTTAATTTCCATTGATTGATACATACATACTATAACATCTTATATCAAATTTGCGTTTATTATAAAGTAAAGGTCTATCAATATACAATTAAACAATAAATGTTTTATAACTTCCATTTTTATGCATTTCTCTTGAATTTAAAATAGATTGAATTTCATTTAAATCTTCAGATACTTTTATCCCATTACCTCTATTTGTAATTTCTCCTGGTTTTATAATCCATATATTTCTACGTTTATTTTTTTCATCATTTTCTTAATTTATCATTTATTATCTTTCTTTATATGCTTCCATAAATTGATGATACTCTGGTCCATCAAGACTTTTAATATGATATGTAACTGGTAAATTTTCAAAAACATTTAAATTTTATGATTCATAATATGCCTTCATATTATAAAATAAAGCTTTCTTATTTCCTAAATGAAAATTATTTTCTAAGTGATTATGTGCTTTAACAGGTTCATTATATATTGAAAGTTTGGGTTTGACTGTTTATGCTTACTCTAAAGTTAATAATTTAGATTATCGACCTTGTCCATTAAGAATTGTACTAAATTATCTTAATTCAGCATTTGAAAGAAATTTATTCCATTAATTATTAATCTTTTGTATTGCATCAATTTTAATTTATTCACTTTCACTTTATTCATCTTATTTAGAGAATCCTAAACTAACAGATCCTATTGTAGTTAGAGAAGAGGAAGCACTTTAACAACTCATTGATTCATTAGGATTTCTATTTAATGCTTTCATATTTTCATGAATTGTATTAACTTTTAATTGAGTCCAAACAAAATGACATGATTCTTATTCATCTTAAATACTCCACCACCATCTACTTTTTAAAATTTATCTTACTAACATTCCATTATTACCTTTTCCAACATATGCTTTGTAAATATTTTAATTTTGTTAAACAAATAGACAATTAGATAAATTCATTATATTAAAATAATGTCTCATAGATGCATATCTTTCTTAAAAAATTAAATCTTATGGATATTTTGGATCAAAATAATATATTCCATCAAATTTTTTTAATTTCTTCTTTTTAATATTAGGTAATTAAGTAGTGGTTGAATTAGGATTAGTTATTTACATAACTGTTGGAACATTTCCCATTGGTTCCATTTTAATATTCCTAGAAGTTTTGATTAATTATGAATTTTATCTTGCTTATTTATTTGTACGTACAGTTTCAGTTTCAATTTATGTAGTGTGTTTTTCCATTTATAATCTAATTTTTTAAACGATTTCTTTTTCTAATTTATTATCCATAGAATTATTTAAAAAGGAATCCTAAAATTTATTTCTTTCTACAATGAATAATTAATAGTACAAATAATATGAATTGGTTTAGATGATATGTTCAAAGTGGATATTCCATCTGTTTATGGAAATATTTACATAAATCTTCCTTATTAATATTTTAAATGATTTGATTTCTTAGACTTTGGTGAGTTACCATGATTATTTGCTATGATAATTTAATAATGAATTTTTACATTTCTTTTTCTTTACATGTTATATTTATTTAAGAACATGTATATTATTGACTTTTTCTATTTTAGGTAAAATTTATTATGCTGGACTTTCAGATCTATCTAATTGATCATATTTATATTATGTAAATAATTTTGGACTAAAATCTTTCTTTTTTATAACTGCTTTTATAGAATCTTTTATTAGTTCCTATACTCCTGGTGATTTTAATAATTATTCCATTGAACGATGTTTTGATGGAGTCAAGAATTCAGTTGTTGATTACTACTATTATTTTAATGTAGCTTAATTGATCATTTGACTTATGCTGAAATTTAAGTTTGGCATAGAGAACTATTCTGTTTTATCCTAAATTAACAAGTTCATTATAAATAAATATTATTATATAAAATATAACAACTTTAAATATCATATGTTGTATTGAAATAAAAGAGCTAGTATTATTATCTTATATGTTTCATTTTAAATATAAGATATTTTAATATAAATTTAGCTTATATATTAAATATTCTTAAATATAATATGGTTCAATGATGAGAAAATGAAATAAAACTATTATTTTAATAATAAATTATATGTTAATAAATTTGCTTTTAGTTTTCATTTATTTTGTAAATAGCAAGAATATTAAAGCAAATCGCAATTTCAAAGTTCCTTAAATTACTGCTGATTATTTAGTGAAATGTAAGAATGTATTTACATATTATTTGGAATAAAAAAATAAAATAGTTTTGGAAGAAGAATTCTAAGCTGAAAAAACAGAAATTGATCATATATCTGCTGCTGATATTTAAGGAATAGCAGAAGACAAACCAATTATATTTGAAAGTCCAATTTTATTATAATCTGGACCAATCAGATCAACAACATTGTATAATCAATTTGGATTTGTTCAAACTTGGACAATCTTACATCATGATGATTTTGAAAATAGGAACTCTATGCTTGGTTGGAATATACCTCATAGAGCTTATTGTGAACTAAAGGGAATCCATTATACTGATGTAGAAGGCTCTCCATAAAATGATCATTTCATACATGAAGCTAATTGTAATGTTAATAATCCAAGTCTTCAGAAAACGTACAATACCAATATAGAACATAATCATATAAGAGTCAGTGCAGAATTAACAATCTTTGGAGATTGGAATGGAGATAGTATTAACGTCTTAATTGACAATAAAGTTGCATGGAGTAAAGTATTTTAAGGGGAAATCACTTAAGCAGAACATCCTTGTCCTGCTTTATTTGCACTTGGTATTCCTGTTTAATTTACTATGGAACATAAAACACATGAATTTACAATATCATTTTAAGCAAATCATAAAAGACATCCTTGTGATGGCAGTTTTGGAGTTGATGATATTATAGTTTATTATAAATAATGAAAATTAATTAATGTAACAATTATTGAAACCTTCACTTAATTTTGATTTCTAATAAGTTGTATTTGAGGATAACCTTCAATCAACATAATAAATCAGTGCCTAATAAAACAAAGATAAACTTAATCAATAATTCAAAAAATAAGATAAAAAAGTAAATTAAAAAAACATTATCAGACCATTGAGTTAATCAGGATAAAGATCATCTTCAAATAAAAAGGATTTAAATTAATAAACTAAGGGAGTGGAATCTAAACAATTAACATAATAACATAGTTCTCCATAACATTTTTCTGCTAAATAAGTTAAATTTGATAATAATAAAACATAAGGGACAACTTCTAATATATAATCTAATTGTTATTTTTCTTAATAAAACAATATTCTGGTAAAATAACCTATATATTCAAAATAATAACAAATGGACAATAATAACAATAAATAATAATATTAAAAATAAAATAATATTAAAAATGCAGGTATTTTTGATTGGGATGATGATGATAGGGATTTGGATAATAATTTCTTTATTTCTTAGAGTCCTACATCTAAAATTCATATTTAAAAGTATGAATCTATTGAAAAGGCAAATTAATAATAGTTTATATATAAGTAATAAAAGACTAACATTATTGAAACCTCAATTAAATAAAACCAAGACATATTAAAATAATAATAAAAGGAAATATAATAAAAATTGGATAATATATAATAATTGCGAATGAATGAATTGCTTTAAAATAATTTGGTATTAGAATAAGTTCCACATTTAGATGAAGAATAATATTATGATGATTTTGAATAGGAAAAGTAAACTTAAAAGAAATCTACTTAAAAAATGGAGTATGAATAAGTATATGATTAAGATAACTTTGAAATTGATGAAGAAAGTAAGATAATAAATAAGGATTAAGAAATTTAATAAGTTTAAGTAAGATAATAATAAGAAATTGAAACTAAATAATCTTAAATTAAATTAGAGAAAGTTTAAGATAATAATAAGAAAGTTAAATCAAATGAAAGTTTAATAAAGACATCCAAAAAAGTAGTATATAAGGCTAAAAATGCTAAAGAAAGAAAAGAAGAAATAATGAATATGAGATCTGATCTTGAAAAGTATTTGTTGTAGAATAACACTAATATTTCTAAGATGTTTTAAGAATTGTAAGATACTAAAGATAAGGAAAGAATTATGATAGAAGTAAGTACTAAAAGGTAAGATGAATTATCTTAAGCAAAACTCACATTAAAATAATTAAAAGAAAAATTTAGTAGATAAAAATAGATTATTGAAGTAATTATTTAATTTATTTATTTAAGGAATTAGATAAGAAAGAACATTATGCTAATTAAATTATATAAAAGTTGACTGAGAATAAACAAAAATATAATTAATAATGGGAGAATCAAATAGAGAAATTTATGGCATGCAAAGTTATTGCTAGATTTTTAAAAGGTAGAAGAGACAGAAAATTATTTACAGAATTTCGAAGACAAAGCTTTATTAATAGATTAAAATAATGATTATAAATTTAATTAAAAAATGGCAAAATTTATCGATTATTTAGTTGATACTGGCATTATTGCTAATAATTAATAAATATCAACTAACAATATGATGTTTTAATTATCAGATTATTTGAAAAATCTCACAGCTTCAGATTCATTTGATATGGCCAACAGAATATATGATTGTTGGAAATTAAAATTAAAGCAAAAATAAAATCCAACATCCTTAATTAAGATATTAACAAAAATAGCTTTATAAAAACCATTTAGAATATTGAATTCTTAAAAAATATTAAATAGTCCCTAGTAATTGAGAAATTCATAAAAGTCATTAAGTTAACAATAGCTTTAATATTAATCTCCTGTAGATAAATTTAAACTTAGTTAAATGGGTTTTAATGATACATGTGAGAGATTATATTAAGATGGAATAGCTTAGAAAGTAAAAAAGTAAAATTATACTAACTGACATAGAGAATAATTTGAACAAGAGAAATGTAAATAAGAATTAAGAGATTGTACATTTAAACCTTAAATATCAGCAGAAAGACTTGGTAATAATGACACTGAAGTTTTTGATCGTTTATATAAAAGTCAACTTGCTTGTAAAAATGATTTTTCAGAAGTAAAACAAAAATAAGAAATTGTTTAATGTACATTTACACCTTAGATTAATAAATAATCATCAATTTCTAATTATTAACCTATAGAATAAATCTTTGATAGATTATATTAAGAATCAATAAATAGAAATAATATGAAATTAAGTTTAGCTCCAACTAGAGAAGAAAGAGAACTTTAGTAATGTAGTTTTAGGCCATAAATATCCTAAAGATAATTAAATAGAAGTGGTGATGATAGTAATAAATAATAACAACTTAATTAGTTTTTGTAAGATTACATAATGAATCAGCTGAGAAATAATAAATAAAAGCCTTTTAAAAACTTGAATCAGAAACAAAAGAATTAGAAAGTTGTACATTTAAGCCTAAAATTAATACTCATACTAATTTTTCTACTAGTTCTTAACCTGCTTTTGATAGATTATATATGTTATCATCTAAATCTAAATAAACAGGATTGGAAGACAGTTAAAAAAGATAAAAGACAAATCCTAAATCTATTGGAACAAATGAGTCTCTTTATGAAAGAATGAAAAATCATGTAAATAAAAGGAAACGAACTCTAAATATAATACAATAAGAATATGATAAAGAGTTAACATTTAAACCTAATCTTAATTTAAGATAAGGAAATTTATAAAGTAGATTAGAAAGTAGGAATTAATCTGTTATTTCAGTAAAATCAGAGACAAAAATAAGATAAAACATCAATTCATCATCATAATTATCATCAATTAAGTTGTAGAATACAAGAAAATCATAATAAGATAAAGAGAATGATAATTTCACTATGTTTACTGAAACTGCACATTTTAAAAATGATTAGAAACAAAAAAATAGTATTTTAGATTTAAAACTATGAAATATATATATATATATGATTTAATAATTTCATACTATTAATAATATATAAATGATAAAATGAATATTAAAATAAAAGTATAATTATTAAATCATATAATACAATTTTAGAATACTCTATAAACCATTATTAATTTTAATAAAAATATATTAATGATAAATAGATTGTAAGTTGGATACTTATTAATTGGATTTACAGCAGGATTTTATTTTGCAATTAACTTAGATTAAGCATATTACTTCTCTTTGCATCATAAACTATTCTTACCTTTAAGAGATGAATTAAACAAGACTGATAAATCATTTTCAAAATTATTTGATACTTTCAAAGAGGGAATCAAGAATGCTTATGATGATATTTGAGTTAATATAAAAATATTAATGAATTTAAATTATATTGACAATTATGGTTAACAAATAGATGTCTAATCTTAACAATAAAAACCATCAAGTATTCATTATTCACATAGAGAATATACTTTTGCTCCATATAATTAGAATTAAGTAGTTAATATGAGCAATAAGTAATCTCAATAAGATTCAAATTTTATTAACAAATATCATAATAGTAGCCTACCACCTAATAATTATACTAAAAAGAAATCACCTAGTTAACCTAATTCATATTTAAATAAATTGAAATAATAATATGCTCCATTATAGTCAACTCAATCAACACATCATAGTAATCATAATTAATCAAATGAAAGTGAACACTAGAGTTATGAATAATTAATGATTTATAATAATTTATTGAAATTGGAATTGGAAAAAAAATTGTTTAATTGTGGAGTTTTTGTTATCAAATAAAATAATGGAAAATGTGTTGATTTTTATATAGAATTAAAAAGATAGAAAGAATATTATGAAAATTAAATCTAATAATTATAAGGAATAATTTAAAATTATCAAAATAAACCTAATGAATATATTGATCTTAATGAATATTAGCATTAAAATCAAGAATTAAGTAAATCTATAGAATAAGCAATTTCAAAATTAACATTAGCTAATCAAACAATCAATTAATTAGAATAAGAAAAGGAATCATTATTAGATTATGTTGATAAATAGAAAGATATTGCTGAATAATTAAAATAGTAAAATGATTAAAAAGATTTAAAGTAGAAAGAAATGAAAATTATGATTTTATAATTATAAAAATAAATAGAATAATACAACATTGAATTAATGGATAAAGAGGATTTTATTAAAGAAATTAGTGAGATATAAAATAAGAATAAAAGTTTATTATAAGATGAAATAATGAAATATCAATCATAAATTACTATATTACAAAGATAATTATAAGATTATGAATAATAAAATAAAGATTTAAGTAGAAAATTTAATGATAGTGCATCATAAATATAAATGATAATTAGATAATCTGATGATAAATAAAGTTAAATTTAATTTACATAGATGTAAGATAATCATAGTGTTTGTGAATTTGATAGTAATTTAAAATCATCAAGAAATACTAATATTATATAAAAGTAATAATAGGGTTTAGATTAGATGATTCGAATAAATAAATAAACTCTTTAAGATTTTTAATAATAATTGATATTACATTAAAAATTAGGAGAGTATTAAGAGAAATTGAGTAATTAATTATAATAGATTGAATAATAGAATAAATAATTAATTACAATTACATAATAAAATTAAGAAATGATTTAATAAAATAATTGTCTTAAAGAGAAAGAAACTAATCTTAATAGGGAGATTTAAGATTTAAATTAGAAAATTGAAAGACTTTAATAAGAAAGATAAGAATAAGTTGAATAAATGGAATTATTATAATAATAAGTAATTGATCAAAATTAAATAAATTAAGATTTAAATACTTAATACTTTAAATAAATTGATGAATTATAAAATCTTAATCAAATATAATAAAAATATAATACATTATAAATTAAAATTTAAGCAGATGTGGAATATTATGAAAAGTAAATCATTATATTTTTATTTTAGTATAATTACTGATTTTAATAACTAATTAATTAAAATTTAGAAGAAGATAGAAGAAATATTTGTTAAATTATAAATTTTTGATTTAAGTAAGATTTAAGTAAATGAAATCTCAGCCAATACAATATTAGTATCTCTTGATCATCTAGAAACTTTAGTAAATAGAAATCTTGGATGTAATAAAATTTAACTTAATACTTCAAATTAAATTAATAACACATAGTTAAATTTCTCAACCAATCAAACTCCAACTAATATGGTACAACATAGTAAATACTTTTCAAATGAGTATTTTGATAGCAATCAAAAAAACAGTATGTTGAGTAACTAAAGCAATCAGAATAAACCATATTTAGTGAAGAGGAATTACTATTTATGAATTTTATTTTATTTATATGCTTAAATCAAATAAACTAACTTCTGAGTCAGCTTTAACTACTAACAGACCAACTAGTCGTATAGATACTTCATAATTAAACAGAGGATATTCTTAATACACCTAAAGATAAAGTACAAACAAAAAATTATGGATAAAAATTAATAAAGTCACTGAAGATGTTACTGATTCTAAACCTTATATTGCAATTGAAAAGTAAAGAAATACAAATTCATGTCATATAAGAGTAAATTTAATAGTAATTTTAATTAGTCATCTTTAAGTAGGAAGACAAGTTCAGATATAAAAAATTAAATAGATTATAATGAAATTAAACATTACATTAAAGAAGTTGATCATAATTATGAGGATGAACCATTTTCCAAAAAGGATAATCAAAAATTAATATTATAATATTAAAAGGAAAAGAGACTCAATCATTTAAACTTAATATTAGCAACATTTAGAGACAGGATAAAAAGTAGAAATATATCAAATGATATAGAATCTAATAATTAATAAAGTATTTATATAATTTGATGAATAAAAGAATTTAACAATAAAATTAAGATAAGATCAAAATAGATTGCAATAATTAAGTACTTAATTAATAAAATCTTAGATAACAATCTGATAATCAAATAGGCTTTAAAATTTCCTAATTGAAATAACAAAATGCATCATAATAGCTAATTTACAGTAATTATCTTAAAGTACTAAATAATTTTAAATTTTATGAATATAGTCTTTTAGAGCCTCTTCTGATTATATTTTGAATTAAATTCCACATATGCCTTCTTAATAAATATCAAAATTAACTGATGACTTAGGAAATTTAGAGAATTATAAGTAAAATACCATTTATAATAAATCAATAAGTTTAACAAGTGATAGAATTGAGAATACAAAAGAATATTATTAGAGACCTTAAATATCCATGAAATAAATTCTAAGAAGAAATTAAAAGAATCCAGATGAAATAGATAATTAAATATTTATGGATGAATCAATAATTAGTGAAACTGAAGGTATATAAATTATTTTAATAAATTTAGCCAAATTAAATTCATTATATGGAGAAAGTATTTCTATTTAAAAGAATTTATTATAAAATTAGAAAAGCAATCCAATAAAAGTAATAAATGCAATTAAAAAAATGGATTAAATTAAATCTATTATAAATAATGTAAATGCAAATAAATTAATGAATAAGTTTATAATATGATTAATAATAAACACTCATTTTTTACATATTTTACAACTATATTATTCCATTTAATTAGCTTATTCCTATGTTAATCCCATACATGATAAATGAAACCATTTATTACATTAATCACATTAAATATACAATAAATCCTTATATTAAAAATATAATTTTTTACAGGATTTTAAGGTTATTCACAAATACATACCTTTTTCCATTATGTAATAGGTGGTTCCAATTATTTACTTATAGTATTGTATTTGGCTCTAGTAAAATAGGCATTTGAAGTTCCAGTGTTTTCAAATTCATCAATATTCATATACAATCAATAAATAGGATTGTAGTTTACTCAGTTAAGAATAAATTCACATTCAGAAAAAGAGTCTTTATCAATTGAATCTGCAAGATCTTAATAAGTACAATACCTACAATCAAACAACTTAAATTTACCATTAAACTTCAACTAAAGGAACTATTGTTTTATCATCTTATTGATAACCATAAAAATTTTAAATTAAACCAATCTATTCTATTTGATTAGTTGTCTTTATTAATACACTATCACCAATTTGATATCTCTTTTTATATATCATAATGTCTTAATGCTTAGTGCATTTAAGCAAAAATTATTCTTTTTTTGATAGTTAATGATCAGCTGCATTACCATTTCTACACTCTTATAAAGTAGTTGAAAAATCTGCACTATTTTCTTTGGCACTTATTTCCTATCGTTAATTCATTAAATTAATTATTAGGATGACAGAAAGAGTTTACATTCAACTTTTTCTCTTTTATTAGAATCATTAATCTTAAGATATTTATAAAATTATTCAGAAGATCATATTATAATCATTCATCGAACTTTATTAATGTTTCTTTTAGAAGCCTTATAGGTCTTCTAATGCTTTATCCCGCAACTTTACCATCAGCTGTAACATCTCTATATAATAATATTGTTAGATTATCAATTGTATTTCCATAAATTTGAGAATAGAATTTTGTAATCTAAATATTAAATATAATTTACATAATAGGAAGATAAGAATGAAAACAATAAAAAGTTAATTGGATCTTGAATAATAATGGTTGTTCTAGTAATAATCAAGAGTAAATATGTAAATGACAAGCATAAACATGAGATAGTTAGACAACATGAATTAGTAAACAATTTACCATATTATTATTAAATTTATGTTTGTTACATTAATTTTTAGTCAAATAAATATTAACATTTTGCATTTAACAAAAAACCATCAGGTCTTATATATGATAGTATGTAAGCTCTTTCATTTATAGATAAAATATTTGATGTCAGATTTGAAACTTTATAATTTGGATTTTTGATCATAATTAACCATAAATATATCTTAATTATCATTTTTGGTATCCTTACAAAAAATATCAAAAATTCACCTAACATTATTATTCCTAATTTGTTAAATAGAAAAAATAAAAGAATTTTCTTAATTGATTTATCTTTTTTAAATTTTAAATTATTTAATTTTTCTCTTATAAAAAAACTATACTATTCCAAAATAATGCCAATTATCAGAAATTTATTAATACCTGAAATTACTAAAAGAATTAGAAATAGGCCTAATATATGAATAATTCCAAATATATAAGCAAATAAATTTAATTAAAAAGTATTAAAAGGATATCTTTATGTTATCACATTTCCTATTGTCAAAATATTACTAATTTAATTGTTTTAAATACTTAGCAATTAATACCCAAATAAAAAAGATTACTGCAATTATAATTCCAAAAACTATGGGTATTAAATAAAAATGAGTAAAAATTGATTACTTATTAATATGGCAATTTTCTTAAATTTAAGATTTATAATCATAAAAATAATTAACAATTGTAATCTTTAATCCAATGGTCTAATATTTTTTATAATTATAAATTAAATCAAAAGTGTAATATATTGCAAGTATAGCAAAAAATAAACCTATAATTAATGGTGAAAAGATAATAGTGAAATTTGAGTTATTAATTTATACTATGCTAATCATTTCTGAAAGTGTTAATTTAGTTGAATTGCTATTTAGTTATTACAATTTCAATTATAACTTATAATAATTGATAAAAATAAAAGTTAATAAAATAAGAACCAATATTAATGTTACTTAAATAATCCAAATTGTTTTCTATTATAATTTTAACAGTAAAATATAAACTATTTAACTATCATATGATTATTTATTAATACTTAATTAATGTACAAAATAAAAATGTGCATAATATTAATAAAAAACCATTCTTAAGATCTTGAAAAAACCAAACAATTCTATAAGATTCTAAACCAATTAAAACATTTTTGAAATAGCTTGACTTTGTTGGCAAACATACATTTATGAATTTAAGAGAATCATAATATATCAAACTAAAGTCTTTATCACCAATTAATTGATTATTTTAGCAAGTTTTAATTAATTGATTTGGCATACATTATAACTCAAGCAGCTCTAATATATATTTATTTCTTTAAACCATCTACTTCATTTTCATTCTCTTATATTGGACATTCTTTTACACAAACTGTTAAATATAAAGATTTATCATTTGCAGGATTACTAAAATATATATATTTGTATTATTCTAGGCCAACACTTTATCCACATATATTACCTCATAATGTAGAATGCATTATATATACCATTTGAATCAAATGGAAATCCTAATTATTTTGAGTTACCAATAGCAAAACTCAAAAAAGATATAAAGATAACGATTGATTGAAATATCAAGAAATATATTGAATATTGATTATCTTGATTTAATCTTGGTTATTAGTAGTCAAGGTCTAAAATATATAAATCGTCTTTGATATGCTAACCAGGATAATTGCTGTTGTTATTCATAACAATAGTTTAATCCATGAAATAAAAAATTTGATATAAATTTTTATTTTTTTTTTAATTTAATAGTGATTATATACTATTTGATTCAGTCCATGATTATGATGGTCTCACAACTGTCTTCATCTTAAGATTAATTAAACTCTTATTAAAATTTCTTTTAAAGGACTTATTGATTTTTTTCTTATTGGATTAGCATTCTATTAATATTGGATATTCTATTTTTAACACTTTGAGCTAAATCATAAATCCTATTAAACTTTTTGTTCTCAATTTAAACATATTAATTTTAATATAATTCTTTTATTGCTTTGTCATAAGTATCAACCATAGGTCGATGAGTTTTTGCATAATCAAATGGTAATTTAGATGTATTTTTTGGTTGATCTCCTTAACTCTAAGCTAATCTAAAAGGAGATGTTTAAGATACACTTCCTTAACTACCTGATCTCATTAATTGACTTTTAATTACACTTTAAGTAGATGAAAGCATATTAAAAAATTATTAAGGACTTCCACATAATTCAGGGGATTCTCTAAGATCAACAGACTTTTTATCATGACTTTTATTATTTTGAATAGTATTTTAAGAATGAGAACTTTTATCATTAACTTTAATTTTAATATCAATATCTAAATTTTAGAAATTAAATAAATACTTGAATCTCCACGTTAGGTTTTACTTCCATTATTACTTCTTTGTGCTAAATAACTTTTATAGATTTCATTGTGTGTTTTATTTAACTTTTCAATAATTTCAATATGTTATGTTGGTCTCTTTTTTAATGCTTTATTAATTTATTAATTGACATTAGAAGTATGAGAACTAAGAGGTATATCTCTATTTTTATCTCTTTAAGTAATAGATTTTTAATGCAAAAGATCTTTCACATTAATTTATACTTATATTTTCTTTTAATCAGTAAAGTAATTATTAATTTCAATTTTCTTTTCATTATGTTCAATTTTATTTTACCATTTTGGTTATTGATATTCACTAATATCATTATCTATCTTTTTATATTATTAAATTTACTTTTTTTTTTATTTTTTAACTTAATAAACGAAAACTTTGTTAATTTTATTTTTCATTATCTTTAGAATATTATTCTAAAATTTTATTGATTCTATCTGATTTAAGATGTGATCTACTAGAATATAAATTTCCTTTATTATTTTTAGCTACATTTTCAACCTCTAAATTTTGAATTTTTGATTTAGTTAATATATAATAAGGTGATTTTGTATTTGATTGTAAAATATCAAGTACTTTTTTCCAAGCTTAGAGAGCATTATTTGATTATCCTAATTCATAAAATGTTAATCCACTATAAAATAATAATATTGCTTCTAATGATTGTAAAGTCATAATAGAAGAATGATCACCTAAAAATAATCTAATTTTTGGATTAAGTTATTAATCTTATAATTAATTTAATTCAGTAAAGCTTTATTCTATATATCTACTAGCTTCTTAATATTTTTCATTTTTAATAAAGAGAATAACTAAATTAATTAATGTGATAAGTAATGTTTCATCTGGAATAGATAATTGTAAATATTCAATAGATTATTTGAGATATTTTTCAGCTGCTTGAAATTTATCAACCCTGATGTTATTATGAATTAAAATTACATATAATAAAAACAACCAATATTATTTGTTACTACAGAGAGAAGATGATTAATTTATGATAATGGAATAGTAGGAGCTTCTTTTTCTTATTTCAAAGTAGTTTCTATTCTTCTTAATATTTAATATCCCTAATTATATTTTTCTAATTTTTATTTTATTCTTATTTACCTTCTTATAATAATTAAGTAGCAGAAATGTTCGCATCCATTATACTTTGATAAGCCTTTTAAGACATTTCACTCAAAGTAATTTTTGAAAATTAAACAATTAATTATATTTATAATTTAGATATCTAATGTAATATTATTAGCATCTACACACACAAATTTTAATTATCAACCTCTTGATTTCTTGTCTTCTGCTAATTATTTGAAAACCCCAAATAAAATCAAACTTCCACCTATTATTCCATTCAAACTTAGTATTTTATTGAAGATTACATAATCTATTATAATAATATACAGAGTTTATGAATAAGTATAATTGCATAACTTATCATAAGTAACTAATGTTTAGGCTCTAAATTAAATTAGTTATCCTAACATAGTAAATAAAGAGAATCCAGCTATATATTTATAATAACCATCGAAATATTCAAATCTGCCAATATATTATTATTGTAGACTTGAAGTAATAATGATCATTATATGAAAATATGATGTAGTGATTGTCGATGGAACCTCAGGACCTATCTTTTTCATTATAATAAATCCTAGTGATTGTATTACACTACAAATCAATATACATAGACAACCAACAATATGCATCAAAGGATCATCAACAGTGACTGTCGGGTTGACAACTAACACTATCCCAATAATACATATAATAGAATTTAAAAATCTAGATTTTGTTATTCTTTCTCTATTCATAAAACTTACCATCAATTAACTCCAAATTGAATTTGTAGCAAATAATATAGCTCCCTCAGAAAGAGAAATGAAATTTATTCCATAAAAGTAAAATAATGATCCAACAGCTCCTAACGTTTAGGATTATATCAAATATCTAGTTCTATTCTTTGGATGATAGTTTTCCTTATATTAGAACATAAATATAAAGGTAAGTGAAAAAAATGATCTCAAAAATAAACTTTATGGCACTACAGTAAAATGTGCTGATTTGTAAAATGTTATCTACACAGCATGAAAAAAGTATGCAACCAAAATATAAGCTATTGCTACATGTAAAGAATTTTTGGCTTCTAAGCTTTTTAGATATCCAAAAATATGGGATAAGCCCATCTATCACTCTTAATTAAATTTATTTCTGATTTAAATTAGAATCCTAATATTTATAATAAGCACTTTGACATTTTTTAATAGAAAATTATATTTAACTAAATCTGATCAAAACTCTCCATATTCCTTTATATATCTATATAACACACTCATTATATAAAAATAAGAAATATATAAAATCCTTTTTAATGCATTAAAAATAATTTATATATTCAGTGTCAATCTGAATTTATAATTTGAGATCTATTAAGGATTACAAAATCAACAGAGTAAGAGAAATCAAGATTTTTATTTCATATTATGTTTATTCAAATATAAAAAATTTATAAAATTTCTATTATGCGTTAAATGGTATTTTAACTTGTTATTTTTTTAAGATTTACTTTCACCTTCTTATAGGTCAAGAATGGTAAATACTATAAAAATATGGCTGCTCTTGATATTTAAAACTCTTTTTAATTTGTGATTGTATAAATGTTCTAAATCAAATCCTAATGGATTTATACTCCCTCTTTGGATGTTAGAATCTTTATTTATGTCATTTATACTTCATTCAAAATCTAGTTTTCGTTGGTAAATTAGTTATTGCAGTTTATTTCTTAATAGAAATAATAATTATTCTATTATGAAATTTAAAAATTAATTTTATAATAAGTTTTATGATTTTATGAATGTGTTTTAAATAAATATTCATTTAGAAAATTGCTTTTAGGACTCAATTATTTGAATAAAATCAATTTATTATATATTGTATAAACCTTTATTAAAATGTTTATTTATTCAAACAATAATATTCCTTTCCTTTTTTTTTTTGTATAGATAGTCTATACAAATATTGAGTGATTAAATAATTCTTGTATGAATTAAAAAAATCGAAAATGTTTGTTCTCAAATTTTAAAAGTATTATATATTATTGAGTTAAATTTATTGATTGATCAAAATAATTCAATATTAATTAAAATTTTAGATAAATAATTAAATAGTTATTAATTTAATTAATGAGTATAGAATTGATTTACTTGAATTTGTAATAATAATAATATGCTATAGGATTAGATTTAAAAATAAGTGGTTTGATAGCTACTCTAATATTTTAAGAAATTACAATAAATTTTATCTCTAAATTTAAGTTTTTTTAATTAATTACATAATTAAGTTTTTTAATGAATGATTTTCTTGTAATTATAAGTTAAACTTATTGTATTTGATATAATATTTATTTTTAAATGATAAAGATAGAAAATCTTATCAATAATAATATTAGTAGATGTGTAAGACTTTTAGAATTGAACTAAATGCATATATATATAAAAATAGTTTTATATATGTTTCTATGAATGGATCTATAAAAAGTGTTCATATTGATTAACAATTTAATCAATCTAACATATATTGGAATAAGCCAAAATTTTTCTCAGACTTATTTTAAGATTTAGAACTCTTTAATGACTAAGGCTAAATTTTTTTGAAGGATTCGTAAATTTTATAAAGAGCTTTTAAATTATGATATTTTGATTGCTATTATATCATTTTTATAATAGTAAAATAAAAATCACTAAATTATTTAAAGATTTGAAAGATTCACAAAATAATAAATATATGAAGTCAAAATAAAAATGAAATAAAAATTTAACTATTCATTCTAATATTGTTTACTTATAATAGATTGGTTATAAATAACGTTTTAATTGTTAAGCCATGATTAATCATATAGGAGATATTTTAATTCTTTATATAATATTTTTTTGTCTTATTTAGTTTATATATAGAACTTAATTAATGTCTTGAGGTGCATTTTAGATATAACTAAAAGTTGTTATACAAAGTTTATATGAATCAATTAGTGAGTTTGATTGAAATAGTCGTATTGAAAATATCAGTGATTAGCATAATTAATTTTAATATAAAATTAAACCTTATAAGATCATATATGGACCTAAAGTGCAAGGATCAAGGCTAAAAAATAATATTAAAAAAAAAGGCTGGACTTAAGTTAAAGAAAGCTCCATAATTTCCTGGTATGTAGATTTTTGTTAATTTTAGACAGAGTATTGACAGATGCTCTTGTGACACCATCGACTAATGTGAGGGAATCTCGAGAAAGCAATCTACTTTAAGGATTAGTATCACCTATAGATGATGAAAAGACTAATCAATTCAACTTTTTCAACTGCAATTCCCAAAAATAATTAGTTACTGTTAAAAAAGTCGATCCAATTGAATAGATCAAGAGGATAATCTCTGAAAATGAAAGACTAAGATTAACAATAAATTAAAAGCAGAAAATAATTGATACAAGGATGAAATAACGAAAAGAAATACCTGAGCTCTTATTATCTTAAAGAAATTCACGTAGTTTACTATAACCTCATGAAAAATAGAATACAGCAGATGATTATGGATACTTTTTAGATAAACAGTCAATATCTTAAAATTATAAACGTTCAATGTTGCCACAGATTGAATCTAAATAAAGTTCACCAATAACTCGAGATGAATGTGCTTTCACATTTGCGAATAATTTCTTTATAAAAGAACAAAAGGTCTCACCCAAAAAAATCAATATGATGCAAGCTTTTCCTTAATTGCATTTGTAAAGAAAATTTTTTACTTGATTTAAGTATATAAATCAATATTACTATCATTTTTTTGGCTTTAAGAACTCAAGTGCCTCTTAATAGAGAGCTTTTCGTAAGGCTTGTTCCTTAAGTTCAATATTATCGAAAGACCAATCGAAGGATTCCTTACAAACTTAAGGTGGATGATCAATGTATTATTATTTAAAATATGGATGCTCAATGCACTATTAAATTGTATATCGATTATTTGGATTATAGACCTTATTATATAAATAAAACAAATTTACTAACATATGTTCTAATAAATCTAGAGCTAATGGAGAAGCAAAAGGGAAAAAGTCTGCCCATTTGATAGCTTCTCTTTCTGGCAATTACTATAGAAATTCAGTAGATTATTCATCAATTTCATAAGGTAAGTCTTCCTATTTAGGTTTGCCAAGAATAGCAACAATTTTTTCAATTTATTCTTAATGATGCATACCTTTAAACAAAATAGTTCTTCCTAAGAGTTCACCCAAAATACATCCTAAAGACCAGATATCTATTGCTTTAGTATATTCACTTGAAGATAACAATACTTCAGGTGCTCGATACCATCTTTATACTACATAATCAGTTTAAATTGATGCATTATCCATCTCTTATTTTCTAGCTAAATTCAAATCTCCAATTTTGATATGGCAATTTGCATTTATAAATATATTATTTGGTTTTAAATCTCTATGAATAATATTTGCTGAATGCATATAATATAAGCCACTGATGATTTAATACATACACCAATTGATCTTCTTATCTGTCAATGGTTAAGGAGATTAAATGACTTTTTCTAAATCTAGATGCATAAGTTGAAACACTAAATATAAATCCTTATAAGTATCCTATTCATCAGGAACAATGATATCCAATAATTTAACAATGTTGGGATTATCAAAGAATTCTAATTTTAAATTATAATAATACTTAATAGTTTAATTTCTCTTAGTACCTTTTTTGCATCAAGTAAATCTCTAAAAACCATTGTAATCTATATATAATTGATAATCATACTTTTTTAATGGCAACATCAATATTATTCAATTTGTCCTTTCCTGAACAAACAAACCCAAAAGCTCCATTTCCTATGTTACGCTATAACTCATAATGAGTGTAAATTTCAAAAGTGCCTCCACCACATTATACTTTGTGTTTCAAAGGAATAGCTAATCTAATTTAAGGAGCAAGCTTCTATATTATGGTTTCTTCATTCTCAGCAATTTTCTTTAGAATAATGTCCTTCTTTTAATCCATTATTATTTTATTAATGAATAATTAACAAACAATTTCAAATAACTCCAAGTAAGAACAATAACCTGAAGAGGAATCTTATGATGAAGAAGATGATGAAGATTTATAAGAGTATACTCAAACAACTAATCTAAAATAATTGTTCAAAAACTAGGGTATTTTCAAAAAATCTAAAATTATTAGATTCTTTCATGCAGCAAATTAATATTTTGAATGAATAGGCTACTGTTAAAATTAAACAATAAAAACATAAAGAAGCATTGAAATTATTATAATAATCTGAACAAATGTTAGAAGTATCATTAAATATATATATATTTAAGTTTGCTGCCAGTTGCGGTAGAGTCATCGATAGAAATTTAATCATTATTATCTTATATAATTAAGCATGTGCATATCAATGGTATAGTTATCTTTATTATTACAGTTAATGGATATTAGATAAATGCTCTAAGTATTTAGATGGAGTTATTTACAATATGGAAATTGGTATTAAAGAAGATGAACAAGATTTGTAGACTCTTTCAAATGTACAAGAGAAACAAGCATAACTTATTAAGAGATAAGCATTTCTAGTTAAAGCTTATTTACAATATACTGCAATACTAAGTTAATTAGGAAAGTAATTTAGAATAAATATATAGACATAAGTAAGCTTTACTTAATTCTTAAAAAGCAGCTCAAACTATGAGAGAGTTATTTAAGATAGCCAATTCTTTTTGTTAGTAATGGCTTCAAATTAATGGTTCTTAAGGGACTGCTACTACTACATCATAATCTAATGTATCTGTTAGAAGTAAGTTATTTTTTTAAATAATAAAGATGAATCTTCTCATAATTTAGATAAAAAGAAGAAAAGCTAAACTTATTAACTCAAAGATGAAATTGAATTAGGTAGGTTTGTCATTGATAGTGCATAAGATGTTTTAAAAGATATGATTAAATAAGAGGACATATCCTCTATTCGTTTAGATCAAAAATAATTACTAAAAGAAACAAAACGTTAATTATATAATTGGAGAAACAAACCAGATAATAATGAAAAATCAAATAGAAAAGAATTAAAATTAGTGACTTAAAATGAAGAATATCAATCTTTGTTGGGTATTCAAAATTTGGCTGAATGGATTAAAAATTTTAATATTGGATCTATTATGCATATGGCACCTTAAATTTATGAAGATTTCACTTAATTTGGGGAAATGATTTTTGAATTAGCAAAAAGATAACTATTAGAAAAAGTAATCTATCTTTCAATCTCATATTTTACAATTGCAACAGAATTGAGATTTGTTGAATTAGAAAAAGCAAAAAAACATGGTGTTAAAGATGATAAAATTGATACTGAAGAATTTAAACTTAGTGAGTTATACCATCTTAAATCTATTGAAATTGCTTGTAGACATATTACCTATTAATCTCCATATATTTCTCATCTAATTACTAGCTATCATAAACATTATAATATGAATCTAGATGTTATTAGAGAAGAATCTTTATAATCAACAGCTTCTGAAAAGATAATAGAAGAATAAGAGTAATCTAATGTTAAAGGAAAGATGTTATAAATTTAAATTAATAAAGAGATTACAAATACTAAATTTGAAAAATAAGATCAATCTCCAAAACTTACAGGTAATTTCATTAAATCATTTCTTAATTCCAGATCACCTCCAAAATAGTCTTAATAATAATCAGTTAAAAATCTTATTAGTGAAACTGTTAAAATATAAACCAATCTATTAGAATAAATGATTAATAAAAAAAGAGGATCTGACTCCTCTCCTACTAATTAAAGGAACTCAATAAAATAATAAAATTAAGCAGATTTTGATTTCAGTATTTATTTAAAAAAACAATCTAATCCTTGCAACAGTAGTAATATAAATACTGATACTACATAAGATAATATTAACAGTGTTATGACTATTTAATTATAACCATATAAGAATAATAATATCAAAAATAATCTAAATAATATGATTAAATAATCAAGTCCAACTAATAATACATAGTTAAAGACTTTACTTTCAGATGCATGTAGAACAGAAAGATAAGTAATGACTGAATAATAGAATTCTTACACTCCTATTAGTTATAGAGTTAATAACAGATCTCCTGATTCATCATATCTAAATGCCTAAAAACAACGTCAACAATAACTGCATTAAAATAAAACTCCTTAAAATAGACCAAGAACAAACACTGAATAACAATACCTATAACCATGTATTTATTTATTTTATATGTAGCCTTTCCATTAAAATTGGAAACAATTCAGCAGTTATTAAGAAATAAAGCAATTAATAATCCTAAAATAAAATGAAGATTATTCAATTTTTCTTAATTTTATAATCATCTATTATATCTTTTAAAATAATAAAAAATTTACTTTTTTTTTATTTAATATCCAGTTTATTAATTAAAGAATATTTATCTTATATTTTAATCAACTTAATATCTTGGTTTGAATTGATCAAAAGATATCTGAGATATATATAGAATATTTTATTTTATTTTTGAATTAATTTAATGTAAACTATGTTAATTAATGTAAAATGTCTAATTACTTAAAATTATTAAAAAATGAAATTTATAAATCAAATGTATTATTATTTGAAAAATTATATTTCTAAAATAAAGGTTTTCCATCCTAAGTCTTTGTTTTTTTGTTTTACTTAATTATCATAATTAATATAAATTCATTTTTGGCTTTTTATATACCTAAATAATTATATTCCTACATCTAAAATTAAAATACTTTATTTAATTCATTATTATCTTATTAATTTTAATTTGTTAAATTAAATATTCAGTTGAAAATATTGCTATTTATTTATTGAATATATTTAAAATAGAATTGATTATTCTTGATGAATTCTTTCAAATCCCTTAAAACATAAAGATGTTAAAAATATGCATTAAAAAAATGAAAAAATTTATTGTTTAATAGTTATTTTATTAGATTTCTAAATTAATAATATTTACTTTGTAATTTTTATTAATAAATGAGAAAAAATAATAAAGTTTTGCCTGCCAACTCAGTTTAGGTGGTTGCTTAAGTTACTACAAGCCCTGAGGTCTCATAAAAGGCTCTTACAACAATACCAGATCAATAAGGAAATTAGAAATAAATTGATCCTAGACTTATTGCTGGACCTTTGGCAGATAGAGGCTGCACTGATATACTTTGTTTACTACTTTTTATAGCTGGTATAGCTATTTTGATGTATTAAATATATTTAAAGTAGATTCATCTCTTAGGAAGCTTATTCTAAAGGAGAACCAGAAAGACTTCTTGCAATGTATGATCCAAATGGTAAAGAATGTGAAATATTTAATGAAAGGTGTGGCTTGTGGATTTGATACAAATGTGGATTACCCATATTTGTATTTTGCAATACCTTATGGAGATTACTTTAATAGAACAGTTTGTGTGAAAGAATGTCCTTTATATGCAGATGAAAATACAAAACCAACTACTTTAGATTGTAATCCAAACATTTTGGTTAAAAGTTGTGAATAGAAATGTGATGCAGCAAGTGCATTAAAGACATTTGCAACATCTAATAGTACTGATATATTTAAAGATTTCTTGTGTATCTTCAATTCATCAATCTGTAAAATATAAATATATAATATTAGTATTTGATCGTGTATGTTATCCAGATGCCTTATTGGCAATATTTGATAACTATTAAGAATATGGATCTTAATTTGCCATGGACGTACTTACAGGTTACATAGAAGATTTAACATAAACAAAAGAAGCCATTTATTGTTCATTTGCTGTAGCATTTTTAATGGGGTATATATGTAAAACTATCTAATAGAATAATTTATTTGTTTTTTACAAGATTGTTAGCAGGAGTATTAGTTTGGACATCTATATTTCTCTTTTTAGTAGGATTGGGATTTGGAACATATTGGTGTCATTAACAAGATCTATATTACTAAGGTATTATGAATGACACAACAGGAAAGTATACAGTCGAATAAACCAATAAAGCATCAGATAATTAATTAACATTCTAATATTTAACATATGTTATGTATGGAATTTGTGCTTTTGCTGTTATTGGATTAATTTGCATATTCAATAAAATAAGATTAGCTATAGCTGTAATTAAGACTGCAGCTATGTGTGTAAAGGATCATTTCTTATTAATCTTTGTTCCTTAAGTTACTGCAATAGTCTTGGCAGGTCTTTGGTTTTGGTGGATCTACACTGCTGCATATGTATATGCAGTTGGAGAAATTAAAGGAACAGGCAATAGTCCTTTTGCTGAAGTAACACATACTGAATTATAAATATAATATATTTGGTATTTCATATTTGGTGGATTATGGATAAATGCATTTATTTAAGCTGTGAATAACTTTGTGATTGCTTCTACTTGTTGTTTTTGGTATTTTGCACAATAAGGTGCTGGAGGTGATGAAAGAGCTATTTCATAATCTCTCTATAGAGCATTTAGATATCATGCAGGTTCATTAGCATTTGGTTCTTTAATTTTGGCTATTGTATAACTGATTAGAATCATGTTAGAATATGTTAGATATCAAACTGAAAAAGTGGCTGGATCTGAAAATAAAGCAATCAAATGTTTATTAAGATGTTTGAGTTGCTTAATGGCATGTTTTGAAAGGTTTATTAGATTTTTGAATAATAATGCTTACATTATGATTGCTCTAACTGGTAAAAACTTTTGTTCTGCTGCTAAAGCTGCTTTTGAAACTATTTGGGCAAATAGTATGAGATTTGCTTTAGTTAATGGTATTGGAGGGGCATTCATTTTTGTCGGTAAATTTTGCATCTCAATTGTCACTTTAATGATCTTTTATTATGTAATTACAACTATGGATTACTTTAAAGAAAAGATTTTCTCACCAGTTTTCCCTTGTATTGTAATATAATTGATAAACTTAGGTTGTATTCATCATAGCGTATGCATTAGCTGTACTATTTATGTCAATTTATGGAATGGCATGTGACACTGTGCTATTATGTTTTATTTTTGATGAAGATTTAAATAAATAAAATGGTGGCTTAAGTGCTTCCAGATGTCCTGAAACTTTAAAGGAATTTCTTGAATAACCAGAGATGGCAAATCTTAAATAAGCATGATTTAATATAATAAATAATGATTTAAAATTCTACAACAACTCCTCCAAATGAGGACTCTCTATGCAAACCTATTATCCAGATCATGTCAACAATGAATTAGCAATAAATGAGAGTGCGTAAGCCTTCTGAAGAAAGTAGAAAAATTCAATCTGAAACACAATAGGTGAAAATTACTCATCCAAAATCTCCTACTTTAACATAAGTTAGTGTATAGATTGCATCAGATAGAGCATCACCACATAATTAATAGGATTTACTTCTAATAAATGAAGAACCTAGCAATAAGGAGGATTCTTAATAACTTAGTATGATAAAAAAATAGAATGATTCAGATTAATTATTTAGAAAATCTATCTTTAATAAACATAGAAACTCTTAATCATCATTGTCTTTACTTTACAGAGAGAAAGCAACACTTATTTCTAATTTAATTATTTCAAAGAGATAATTTAAGTTGATAAATGATTTGTCAGCATAATACTTTGTCCCATTAAAAGATTAAATAGAAAAGTTCCTTAAAAGTGAATGTGCTCCTAAACTTATCATATTTAGTATATATTTCATTTTTTTGTTATTCTATTTAACAGTCTTGTTAATTGAAATTGGGTGCAATTAATTAGTAATATCAAATTTAGCTATATTCTAATACATAATGTTAATTACTTAAATAATGGAATTTTCATATCAAATGATTTCTTATAAAGGAAATATAATTAATATAATAATTGATAATTTAGGATTAATACCATTTATTTCCTATTAAATTGATAATTAATAATCTTAGAAGTTAATTTATTTATTGTATTTGATCAAATTTAGAAAAATTAATAATTTTATTCAGAATTTAAATTTCTACTCTAATTAATAAGATTTTATTTTTATTATCTAGACAACCATTTAATTACATTTTTCCACTTGTTTTGCTTAAACAATAATTTTTATGTTCACTTTATCCTAATAAGATTACATTGTTTATATACAAAATATATTTACTTTAATATTCATAACTCCTTAAATATTAGGTCAATATTACTTTCTCATTTATTTAATTAAAATATTATTGATAATATTTTATTTTTATAAGTTTAAATAAATCATAAATTATTAGTCAATTTAACTTGATTCATACTTGAATTACTAGCCAAATACATAAAAATTAATATATGAATACAGTAATTTAAATAAACAAAATATATTTGATATTAATTTGATGCCTAATTTTTTATAAAGGAAAATGAAGAGAGAAAAATATTATAAGATTTTATCTAAAATTCCAATATTTAATACATCATTTTCAAAATAGACTATTCTAAATATTTGTGATTTAATTTAAGAATAAATATTAAGACCAAATGAAATTATTGTTTAAAAACAAGAATTATTTATTCATTTACAAGGAATAATTCAATTAGTTTAAAAAAGTGATTCATCGTTATAATAATTTAAATTAACAAAAATTAGAAATCCTTTTTCAATCTTTAATAATAGTGCCTTTTTTAAAAATTAAATGTAAGGAATTTAATTTGAGAGTATAGGACACTCAAAAGTAGCTAGTTTGAATTCATAATTATTTCATTAATTAATTAAATAATGTCCAAGAGAATTTTAAAAATACAGAATGTTAGTAGATACTATTATATTAGATAATGATCCATATTTGGCTAATATTTTTTGTTATGGATGTCATTAAGCTCATGATTTAACATAATGTCCATTTATAAATTATAAGCCTAATAAATATTTTATAATTAATAGTTATAAAATTCATAAAGAATAGAATAGAGTGTCAGATTTCAAAAGAGTAATATTCTTTTATAATATGATATTAGGAATTACAGAGAAAAAAGAAGAAAATAATTATTAAATCAGGAAATACTTAGGAAGATTCAGAATCCTTTGAGTCAGAAGAAAAGGATAAGGTTACACCTTTCAATAAAATTCTTCCTTCATAAAATTCTTCATTAAGTTTAAATAATAATAATTATCCAATAAATTAACTTGAATTAAGTTCGGTTCCATATGTGAGCTATTCTCATAGTGGATAAACACTTTATTCTAAAAAAATGGATTCAGATAATCATTTTTCTGTTTAAGGTATAAGCAGCAGTAATAGCAGTAGAAAAATAATTTAAAATGAAGGTAAAGAAGTAGGGTAATCTAAATTCTAAAAATATGGTTAATTAGAAGAAATGCAAGGATCATCTTTTTAATGCAATCCTTTATAGAGAGTTTAGGATAGTTTATTATAAACTAGAATAAAATACAAAAAGAATAGAACAGATAAATAATCACAATATTAGAAATATTAAACAGATATTCAATAGAAACAATAAAAACGAGATTTAAGGAAAAATTAAACTATGATAAGTAATTATTCTGTATTTGATAATCATAAGAGAAGAAGAACATCTATAGAAGGTAATTTTATGTAATCATTTGAAAAAATTAGTCAGTTTGATGACTATTTTCCACATTACAATGTAGATAAATAAATAAATAATTATTAAAGAATTTAATCAGTTAATAAAGATAGTAATTAATGAGAACAAAAAGTATATTTTCATGTTTATTCACTCTATTTATTTAACATCAATTTAATATTTTTAAGATTATCAATTTATGTTTAGAGCATAATTGATTCTTCTTAAATTTTATGTAATCCTCTAAAATAATTAATATAATATATACCTATTTTATTCAATAAACTTTCTTTTCCATGAATTGATTTCATCAAATAAAAACTTTTATTTATTTTCTATTAATAAAGTTTAATCTTCTAATTAATTATGTATTTCTTAAATGTAAGTATTTTAATCTTCTAATTCTTTATCTTTTGATATTAATTATGAATTATAACCGTCAATAATATGTTATTTAATGTTTAATTTTTCTTACAAATTTTAAATTTCTTCTTATAATATTTTTATAGTATTCACTAACTATTAAATTTGACTATAAACTTGAGATAATTCACTCTCATTTTAATCACATTCTTCATTTTATTATTATTATTCTAATTATTAAACTTTTCTTTCTAATTCTAAAACTTTTTATTTCCATGGTTCTTCAATATGATTCAAATCTACTAATTATAATTATTTGCTCTTTTAATTTTGACCATCATTAAATAGTGTTTTATTAACATTACCAAAATTACTTTATTTTATTGGTTATCTTTATTATGATAAAGATGGTTATTATAATAATGGTGATGAATAAGGTGATTAATAAGGAGACTATTAATATAGTTTAATATTTGGAGAAGATTAGATCTATAGAGAATGTCTAAATCCAAATTAAGCTGTAGGTGTAGAAATTGATTATTATTTCATTATTTTTAATATCTAAAAATATAATAATTATTAAAGATTAATTGATAATCACATATAAATTAATCTAAAGATTATATTTATAAAAATTATTATAATGTAAATAAGCTCAAAATAATCTTTGATTACCAACCATTCTTTTTAAATAAAATACTTACCAAATAGTTATAAAGATCACACCTAAAATTTCAATAAAACTAAATAGTAATAATTTATTATTTGAATTTTAGATTTCTTATAAATTACCTTCAAATTATTATCCTGTTATTTTATCAAAAAAATAATTATCCTTATTATAATATTATATATAGATACTTTCATAGCCATTATTATTCTTTCTACTCTAAGTGCTAAAGGATCTAAATCAGCCATTTTCAAAAATTCTTATTCTGAATCATGCACATCTAGAGTAAAGGTAACAGTTTTGGTTTATTTTGACTAAGTTTATAGCGATTCTCATACTCTTTTATTCTAGAATATAAATCTGTATTCTCCTTTTTCTAAAATATCAATATTAAAAATTGCTTCTTTTACTTTTTCCTTTGAATAAATCAATTGATTGTTTGAATTTTTTATAAAGAAATCAATTCTGTCTTCTATTTTAAATTAAGAAATAAAAAAGGCTCCTTTTATAGTTGTTGGTTTTAAGATTTCTTCATAAAACACCTACAATATAAATTAGATATACTTCTATACTATCAGAAACTAAATCAAAACTTAATATAAATTCTGGTTCAAAATCACCCATCTTTTAATCCCATTAAAAAAGGAATTTATCATTCATTTTATTACTTTTGTTTATTTTTTTACTAGTATTATTTTAATCCTTAATATCATTTGTAATATTTTCGTTAATCACTTTTCCATTATTATCTCGATTTTAATCTTTTGTTCTTAACTATGATCATTTATTACAAATTTGATTACGCCAAATAGAGGTTTCAAAACGTTTAAAATCTATAATTAAGTTTCCTTAAGATTTTTTCTTGAAGTTTTATCTTTATTTTTAAATTTAGTCCACAAAGGTTTAGTATTTTTTTATGAAGATTATTTGTTTTGATTTTTCTTTGTCATTTAATTACTCCTCTTTTTTAGGTCTTTTAAATTTGTCTATTGAACACCATTAGTGAAAACAATAATAATTGAAATAAGACAGAGAATTAAAAATACTTATTTCATTATTATTATTATTTTTATTTCTTATTTAACTTTGAATAAATAAAGAATAAAATTATCAATTGATATAAAATATTAAATTGTAATTACAATCAGTATATCAAAAGGGCTGCAAAAATTGTTGAAATTATACTAATAATTAGAGTATTAGAATGCTCTTATTAATAAATTTCAAAACCTAGATTATTTTTTAAGTAGATATCATTTATTGGTCTACACACAAACAATATTATGATAATAATATCAAAAGGAATCAATATAAATACATCTATAAAAATTAATTAAATTATGACTATTATCTAAATTAGATATATTTAATTTTACTTGTATGATTAGAATAGGGTAAGTAAATTATTTTAAATAGTTTTGAAATAAATTAACTATTATGCTTGCAAATAACAATAAAGTTAAAGCTATAATAATTAAATGATTTTAAAACTAATATAATAAATATAATGTTCCAAAAAATATTAAATCAATAATAAATTAACCTAATATTGATAAGTATTATTATTTTTGTTTAATGATTAATGGTTATGGTTTAGAATTTGTTAGATCTATATTATAATCACATAATAATAATCTTATAATTGAGGAGCTTATGAATGTAAATATGGATATTGATTATATTGAAATGTTTTTGATAAGCAAATAATAGAGAAGGAGTCCAAAATATTGGCATTCTTATAAAAATTGAAATTGCAATATTTAAGTAAATTAATTTTACAGATTGATGATCAACCCTAAACAAGTTCCAATTATTAAAGCTTTAGTGTAAGTGTTTGATAGTAATAATGAGAGTGATAATATAAATGAATACATGTAAATTTGTAATTTCTAAAATCTGCTAAAAATAATGCATTGACATATTCCAAAAATTCCCATAGTGATTGTACAAACTATGAATTGCATCTATGTAAATACTAAAGGTAGTATGAAAAAGATTCCTGTTGTTATTGATAATAAATGATAGGCTATAAAACTTTTAGAACTGAGTTATGAATGATAAAATTTCATTTATTAATATAAATAATTATAAAGAAATTAACAAAATAACTTTATTTCAAAATTTTAATAAGTGTTCTGATGTAATATCAGAATTTAAATCTGTGTGAATTTTATTATCTTATTAATATTATAATTAATAAATAACATAAGATGTTAATCAATTTTCAAATCCTGATTACTCTATTTCTGATTCTAGTTATATATTTTTTGACAAAGGAAAGATTGATTTACTATTATAACTAATATAAAGCAGTATTTAAAAAATTAACAGATGACTATCAAGATGATGTTGCTAATATCTAATATATTAAAGATTATTTTCCAAAAATTTTTTAAAAGAAAAACTCTCCACTCTTACCATCATAGACATTAAAAACAGAACAACCTAAATTCATTATAAGACACTATGAAGATTTTTTAGTTGGTTATTCGTAAAATTTATCATATTAGATTAAATGCAAAGATAGAGAAATATTATATGGTTAATTCTTTAATAAAAATTTTAAAGCTTATACAGGTATAGGATTTTCATACAAGGTAAGTTATGATAGTAATTTTAATCCAAAATATGAATTGTATGAAGGTGAATTTAAAAATGGATTAAAGCATGGCTAAGGTAAATTATTTGGATCAAAATCTGAGAATGTTATTTAAGAAGGTGTATGGTAACAAGGTGAATTGAAATAAAATTAGAATAATGATTAAAACAATAATTAACAATTATAGTAAAATGATGATCATTCAACACATTTTACGATTATTATAAAAGAAGATGATAAAATAATAAAATCAAATCTAAAAAGAAGAGAGAATTAAAGATAAATAGAGTAATGGATAAAATTTAATTAATTGATTTCATAAAATGATATAAAAATATTAAAGAGCAAAAATAGATGGTTCACAAGTTCAATAATAGATAGCTTTGTTTTATATTTAAATATATAAATTGATGAACAATATTTTAAAATTGATTTTAATTAAAGAAAATAGGCTTTAAGATAAATATTTGTTCCAAGTTATGTTTTTACATAAATGAAGAATAATACAAAAGATATCAATATATAGATTTTTAAAAATCATTTTCTAGAATACAAGAAAATTGATTATTAAATAGAAAAGATATATAATAGAATTAATTTTATTGTTAATAGAAATAACACTCATTGGTTTTTAATTTAATTAAATTTGAAAAATTATCAAATGATTGTTATGGATTCCATTATATATAAAGAAGAATCATACAATTGTTTCAAAGATATACTTAATACTATTTTTTAGTAGTAAATAACTAAAATAGTTATTTCTGATTAATGTATACACTAAAATAATGGATATGATTGTGGACCATATACTTGTTTACATATGTTAAAATTAAGTGAAATATAATTAAATTTAGAAACTCCTTCTGAAATAAGAAAATTTTTACTTGAATAATTAAAATAAAATTGAATATTTTTATCTATAAATATTATAAATATATTTCTATATAATAGTATCATTATTATTATGATTTTCTTCTGTATGGAGCATTTGACATATTAGAATGATAAGAATTTTCTCTATCTCTTTATCTTTAAATTTATTATTATTTAATTTGATCATCAGTAAAAGAGATTAACATATTTTTATCTTAAGTATTACCTCCTCCTTTAACAGACCCATCATCTGATTCTTAAATGTTTCTTCTTGATAGAACAGGTGAATGTTATGAATGATGTGGAGATGTAGGCTTAATTTATATATAAATATTCATACTTAGATTTATTATTATGGTTAAAGATAGACTTAATTTTGTTTGGTTTATTAGAAATCTTAAGAAGGTCCTCCTTATCTTACTCTACTACCAGCTTCACTAGCTTATTTAGGAGGTATAGGTAAAGTATTCATATTAACTTATTAATCTCTTAATTTTTGTAATTCATTTCCCAATTCATTTAATTCTTTTCTGAGTTATTAATTTTCTTCAATTATTGATTTTTCTGCTTTAAATTTTTATTATTTTTAGATAGTTGCATAATTATTTATTTAATTTTGTAATTTTTAAATTTCTTATTTTAATCTTTCATTTTCTTATTCAAATAATTCTTTTTATTCTCTGTAATTAAAATTCAACTATTCTAAATGTTCATTATTCTTTTGATGTTATTAAAGAATAGCACATTTTTCATAATACATTTAAAAATCCCTTTCTAATTCAGCAATTCTATCATCTTTTTAATTTATAATTTTTTATATATGTTTATCTCTTTCCTCAATATCTGCTTAAACTCCACCTTTATGTGATACAAATTCTTATAATAAAGCCTTATTTTCTTCCAATTATAATTTATATTGTCTGTTTTATAATTAAAGTTATTCAATGATTCTTTTTTATTATTAATAATCACTAATTTCTTTTTTAATTTATTCATAATCTATTTTAAGCATTTCATATTCATTCTTAACATTATTCAAATCTTTTGAAATTTATGTATTCTACTCTTCAAGTTCCTAAATTTCTAATTGTTTTCCTTTAAGATCATTCAAATATTCTTATTTTAATTCCTATTTAATATAATCAAATTTTAATTTCTAATTCTCCAAATCCTCATTATTTTGATCAATAAATGTATTAATTTATTCTTAATATAATTTTAATTTATTATAGTATTCAGTATTTTATAAGCTTAATTATCCAATATGTTCTTATAATCTATTTTCATTAACTTATAGTTTTTATGATTTTTCAATTTCCATTGTTAATTTATTCATAATTTCATCACATTAATCAGCCATTTTATCACAATACTCTTATTAACCTATAATTTTTTCATGTTATTAATTGATTTCTTGAATTAATTAATCATTTGTAATTTGATATTTTGATAATTCATTACTTAAATCATCTAATTATTGATTCAATTCATAAAGTTTCAAATTGCTTTGAGAATGTAATTCATTTTTATCTAATTCTAATTTTTCATAATCTGATGATAATTATAATAATTATTTATTTAATTTTTCAACTGTAAATGTTAATGATGTGATAACACTATCCTTTTTCTGATTTTCAAATTAATAAGAACTTTTAATTTCTATTTCAGTTCTAAAATTTTCTTTAAGTATTTGCATTTATTCAGATAATGCTATTTCAGATAACTTATGTTTTTCTATCTATTATTCAAGTTAAAGACAATATTTTTTTGAATTTTAGAATTGTTTTTCTAATTCATAACCATCTTGTATTTTATCATCTAATTACAATCTTTATTCTTAAACATGTTTTAAAAGCACAGAATTTTCATCCTCCAAAATTCTTAACTAATGCCTAAGATCTGAGATTTCTTCAGCTTCATTTATTGTCATAGTTTCAACTATGGAATGCATTTCTAAATCCTTTTACTCTAGTAGTAATGATAGACTTCTATTTTCATCAATCAATGTATTAACCATCTAAGACAAAGTAACAATATCATGAGCTTGTTGTCTTAATTCAGAATTTATTTCATGATTTTGCTTTTATAAACTCTCTATATATAGTCTAGTCTTTTCTGGATTAAAGGCTTGAGCTTGATGTGGTTTTATGGCATGAAATGGAGTCAATTCAGGATAAAGTCTATAAAATGTTTAAGCATTAAAGTTTTCTTATTGACTGGAGGGTAGAATTGGAATTTTGAATTCAGCTTGATATTCCTTATGAATAGGAAATAAGAAATACTTAAAATTTACGATTGGTTTCATCAAACCTAGCTCTGTTCATTTCAGTTAATTAAATTTATTTATTATTAGTATGTCAATTAATTGTGTATAAGTAATATTTTAGAGATTTTTATGTGATCAATTTAGTTAATTGAGATTGAATAGACTTTAGAAAATAATATAACTATGTTATTGAGTTTCTATTATATTTATGAATTAAAAAAATATTGATTAATTTTTGTATTATATAATAATTTCAAAATGGATAATCATAAATATAAGGTGACACTAAATATGTATGATTTATCTTAAGGAATGGCCAGATAATTTTCACCTATGTTTTTAGGTAAACAAATAGATGCTATATGGCATACTGGAATTGTAGTATATGGAAAAGAATATTATTTCGGTGGAGGCATTTGTGCTTAAACTCCAAAATCAACTATTTATGGATATCCTATAGAGGTTATATAATTTATTCTAAAAATTAGGAAAGAGAATTGGGAGAAACAGAAATACCTCAAAGTACATTTGAAGAATTCTTAAGAAGTATAAGTTCTAAATATACAATGGAAAAATATGACTTATTTGAAAATAATTGCAATAATTTTACTAATGAATGTGCCATGTTTTTAGTTGGTAAAGGTATTCCTGAACATATAACAGGTAATCTATATATTACAATTCACATTAGGATTACCTTAAGAATTTTTAAATACATAATTAGGATAAATGCTTAAACCTATAATTGAGTAAATTACTAATAAATAGGCTACGGATTAAACTGAACATTTTACTGATCTTTAGAATTAACAATAATAGGCACCATCAAGTTTCTAATATATTAATCCTTAAATAATAAATTAACCACATCCCCAATCATCATAACCTGTTTCCTTGAATCAAAAGGTTTAACCTGCTTAATAACCACCATAACAATAATCAATAACAGATACTAATGTTACTCCTATTGATGATTTAGCAACATATTTTTGTCTTATAGAGAGTAGTCCATTTAGTATTGTTGATTTTTATACTGATTGGTGTGGTCCATGCAAGACTATAAAACCACTATTTCATTAATTATCTTTATAACATCCTCACATAAATTTTTATAATGTGAATATTGATAAGGTAACCTACAAATGAGAATTATTAAGGTCAAGGAGATTGCAGATTCATTATAAGTGACTAGTATTCCAACATTTATTATATATGAAAATGGACAATAGAAAGAGAGATGGACAGGTGGAAACCAATAAACATTAATAAATAATTTATAAAAATTAAAATGAATTAAAAAAATAATAATTATATATATTTGCAAATTCACATCTATAAATTTATCAAAACATATCATTTAATACATCTTAATTGATTCCACTGCTTTAAATTGAAGATATTCTCTTAACCAAATAAGCACTACCATTTTTATCTTCTGGATTAGTTTTAATCTTTTTTACAATAGAATATTCATCATCATACATTCTTGGTGATAATTTTCCTCTTAATTAATCAATATCAGTAACATTAGCAATATATATTTTCATATTAAATTCATCTTCATTTTTAAAATTCTATAATTTTCTTTAATTTAATTCTATTGCAAATTAAGTAATTGGAATCCTTAAAAATAAAGGCCATGCCTCTGGTTTTAATTTCTTAATTCCTAAGAAATATGTAAGAGATTTAGCATAATCTCTTTCAAGATTTTCTTCTCCGTCAGGTGTTATTCTCAATTCAAAACTTTCAGTATCATAAGTAGCTTCATTATGTCCTACTAATTTTAATAGTTTAGGTAATTATGCTTCACAAAAACCAGTCCATTTATGAAAGTTTTCTGAGCTCTTTGAAACTATAGATATTGCAACAAAGTATTAAAAACAATCAAAAAAATCAAATGGTTTCAATACTTCATTCCAATCTCCTAATTTTTAAGCTCCTACTTAGAATTCATGATAAATAGTTTGAAAAGTGATTTTATTAACTTTAAATGTTGTATTAAAGAATGGATATGCAGGTGTTATAATTTACATAATTTTATCATTCCTTTTATCTTCATCTCTCTTCCAACATAATGTTTTAAATGTTTCTATTTCTGGACTATAAATTAATAATAAATAAAATAATACTCAGATTCATCAATAACAACTGGTATTTTCCAATTCCATTAAGAATAAATTTAGAAGAATAAACTTACAGTTTAACATACATCTACTCTAGGAAATAATTAACAAATCTTAGCCATTAAGATTGCCCAACTAATACCTCCTAAATAACCAATTATATTGCTAGACACTTTTCTTTTCTTTGCCCATTATTTTATTATTTTTAAAGCTTAAACAAATTATGAATGATCAGGCATTGATTTACTAATTAAAATACCATTCTTTCTACCATTTAAAGCATACATTGATTTATCTTCACTTTATAATAAATTTCTTCTTAATTCATCTAAATTTTCATCTATATTTTCTGGAACTCTGTCTGAATTTAATTAAGCAAAATTAATATCTATATGAAATCCTTTATAAATCATTTTTATAATTGGATTTGAAGTACTCTCTATTTTATTTATTTATTCCATTCCTTATTCATTTGATAACAAATAAAATAATCTTTTATATATTTCAATCATAAATACCCATTAAAAAATTACTCTCTTCTATCAATAAATTCTGGAGCTATACAAATTAAATCTATATCAGATTTACTATCTGCCACTCCTAATAATACTGATCCATAAGGTAACAATACAGCTGAACAATATTTTAAATGATCCTCATTAATCCTTTTTTCTTTTGCACATTATTAAGACCATTTTTTAACTATATCCCCCAAATATGCTTAAATCTCTTTGCTTTTTTATTGGTTTTCCTCTATTGCTTGTAATGATTCTGTTTCAATGAAGCTAAGTAATTAGCTTTTATTGCATTAATGATGCATTAAATTTGGATCATAATCAATTCGGCCATGAGCCTTCTTTAATTCATTATTAATCTCTTAGCTACTCATTCTTGGGGCCAACTCTTTTATGAAATTTATAAGCTCATTACTAAAATCCATTTTTATAATTATTTAATATTTAAATAATCTATAATAATAATAATCATTTAACAATTAAAATTATCCTAATTACTTATCTAATTGACTAAATTCCAATTCTTAATCTAATTAATATTCTATTTTATATAATTTTCACTTTTTTAAACATAATAATAATATAATAATTATATTTTCAATGAGTTTCTAAGTAATTACTAAAAATTTATTTGATAGACAACTGATTCCAAAAAAGAAGAATTCAGAAAATATTTAGAAAAAGCTGGAGTAATTGATCAATTAACAAGAGTTTTAGTAGGATTATATGAAGAACCAGAAAAGCCTAACAATGCTATTGAGTATTTATTAAATTTATTAATAGCTATGTTAAAAAGTATTTGGGATCACCTGTTGATATTGATGTAGACAAACTCAAATTAGAATATGAAAAACTTAAAGATGAAAACATTAGATTGAAGAGAGAAATTGCTGAATTAAAAAAAGAAGTAAAGTATCACTATTATAGAAGTTATAAGCAGCCTAATAAGAGTAGAATTGATATTACATATATAAATAAATAAATTTACATTACTAAATAAATATATAATATTCAAATGGAAAGAATTATTAATTTTTTGGAATCTATGATGATTGATATTAGTCCTTTCTTACTAACTTAAAGATCTTTTATTGAATGACATTCAAATTTATTTTAAGTTTCTAAATCTTCTGATGAAATATAAGCAATTAATTATTATTAATTTTCTTATTGATTTGTACTCAAAATGATTAGTTTTCCATCAAAATATTATAATTCTTTAATATACTTATTATTGAATTAAATCTAATTTAATTATTAAAAACTCTTTAATTAATATATATATTGAATGATTGAATTGTTTACTAAAACAGATAACATATATGAATTTTCTGATTATTCTGAAAATCTAATTATTGAACTTGAAAGATCAATGTTGATTTTGTTTATAAGTTGAGGTTTTAAATTTATGGCTATTTTATCTAAATAATTTTGTAATTAGCGAACCAAAGAATTAACTGTTACAAAAGTATCTTCTTATTCTATTTTACTTTATTTTTATTAAATGTTATCCATATAACTATCTTTAAATACATTTTTTAAAATCTTAGTAATATTTTCTGTTTATTTAAACTCAACATTTTTCTATATAACTATTTTTGTAAAAAATGTTTTTGGTGCTATATAAATCAATTTATTTTATACCTATTTTTTCTTAATAGAAACATTATAAATTTTTTAATTAAAATAAATGGTTATCCTTTAAAAAATCAAATAATTTTGATAGATCTACTTCTATTTTATTAAGTGGAGAATTAACATTCTCACATTCAACTTCTTATTCATTTCCTGCTTTTATTGCACATAAATTTAGCCAAACAAAAAAGTTTCTCAAATGTAATTTAGTCTAATGACATTCAATCTAAAATCTACTAAAAACTTTTTAAATATTTTAAATTGTTTATTTTAATTCTTCAAAAGGAGTTTTATGTAATCCTTAATAAAAGGGCCTAAATTATAATATCATCTAAATTTTTACATGTTTTTTGATTAAATAAAAAAGTTTAAAATGATTAAAATTCTAGATAAAACATTCATTAATGAATCTTATATTATTTCTTAAATATTATTGAAGCTATTTGTGATATTCTAAAATTATAAAATAATTATATTACATCATCCATTTTTTATAAAATTTTTGTATTGTATAGTTCCTTTTGAAAAAATTAAACCAATTCTTAAGGACAATTTCCTTTTTGATAAAATTATAATATATGATAATTAATTGTTTCTTATGGTCCAAAAGCTACCAAAGGACCTATTATATTTAATTAGTAGCATTTAAAGATATCTTATAATTAAGTATTAATTAATAAAATTGATGTTTTTAAGAAACAAAGTAATTCATTTAAATAGCTCAATTATTAAATGTATTTCTATATAAATTATAGATTTTACTAAAATTTATTGATGTTTCAATAAGCCAATATCATAAATTTCAACAAATGAATTTGAAAAACAATGTAATTCATTTTCTAATTGATATAATTATGTTATGCTTTTATGTTCTATTTCTCCTAAATGTAGAATTCCATTAAAATTATATGAAATTTATTTATTAGTTAAAGAGAATATGATATTATTTATTTATTATTATTTTAGAAAACAAAGATTTTACCAATTTTTTCTATTAATTAATAAAGAAATTACAAATTTGTGGTTGATAATGGAATTATAGCTGCTTATAATTCCTGCTCTTTAATAATTTTTGCATTCACTTATACAAGAAGCATTTAAATGATTTTATCTGAATTCTTAATCAAAGTAGATTGAATGATTTTTTAATGAGAAGCCAAATGATAAATATATAATTTATTTGCAACATTGTAAGCCAAAAACATACCTAATTATATAAATTATAATACTTTCCACAATAATATTACTAATTACATCATCTTCTTATATTATGAACATCCTTTACAATTATTCACTTACTCTACATATTTCCAATTAGTTATTAATATATAGGATTGCACAAACATCCATAGTTTTACTCCAACTTACTGATTGAATTTCTTGAGCCATGACTCTATCTAACATTGGGGAGAATGATTATGTTTCCATTTCAAATTTAAAATTATATAATTACAATATATTTATTCAAATTTATTTTATCATTTAACAATTTTACCATTGTTATATTAGACTTCTCTTAATGGTACCTATTAATTAGGAGAATAAAATCTAAATTATCCATTTCTGATATCATTCTAAAACATTCCAGTTTCCCTTAAAATATTATAAATAAATACAAAGAATTATCATTATAAATTATTTCAAAATTTCCTTCCTTTTTGTTATTTTAAAAATGTCCTTTAAATTTTGAATTATCTTTTTTAACTGTATATACACCCTTCCCATTAAATTTATCATCTTAGAACCAACCTGAATAACTGAGTTGAATATATTTCAATACTTATCTCCATTTGTAAGATTCAAAAATCCATCTCCATTCTTTTTACCATTTTTAAAAGATCCAATATAACTAATTTAATATTATAATATACTATTCTCCATCTTTTTTATACAATTTTCCTTGTCCATGTCTTTTATTATCTTTAAAACTTCCATTGTATCTATTATTTATTTATATATTAATACATTTCTCCATCATTTGTCTATGAATAACCTTCTCCATTTAATTTATCATCAATAAACTATCCCTCATACCTATATAATTCATTTTATATACAGATCTCCAAAAGAAGTAATCTTAGTTCCTTGTCCATTCAATTTCTTATCTTTCATATACCCCTTTAAGATTGTACATTCTTATAATTCATTGAATTGGGTTTTTTAACCCCATTTTAATTAATTTTCTTACCAAATGCCTTCATATATTATATCTCCTTTCTTTTATATTTAGATTCCTAATTTTTACTTTAATTTAAATTACCTTTTCCATGTTTTTGTGCTTTTTCATCTACTTCTCCAAAATAAATTTCATTTTAATTTTTAAATTCTTTAATCTATCCATAATTTTAACAATTAAATTCAGGTGGTATTTATGAAAAATCTAATGGATTTTAAGTATAAAATTATTTGATTATTTCTTAATTAATATTTTGATTGATGATATTTTAGAAATTATATTGCTTAAGTTAATTTTTGATAGATGAATTTAATTTTTCTAAACATTCAATAGCTGTTTCCATTTAATTTTATACTAATTTGAATTGAGAATCAAATTACTAATAATCTAATGTCTAATCATAAAGAACTTCAAAAAAAACATTAAATTATTCATTTGTTATTTCATAATATCTATCTTATTATATGAGTCTTATAATATTTTGAGTTTATTGAAACTATTGATAAATTATGAAGTTTTCATTAAATTACATTTCAATAATATTAATTGAATCTAATAATTGTTTATAAAGGCAAATAAATTGTTCTTGTAATATTTCAGCATTTATAGACGAAGCTACAATATCAGAATACCTATGATTTACTCTATCTTTTAATTATTCATAGGATAAGATCATTCCTATATGATCTTTATGAAAAGTATCTTGACATTCAACACATACTAATTTCTCTTTACATTCTTTTTTTGTACAAACTCCAAAAATTTATTTTTAAGTGAAGGAATTGTCAGCATAAACTTAGAAATGATTATTTTAGCAGAATATTTTACAAATTTTCATCTAAGGCCAATAAATTGATTTCATTGCTTTTGGAATTAAAAGACTTTCTAATTTTATTTCTTATTTATGGATTAAGTAAATAATGAAAATACTCAATATAAAATAAATTACTTTTATATTTATTTAATAAAATGATAACAATTCTGCTCCAATTCATATAAATTGGGCTTTATGCATTTAGTAAATTTTTATCAGCAAACAATAATACTAATACATTTTTTGCATTAGTAGGTGCTTTTGCAATAGAAATTTTTATAGCTGCTCCAACAACTGAGAAAACAAAATGGATTTGCTCAAAATCAATGTAATCAATTTGTAAAAATTTATTGTTATTTTCAATCATACTATAACATATTGAAGATTAACATTTATATTGGGTAGTCTTAATTGGTGGAGTACTTAAAATAATTAAAAACTTCACAACAGTGTTAGTGATTAAGAAAATAGATTAAATCTTAAAATATAATACATTTGTTGGAATTTATGCATAAATCTTTTCATTTTACAAAATCATCTAAGTTTGTTCATATGTAATAATTAAATAAGAATAATTAGTTGTTTTTAACAAGTTTATTTTTATAATTAGAGTTGCATACCATAATATTAGCTGATTATTGGAAAATTAATTCATTAATAGTAGTAAACTTTTCCTTTATCCCATTTGCATTTTTGATAGTATTAATTATGATTATAATCAATAGATATTCAATCTTATTGAATCCTTAGTATATATTAAATGGAGTTTGAAAAGTGAATAATAAAAGGAATAAATAAAAAAGAAAAAGAGTTGATAATAATAATATCAGTCAATTGCTATATCATTAATTGAAAAACTAGTAACACCATATTTATGTCCCTTTAAAATTCTTAGTAAAGCAGTACTATCATTTTACCATATTTTTGTAAATAAATCTGATAAAGCTGTAATATTATATTCTGAGTCACACGCAATCCTTCACTCTCAATATTCAATACAATATAGAGTTGAAAATTATTCCTATTTGGAATATTTGCATTCCTTAAATTTTTCTTATTCAAAGTTTATAATTTAAGTGTTTATCTACAGTAAAATTAGCTGATGTGCTTGGAATTTATACACTAAATTTCATTCTGTTAGGTCCATGTTATTCATCAAACAAGTATGAAATTGCCCTCGTAAATCAGCAGCAATAATCTTATTAGTATTTTAGGAAATAGAAATAATACTAAAACCAATTTTAGGACAAGGAAATAATTTCAATATCACTTTTTTTACTAATAATTATGTATCTCCACATTTCTAATTTAATCTCTAATAATTAATTCAGTCTCATATATATGCAAAAATGTTGTATTTATTGGCTTTTTATCCTAATATTCATTACATAATTATTGAAATCTAATACTTATCTTTAATCATGTATTCTTATAAATCAATCTTCAA
The DNA here is from genome assembly GCA_905182975.1 of Paramecium primaurelia. Lineage (NCBI taxonomy): Eukaryota > Ciliophora > Oligohymenophorea > Peniculida > Parameciidae > Paramecium > Paramecium primaurelia. The sequence continues at coordinate 267,336 of CAJJDM010000057.1, forward strand.
AAAAAGTATAAACGAAATTGATATCTTTAAAAAAATCCGATTCTTATAATATTATTATTATATCTATCTTAAATATAAACAACTTTCTTGATTTAAGAGATCTCATTATAATAAGAGTCAAAAAAATTGATAGCAGCAGCCTAATACTTCTTTTCTTTAGATGTATCAATTCTGTTCACTATTAATTTATCTCTATAATTTATATCCTAATTTTGTTATTCTGTTTTAACATCCCAAAATATATAAGTAAGATCATAAGATTATGTAACTTAGATAACATCATTTTCATACATTTGTTAAATATATACTATTATTTAAACTTAAGTTATAACAATTCTATAGTTATTATTAAAATAAAACTAATTTGATTTAATAACAATTAAAAATGTTAATCCATATAATCAATGTTAATTTCTAATTTTTTCTATCCTACTGCTATCAAGAGGTTCTAATGTTTATTCTTATCTTGTAATAATGATTCTTATTTAATCACTTAATTCAGGATTATTTTTTTATTAATGAAAAAGCATATCATTAAAATATTCATCAACTCTACTCTAATTTAAAAGTTTTTTCTTCATTAAATTTAATTTAAAATTAGGATATTTGTTATCTTTAATTAATAATTGAAGCTTGATTCTTTTTATATTTTTAATCTCTTTTTCTTATTCAGGACTATTGATTTATTTAAATGGAGATGATTGTTTTTCTGATCCTTACATCCATCTAGTTCTTCTTTATTAATATTATGATAACTATGGAACCTATTAATTATATTCACTATTTTCTAAAATTTTAGATGGCCTTCTAATTCCTCTAACAGTTAATTGAGATTCATTTAAAGAGATTTTTCGAGTTCTATCTAAACGAGTTTATGAATAATCTACACTTCCAATTTATTATATTATAGTGCTACATGGTCTTTCATATAACTATTTAGTTTTGCTGCAACCTAATTTATTTGGTTATGAGGACTTATTTTGAACATAGTTTGAAGATTGTAGTTTAGTCTTTTAAATAAAAAATGATTAAAAGATTGCTTGTGATGTCGGAGTTAAATTCATGAAATTATAAATTAAATTATAATACAATGTCAAAGTGTGTGATATTATTTGATGATGATAAAACACAATGTAAAACACTATTACATTCTAAAAAAATGATGACATGCTTAAATCCTGATTGTTTGACTTATCCTTAGATTTGTTGTTCTGATTGTATAGAATAATTGCATCAACATAAAGGAAATTCAATGACTCTAGAAAAAAGCTAATTTGTTAATTAAACTAATAAAAAGTATGCTGAAATATAAGAGTAAGTATATGCATTAGAAGCAGAATATTAAAATTTTGAAAAAAAGGGTTCAAATCTTAAAAGACTATTTAACGGTGATATTGAGAGAATGAGAATTTAATTAAATAAAATTATAGATTCATTAAAGGAACAAATTAATAAGTAAATAGATCTAAGTATTTCAACAACTAAAAAATAAGTAACTTAAAAAATTGAAAAGACTAAAGATGCTTTGCAATAATTTAAACCAATTAATATTAGTAAAATTTATAATGATTAATTAAAAAGATTGATAAATGCTATGTGGCATACAGATTATAAATTAGAAAGAGATTAATTAAAAATATTCTTTCCTAATTTATAAGAGAAATTAAGAGGAAAATTATCTTAAATTAATGATAGTGTATCATAAGAATTGGTTTAATTGAGTTAAGAATTAATTCAAGAATCATAAGAAGAAATATAATCTTTTATTGATTAAAGAACACCAAATGATAATCTATCTACATAAAGTGATGAGTCTATAGTGAATAAATTAGTAAATTTAAGGGATAGTTTGAAATTATAAATGGAATAACATTTAGCAGCTAAAAATTGTACTCATAAGGGATGTCATTAAGTAACTCCTGTTAAAGCATATTATGGATATTATTATCATATAAGTGGTTATGCTGTATTAGGTGAATTACCAATATCTGTTTGTGCAAAATCTAAGAAATTAGCTGAGAAAATGGATAGAGTAGTGAATGATTTGTATAAATTATAATATAGAGATTCCACGATAGATGATTGTGTGTAAGCATATTTTATATATTGAATAAACTATACATAATTAAATAATTTATTGATATTTGAGTGTGATAAAAAATAAGAGAATATTTATGATATTTCAATAATAAATCATATAATATTTGTATCTTTATTAATAGTATTGTATGATTATTAATAATTAAAAGATGAGGATAATTTTAATTCATCAATATTTAAATATATGGTTAATCTTATATTCATGAAGGATTTTTGAATTTATTTATTATATAATATAATTGAATTCAAATAAAAGTAAAAAGCATGAAATTTAAATTTGAGATGTAAGTATATATGTATAAATAAATAGAACTGATAATGTATATAAAATAATTGGTTTGATGTGTTGTAATGTAATTGAAATTATATTATTAGCTTATTATGCATCATTTGATTTGGACTTCAGGTAATTATAGATTTATAGATTAGTTTAAATACTGATTATGAGAATGATTTTAAAGCATTTAAAGGTCTATCAGTAACTGGAAGTCTATTTATGATGATCACTTGGTTTATATAGATTATTTTGATTTACAAATTTAATCAAAAAATCTTATATTTGATTTTAGCAATAAACTCATTTTCTATCTTTATATTATTAGTAGGAATGGGAATGGGAGCATAAGGAGTATAATAATAAAATTTATGATTTTAGTTAAATAAAATAAATTATCCAAAAGACAGTTTCAATTTTCCAGTGGCACTTTGGTTTATTCAATTGTGTCTATATATTATGAGTTTAGTGAATTTGCATAATTATAAATAAAATGAAGATAATAAAAAAAAGGAAGAGAAAAATAAAAAGAAGGATGAAACTGATGATTCAAAGAAGCAATTATAGAATACAACAACTCAAGCAAATTAAAGTTAAATGGTAATGGTAGGAAATAATGAATCTCAATTCACTTAATAGCAACAAATTGTATGAATTTAATAATAAATTTATATATAATATCATTTTTCATGGTTGAATTGTAAATGAATTCACATATTCTATTATAGGGATGCAAAAAAGCAATTGGCAATAAGCAATATAGCACTTCTAATGATAGAGATTGTTTTATTAACAGAATATTCATATATGAATGAACATCCACATAGAAATGAAAGTTTGACATATGTGAGATTCGCAATTTCTGGATAAGTTTTTATGATGTTAGCATTTTTGGGATTAATTGCAACTTATTTTTTCACACATAAATATGTGAAATTAGCTATTCTTGGTAGTCTTTGGTTAGGTTTTGTATTAGTATTTATAGGTATGATTGTTGGAGTAAAATATGTAATTCATTTATATATAAATTTAGTATCAAGATGGATATGACACTATAGCATCAACTTGGTGGATTGAAGTAGGATTGAGTATTTTAGGCTTCTTAAATTTCCTTAAGGCATTCAATAATGAATAATAACCTAATGAAGGATATTAAAGATAAGAATGAGTGAATGTATATGTAATAAATTCTACATTTTTTAATTTGTTCTATATTTTTAATTATTTTATTTTTTTATGAGTTTTGTTACCAAAATCAAGAACTAAGCACAAGAAAAATACAATCAAATTATGAAAAAGAAGACTGAATAATATCAAGAAATGGTATTGAACTATCAATATCGATAAGAATGAAGAAAATAAAGAACAGGAAATTAAATAACAAGAAAATAAAAGTGATAATGCAAATGTTATTGATGATTAACCAAAAAACGATGATTCTGCTCCTAACAAACCTGAAGATAAACCTAAATAAGGAACTATATCATATATTAAGTCAAATCTAACTGCTGCAGGTGATTATTTAACTAATAAGGTTAATGAAGCTTAAAAGACTGTTACAGTAATCAATTTATATTTAATATAAATAAGCTTCAATTATAAAAAGTAGATTCAAGTGTTAAATAGACAATTTTGAAATAAAAATAAAGTTTCAACAAATGGATTGCCCTTAAAATAGATTAAAGAATATCAAGATCTCTTAAATAAATGGAAACTAAAATTTCACTTAGTGTTTAAAAAGCTGTTCCTAGTTAATGTTGTTTTGAGTTTGTAAATGATGCAGTTTTAAGTTTGTGGACAGATGCAAGTAATCTAATACGTTTTGAATTAAGAGTAAGTATAGATGAACCTACTATTACTTTATCTAAAAGACCAGATAAAATAAAATGGTTAAAACCTTGGTATTTATTAAGGAATTGGATATTATATTCTTTATATCCATTTGATATTGAACCTGGAAAATAATTAAGATCTCCTTCTTTTTTATTTATTAAACTTTTATAAGTAATTCCTTATTATGGAATTCAAGTATTCACTTTTCTTATTATATTTTTGGCAATTGACAAATCAGAAGAATATTAAGTAGTCAATTATATTTTGGATTATAAAAACATTTAATTTTTTACTGCTGGAATATTAAATGCTTTGATTGGATTTTTTACTTACTTTTATTGTGCAACACTTAGACCAGCTCATGATTATATAAATGAAAAAGATTAAGGACTTAAATTAAATTATTGTTTTAATCATGGTCCAGGTGCTGATAATCATTTAATTTTATCATAAATAAGTTATTTTACATAAGTAATTTTGATTTGGTGTGCATTTGCAGTTTTACATAAAACAAAATCTAGAGCTGATTTCATAAATAATGAAATAAAAAGATAAGAATCTAAAAAAAGAGGTGGAAGATTAACAGGATTTATGATATATGATTTAATCTGTTTTTTGGGAACATGTTCATTAACTGGATATATCTATTATAATTATTATTATAAGAAAGATGATACATTCTATATGTTACCTTATGTTGGTAATTTAATTTATTTTTCACATTTGATGTATGGATTTTTGAGTTTACCTTTTGTAATATTTGTGGTTCCATTTTTTGTAAGGATGTTTACTAGTGCTATACCTACAGCTTATGATTAATATGGAAATGTTGTACCATGTATTAATCAAATGAAATTGAATTATGAAGAATTACCTTTAGAATAATAAGATGAAATAGATATTGAAGAAGCATTGTAGAATTAATGAGTTTATAATAATATTATAATTTTAAATAATGGGAGTTTATAATTTATGGAAATTATTGGCGGCAGCAGGAAGAAATGTAGAAATTACATCTTTAAGAGGTTTAAGAGTAGCTATAGATGTCAGTATATGGATGATAAAGTTATTACATGGTATGTCTAATGCAGGAGTAAATTATGAAAATGTTCATTTAATTGGTATTTTAAAAAGAATAATGTTTTTATTGGAAAATGGTATAAAACCAGTATTTGTATTTGATGGACCTGCTCCAGAATTAAAGAGATAAACATTAATTAAGAGAGCATAATAAAGATAACAATACAATATCAATTTATAAAAATTAGCAGAAAAGTATGTTGTAAAATTAATAGAAAAAGGATATGATATAACATAATAAAATAATTAAGAATTGATAGAAGAAATAGTATTTGAAGATGAATCTGAATCTTAATTACCACCAGAAGAATAAGAAATTATAGATTAATAAAATCATGATATACTAAATCTATAATTTGCTTATTTGAAAGGAACTATTGAAGGATTTCATAATTTTGATTTATAAACTAAAGAAGAAATTATAGAATAATTAATTGAGGAAAGATAAGGATAATATGCTGATGATTAAAATTTTTCACTTAAAAGATTTTTAATGGAAGCTGATTAAAAAGAGAAAATTAAATAAATAAGAATAGAAGCTGTTAAATAAATAGAAACACTTAGAGTTGAAAAAATATTAGAATAATATAATGATAAAGAAAGTGAATTATTGAGAGAATATTTAAATAACAATGAAGATTTAATAATAAAAATGGGATAATTTGGAGTGAATAATATTTATGTTTATTTATAAGATTAAGAAAAAAGATAAGAATTAGTTAAAATGTTATATGGATAAAAAAAGAAACCAAAAAGAAAATTAAAAGATTATGAAATTGAAAATGAACATTTGAAAAATATAAGAGAAGCATTAAGAAGAAGATATCATGAGAAACTTAATGAAGAAATTATACCTGAAAATTAAAATTAAATAGAAAATTAAGATGTTGAAGATTTAATGGATAAATATGATTGTTTTGATTTAGATTTAATTGAATAGAAAATGGATGAAGAATATAGATAATTATAATAAATAAAAGAAGATTCTAAATCTTAATAAATTTAACCTTATACTTAAATAAATAATTAAGAAAATATATAGGATATATAGAATATTAAATAAACTTAATAAGAAGTAATTAATAATTAATAAGATAATTAAAATAATATAAGTGAAAAAGATGATGAAACAAATTCAAGTGATAATGATTCAGATAGTGATAATTTATTTATTAATTAAATCTAAAATTAATAAATCTAAAATTCATCTAATTTTAATAGTAATTCCAAAATTAATCAAGAATCAATCAATTAAAAGAGTTTACCTAAATAATATTCATTAAAAGAAGATCTTAACAATAAGAATAATTTTCTATCTTAAGATATTTAATAATAATTTTTAGATCTTAATCCTAAATAATAAAATGAGATCTAATAAATTAAACCAAAAATTTAATAAAATAATATATAAAATCCTAATTAAATAATTACAGATGAATAAATTGATTTATTATTTACTTAAGCTGATAATAATGGTGAAGAATTGGATGCTTAAGAAATGATAGAAAATATTAGAAAGAATTAAAATCTTTAATCACTTGATTCAACTACTATGCAATAAAAATTTGAAGATATTAGATTACTTTTAGCATTATTTGGAATCCCTTGGATTATAGCTCCTGGTGAAGCTGAAGCCTAATGTGCTTATCTATAATAAAATGGTTTAGTAGACTGTGTAATTACAGAAGATTCTGATGTTTTTTTATTTGGAGCTACTAAGGTACTTAAAGGTTTTTTTGAATCTAAAAATTCACTTGTTTATTATGATACTTAGGTATTATGATATATTTATATATAGTATATAAAATAAGATCTAGGATTAAATAGAGATTAATTAATTTATTTGGCTCTATTTTTAGGTAGTGATTATACATTAGGTATAAAAGGAGTAGGTATAGTAAATGCTATGGAAATTGTTGAAGTATTTGACAATATAGATGCATTAAAAAGATTTACATCTTGGGCATCAAAAGCTGATGTATTATTAGAGAATGCTTCATCTCATTATGAAAATATACCTGAAAAAGAAAGAATTTATAAAGAATTTCATAAAAATTATAAAAAATATTGGGAATTACCATCAGATTTTCCTAATATTGAAGTAATTAATGAATATAAGAAACCAAGAGTAGATGAATCATTAGAATAATTTACTTGGGGGAAACCAGCTGTAGAAAAGATTATTGAATTTTGTTAATAATAATTAAGATATTCTTAAGAGAGAATAGAAGAAACCATAAGTAACAAAATTGTTATTAATTATAGAGATTCCTTTTTAAAAGATTATCCAAAAAGAAGATTAAACTAAAATAACAGATTTCTTTAGAGTAACAAGCAAAATAGCTATAATTAATAGTAGAAGAATAAATTAAGTTGTACTTAATTTAAATTAACCTGATTAATCAAGATAAAATGTTTAAGAAAAGAAAAAAAGAAAAATGTTATAATAAATTAAAAAAATACCTGATAAAAGAAGAGATGATTCCTATGATTCTTCTAACATAAATCTAGATTAATTTAAATTCAAAAAATCGCTAAAAAAAATATGAAAATTATTAATATACACATTAATACTAAAATAATGTCATAATGTTTCTCTTACAAACTTTCTTTCCTATTCTATCTTCTTACGATAATCCACATACATTTGAAATATTACATTCTCTTATTACATAATTGCCAATTACTATATTAATATCAATAAAATAATACTGTAAGTAAAACTGCGAATGTGGATAAGAAATATAGTTTCAGGAGATTATTTGTTTATTTTTACTAAAGATATTAGAGATATTACTTTCTCATTTAAGAAGGTCTTTCTATTTCTAAATAAAGATGCTTGCTCAAAGATATTCTTTTATAATGTGACCACAGCACTTCCCATAATTAAATTTATACAATTTATTTAATATTTTCATGATAATGTTCAATCATCGTAATCTACTTTTCCTAACATGAACATTTAATCAATATCTTTAGGATTCTTACCTTTAGTCTCTTTTACATATATAAAGATATAAACAGTCCTTTAAATCATATATTTTATAATTTTACCCTAGTGCACAAAATATAAAGAAAATTCCAAAACTCCATTACATTCCTAATCCATTATTTATAAGTCCAAAAAATTAAGCAACGATAGCACATCCTAACCAATTACACAAGACAGCAATAGACATACCCTTCTCATCTAATACATCAGCATCATAAATCTTAAATATTAATCATTTCTATTACCCATACAACAGGTCCTAAAGATAATTAAAATGCTGCCAAATATAAGAACATAAAAACAATCACCATAATTGCAGATGTGTTAACTTCATAATTTTCATCATCTTCTTCAGGCACAAAGAATGAGAAGAAACTAATAAATCCTAAAAACACAGAACAAGCTAAAGCTCCAAAGAATAAAAGTGGTCTTCTTCCAATATTTTTTAAAAAGGGAATAGCAATCATACTAAACACCAAATTGACTAAACCAACTGTTATATTAAGCCAATTTTTTAATTCATTATTTCCTCCTGTTATCTAAAAATTAAATTTTTTAATACTTTAATGAATAACCCAGAAGAATATATAAGTACTGCATTAATACCACTAAATTATTGAATAATTTAAAGAATACAACCAACATATAATCGACTTTTATATGAGGCTGAGTCTTATTATTTATTATCTTAAGATTCAGATTATTTTGCTTCAATTTATTATTTTAAATCATCAAAAATTTAGTCAACGAATTTTCGTTTATAATAATTTCTTATAACTGCTTTAGCCTATTATAATACATTTTTTTTACCATTTTATATTTGTTTCTATATATATAATATGAAGGTGGATTATCCTAAAAAGCAAATGCCAAAAAAAGAATCCTAGATGCACAAATTAACATTGGAAATACAACCACAAATCTGAAATAATCAAGGCTTTCACCATCTGCATTAAAGAACCTCTTTTCAATATTATTTTTACATTCCCATTATTAATGCCACTAAACATCCAATATTTATAGTCATTTGAAACATAGCACCAAATGGTCCTGATAAAGATTCTGGAGAAAATTCCTTTATGTATTGAGGCACCAAAGATGAATTCATTCCAACTGCAAATCCTATTACTAATCTTCCAATCAATAAAGTTGTGAGATAAAGAGGTAATTAAAAAACAAATCCAACAACACCAATCAAATCAGCAAATAAAAATGATTGTCTTAAACCAAATTTATTTTATATTTTGCCAGATGATATAGCACCTGCTGCTGCTCCCAAAGCAGGAAATGCTAATAAATATTAATTAAGATTCTTACCATTTATTAATCCATTTATCAAATCTTTGTTGTTTGTAATATCAAATTGTGTATCTGCTGTCTTTATAGCTGGATTCATATAAGACACTGAATATCCAAAGAAAAAAGCCCCTAAAACTGCATTTGAAATGAGTAACGTAAACTATGACGTTGATTTATGTAATTATTCAGACATTAATATTATTGATTTTATTTTCTATATATAATAAATAAATGCTATATCATAAATATTATGGAAAAATTTTGATAAGAATTATTAAATATATACCTTTTCTCTCTTTAAAACTCAATTAATACATAAACTCTTAATAACTATGTATATCTACACTCTTTTGTACAAAATTCTTCTATTAAGAAATTACAAGTATCAAAATATCTTCAAAAGATGTTAATTCAATACTTACACTATATTTTATGTCATTTCTATCATCTAGGTGAAGAGTTATTCAATATTTTTTGAGTTAAAATAAATTATATACCTTATTTTTTTGACAAGATACAGAAAAATCTTCTCAATACTTTCATTCAAATTTAAGGGTATTATTAATCAAATCGAATAATAATAGGGTTTAATTAATTATCTGAATTCAATAATGTATTTTTAATGAAATTTGAGTTCAAATAGGAAATTTTAAGGTTAAATTTTTTTATTATTAATCAAAAGTAAGTAGCATAAAATAAATATCAGGAATAATAATTCATTCTAGTTTTTTATTTAAATTTATTAATCCATACGTCATGGGAAACTATTTTAAAACTAAACCTAAAGATAAACTTGATAGAGAAATGATTGAATTTCTCAAATCTCGTAAACTTCAACACATTAACGAAGTATTATGATATTTAAACTAGGCTATTGATGTTGTAAATACTAAATTCCCTAATTCAAAATATTTAGAATACAGTGATTATTGTGATGTATTCAACCCAATTTTAGAAATTTGGACATAACATGTATACTAACTCTTGTCTTCTAATTCTTCTTTAGAAGGGTCTAATGATATTTACGAATCATTAGCTGTATTGGTAATTAAATGAATTAACTTATAGACAATATTTAGTGATGAAGAATAAGAACTTAAATTATAGTTCATATTCTAATTATTTGATACTGATAAGTCAGGTGAAATAGAAAAGGATGAATTAGTCGTTGCTTTAGAAAGATGCATTTGTGGCTTATGTAAGTTAGTTCATTTACCTGCTCCTTCAATAAAAGATATTGATTTTTATGCAGAACGATTATTTCTAGAATTGGATAGAGATTACAGTTATACAATATCATTTAATGAGTTTAAACTATGGATTATTGGAAATTTTGAATTACAAGACTTTCTATTAAAATATGCACTTATCTAAACATATGAAAATGCAAGTAGAAGATATAAAGAAAAGAGAATTCTATATGAAAACTTTTTTATAAATGCAGTTGGAAATGATAGATGTGAATTATGTGAATTAGAATCAATCAAACAATTATTTTTGACTGAATTCAATAATTAATAATAAGAAATTCTTGATTTACTTTTTAAAACTTTATAAGATTCTTCTAATGCTTACTTAGAACAAAAAAATGATGGATGGATTTGTAAATAAGCATATTTAGATGTAATGAATGCTTGGGCTGCTTTTGATGCTTCTGATATAAATTATGATAATGAAGTCTCTATGTCAGAATTGAAATATTTAATTTATGCATATGAAGGAGATAAACCAGATTATTATAGATTACAAACAGAAATGGAAATACTAGATATGGATTAATCAGGAAGAATTACAAGAGATGAATGGATTAAATATCTTTGTGTAAATGAAAAAGGCAAATATGTTTTTAGAGGAACATTATAACATTAATTTAATGAATATGATAAAGATCATAAAGGTATGCTATCCATAAAAGATATCAAAGATTTATTGAATAATTCAATGAAAGATTTAAAAGTCAGTTTTAAGGTAAATTATAATATATATAAATTAAGAAATTAAATTCAACCTAAAATTTTGAAGAAATGGTTGATGATTTGATAAATGATATTGTTTAATAATTACAAGATGGAAATTAAGATTAATAATCTAATTAAAATTAGCTGTTGTTTGTATTTATTATTCATTTAATTAGCTTACTTGGAATGAATTTAAGTCATTTATGGAAAAGGCAACCTTAAAACAGGATTAACTTCGTTAGTTCTTAGCAAAACTTTGATTAATAATATATTATAAATTATTTTCATTTATTTTATTAAGATGTTCTAAAATGAATCTGTTTTTAAATGTAATAATAATAACAATGAGTAATCTATATTAAATAGGATTAATTAAATCATTAAGGTAATAAATTATATAACAAAAATATTAGTAAATTTAAGGAATAGTTTGTGATTTTCTAGTTTTTAATTATTTTTATATGAATCTTAAGTAAATGTCATAAAACTTTAGATTATTTAATTTATAGTATTAAATATTATGAATTAATATTGCTATCAATTCAAGAAATATCTATTTTTTTTTAAAGAGTTAATAAGATACTTCATAAATCATGATTTAGTAGATCAGAAATAAATGCCTTAAATTATATATCATTAAAAGAATTCTAGAATTTAAGTATAAAAAGACTGGAATTAAAAAAACCTTTTGAATTATAATATATTGTAATATAAATTTTTTATTTTATAAATACTTTTGATTTATCAAAATAAAGGTTGCTTAAACCAAGTAACATCGAGTCTATATGCTTATAGAAATAAATTTACATAAAATTTATTTAGGTTTCTGATAGTTAATTAAGATATTAATTTTTTCATTATTTAATTTAAATTATACTTTAATATCAATCATGCATATTTGACAATTCAAATTATTTTTGCTATTGAATAAAGGATTTACTTAAAGAATTGAATAATAATTTTTTTTAATTATAAAAAATGTCAAATTTTTCTTAATTTCTTGAAGACATCAGCGATTTCAAAGATAAGCCTGTTAAATTAAAATAGATCAAGAAAGTTCTGAAAATAAATGAAAAAAGTTTTCCACCTTGCAAAAATATCCTGAATTATTATTTCTAAGAGTTTTCAAAGTAGATGTTTACAATAAAAGTAGACGAACTAATGAAGAACATCGTACTAAGTGGCATAGAAAAGATAAAATACTATTTGTATGGACTGTATTGAAATATTTTGAATTAACGAATAAGAGTGATCTCAATCCTGTATATCTTATAAATAGCATAGTCTGATTAAGATTGGCAATATCTTTCTTCAGTGCTGGGTGTGACAGAATAATTATTGAATTTAAAATGGATTAGTATGCTTAAAACTAATTTAAAAATGGCACCTTGGAATATAGAGGAAGATGAAGTTTTACAAAAATTAATTACAGATCCAAGTGAAAATAAGAATTGGACTCAAATAACTATTGATTTTAATCGGGCTAATCCAGCAAAAATTGTTAGACATGCTAAATAAATCCGAGAAAGATGGAATAATTATTTAAATCCAGACTTAAAAAAGTATTATAATGATAATTAATTAGATCTGAATGGTCTTAACCAGAATAATTATAATTATTATTGTTAGTGTAAGAAATAGGAAAGAGATGGTCTTTAATCTCAAAACGTATTTAAGGAAGGACTGAAAATTAGGTAAAAAATTAATACAATTCAATGATGAATAATTATAGAAGATAGAATGTAAAAATTGAATATAGATTTAGTAATTGGATAATGAAGATATTGCAATTCATAAATTGTTGGCCAATTTATAAGGTAAAGATTATGAAGGTCCTGTACCAATAACTACTAAGAGAATAAGAAAAACAATCAACAATAATAATAACAACAATAATAATAATAACAAGGATACTGTTTTATATAATAATGACCAGTCTTGCATGTAGGTTGAGAATAACATAATGAATGAAATTAAGGAGGAACATTAATAAGAGTAATCTTAATAGTAATTTTAATTATAATAGTAATTTTTATAACAATAATAATAATTACAGCAATAATAATAATAATAATAATAATAAGTATAATAACATTAACCACAATAATAATAATAGTAATAATAACAATAATAATAATAATAATAACCTTTAATGCTTGGATTACCAGTATACTCACCTATGTTACCTTTTTCACCATTACATTATTTATTATGTAAAAGATAGAAAGTATGATTAGAATCAAGTCCCAACCATATTTCATCCCCTTATGAAATAAGGAACAAAACTTATTCTGGCTAATTATAGTTATTTGATGAATACATGAAATCGACAAATAATTTGGATTCGAGTGCTCCCTAGTAAGATGTACCTTGTTTGTTAAGATTATTTAATTCACCAGCTTTTAGTAATTAAGGTTTTCCTTTTGCTACTATGCCCTTCCAATAACCTACATAATAATAATCAACTTACAACACAAAAAAGATAAATAAGATTTAAAAAGAATTGTTAAAATTCGATACAGGTTTAAATAAAGATTGCTGATATTAATTATTAATATATTTTCTTAATCAAAAATGAAATCTAAAGTTGATTCTCAATAAGAAGAATCTAATACAGAAAATGATTTTTCAGAGATGTCTGATACTCAAGTAAGAAGAAGAGGTCCTTCTCCAAAAAAGATCGTTTCTAAGAATAAATTACCTAATTTAGAAAGAAATGTCCCTATAATTATTAAGAATAACAACTTTGTAGTAAGAACTATATGGACAATTGTTATGATTTTGGGGTTTATGGGTGTTTTATGGGCAGGCCACATTTATATTATTGGATTGGTCTTGCTAGTTAATATTGGAATATTTAAGGAAATTTTAGGATTAAAAAGAAATTATGAGAAAGAGTTAAATGTTAAATATTCTTCTTTAATAAATTGGTACTTCTTTGGAATTGCCACTTTTTTTTGTTATGGAAAATTGTTTTAATCTAAATTATCAGAATATGCATTTAAAATGAATATGCTGTCATTTATTTTGAATTATCATAATATTATAACTTTTATGTTATGGGTGGCAGGATTTCTAATATTTACATTATCACTCAAAAAAGGATATTATCGATATTAATTTAGAATGTTTGGATGGACACATATCACTTTAATACTTGTAGTTGCTTAAAGTTCAGTCATGATAATGAATATTTTTGAAGGTATTTATAATAAATATCAACAATTTTAGGTATTGTTTGGTTTATATTACCATGTTCTTTAGTAATAACAAATGATATATTCGCATATATTTTTGGAGTATCATTTGGAAAGACTCCCTTAATTGAACTATCACCAAAGAAAACATGGGAAGGTTTTATAGGAGGCTGTTTTTCAACATTAATTGCATCTTTTTGTGTAATAATTAATTCATATCATAGTTTGCTTATGTTCTATAAGGTAGTCAATATTTGACTTGTCCATAACATTAACTACCCTTTTCTCCTTTTGCTTCATTAACATGTGAAATACCTAGTGTATTTATAAGTACTTAAAGATAATTACCTTTTTCAATTTTTGGATTAGATTCTATTTATTTTAGTGATTTCTAGATTCATGCTATGGTGTTTAGTTTATTCACAAGTTTGGTATCACCATTTGGTGGCTTTTTTGCATCTGGTTTTAAGAGAGGCATTAAAATCAAGGATTTTGGTGATACTATCCCAGGACATGGAGGAATTACTGATAGAATGGATTGTTAAATATTAACAGGAATGTTTTCATATTTATATTTGCACTAAATTGTTTTACCAAAAGCAGTAACATTAGGAACAGTACTCGGTTATGTTTCCTAATTATCTACTAATCAACAACAAGAATTATTTAACTAGCTTAAATAGACTTTGTAAATTGGTTAATGAATATTTCATTTAAATAAGTACAAATATTTTATGATTAAATATTAAATTTTTTTTAAATTCTTAATAAATCATTTGTTAAAACATAGATACCCATTAAATAATCATTAATATTTAAATTAATATATATAATATTATAGTTATATTAATTAACTATAAATATGGGATTATAAAATTATAAAAAAGATTAAAAGTTATCTAAATTTTATTTATCAATCAAATAAATTAAAGATGTTATTTTTCGATTATTTAAATAGAATATTTTAAAATATCAATCAGATAAAAAAATAATTATATTAATTAATTCTTTAAAATCTTGAAATGATAATAAAATGAAAGATTACATATAAGAATAATTAAAAATTTATATAATATATGAAAATATTATAATTTTAGAATAAATTAGAAGAAAAAATTCAGAAGTTAAATATTTTAATGTATCTTAATGAAATAAATCAAAAAACAAAAATTAAAAAAAAACTCATACAGATTCTTCAGCATCACTGCTAAATGAGCTATCTCCAGTGTCAGTTTATTTTAATTGAGTAACTGGCTATGGAGTATGGTTATACGTATTATTTGCTGTATGAACCTAAAATTATGATTAATTGAATACAATTCTATCATTTTTTTCTTAAGTTTTATTTTCTTCTGCTGTCTTTTTACTTTATTGTTTTTTTAAATATTCGAGTTTTGTGTTTACATATTTTTCTAATTATCTTGTCTTTTTAACTGGTAAAGTATCAATATCAAATTCTAATTCATCATTTTATTCTTATATTTTGAGTCCATCAGAAACTATCTCCCAAACTCCTCTAAGATGTTCAGGAGGCAAACTATTTATATTTGAAACTAAGGCTCTTTTTTCTTGCATATTCATAGGTTATTCCATTAAACTAGGTTATTTTCTAATATTATTTTTAGATATTATACATTGGCTTTTTATTATTTAAATTATTATGATGATTATTATTATTAGTTTATTATATAGAAGGGGGCTTTTTCTATTTGTCTTATTTTGGTTGTTATTCAACAACTTATTTTTATGGATAAGGTTTATCTAATTCTTTGTATAATTCATTAAAATGTTATTCTAACTCTTAAGTCATCGCATATAATTAGGTTCCTTTGTTATTCATGGCATAGGACATTTACCAGATTTTCTTTATATCTCCCCAAAATTACGTGGCAGTAAGATATTCATCTAAATTATTATTGTATAAGTTAAGTACTGTTTTTGAGATTTTATTCAACAATTTATAAGTCAACATATTCCAATTCTTAAGGATAATTAACATTTTCTAATTTCCTTAGAAATGGAGCTGCTAATTAATGTTTTTTTAGTTTTTAAAGTAATGTTAAACATCTTTTGATTTCATCATTGTTTTCTGCTCTATAAGGAGGTGTTACATATGTCTTTTTTGTGACTTTATTCTCTTCATCTGATGAAATATCCTATTAAAATTTCTAAAATTTTATTATTTGATTAGCAAACTTTAACATCTCTTTTTGATTATCTGCTTAAATTAATGCTAAAACCAGGGGGTAATCTCTTTGCAATCACTCTTGCTTAATCTGAAGTTAAATGGACTTAAAAAACATCATCGATTTGCTAGAAATCAAAAATTTTAATTTAGTAATACACAAAAGGTCGTCATAGCTGTAATAACGATTTCTAGAGTAAGAGAGATTCTTTTGAAAACAAATTATTTTAATTATTATTTTTTTGTTTATTCACCTTAAAAATCCTGATAAAAAAATGACCGGGGGTGGAAAAAATACATGATTAAAAATTAAAATAAGTTTGAGAGGTAATTATATTGTTTGAATAGAAAACTATTATTTTTTTATTCCCCTCAAAAAAGCATGAGGTTATAATAGTACATAAGTATTTAAGCCCTTTAATAATCTTCAAATCTACTTTAAAAATTAAATTTGATATATGTACTTAATCATTTAATATTAGAATATTCTATATATTCTATATATTCCAAATTAAACTTCAATCATTGATTCATCTATTCTTTAAATCTATTTAGTTGTTGTTTTGTTTGAAATGATATTGAAATCTATTAATATTCATCTAAAATATTCATTAAATTAATATTGAAATTAAACTCTTTTTTTATTTATCAACAAATTCTAATATACTAATGTTATTATTCAATATTTATCATCAATTACCGTATAATTCTATTTATTTTTTAAATCTAATTTATTGTAATTCAAAATCAAATCAGATATACAATTTCCAGAAAAAAACATCTTTTAAATTTATTTTAAAAAATCTAAGTTGATAACAAAATAACAAAGATATTTTAGCTATGAATACTATCCACTTTTTTAATATTTAATCTTATTATTTTTCTATCAAAATAATAAAAGTTCAAGGTTGTGTCATATAATCATCAATTAACTTAGTCTTCAATAAGATATATTATTTCATGCTATAAGATAATTTAAATAATTACTATTAAAACTAGTTCCACAAGGATCATTCATATCTCCCATTTTGTTTAAGATATAAATGGATTACTTTCTCAATAACCATTATTGAATAATTTAAACTATAATTAAAAATATTAGGATATAAAGATAACTAAGAATTAATATGAAATAAAATACAAAATCTATTACATAATAATATATATGATGATAAGTTTAAGAATATATTAGCTTAAATATTTGCTGTTTTAATTTCTAAATTTATTGATTTATACTATCCTGAGATCTACTAATATTCACCCCAATCTAATTATGACTATTTTCATCTAAAGTGATAAAATTAGACTATAAATGAAACATAAATTAAGAATCTATATTTATTCTATAATATAAGTTATTTATTTAATTATTTAATATCTTATTATAAAGAAGATAATGTAATTTCTTGATATTTATATTTAATTTTACCAATCTTATTTATTTATTTTGATTCATGTATTTTAAAAATTAATGAAATAATAAATATTTATGATTTAATTTATTTGATTTTATATTAACTGAAAAATAATTTGCTCTATTTTATTGGAAAGATATGTAATTTTTAGCCAACTCTACAATTTATTAGAAAGATGACTAATCAAATGGATATTAATTAAACAAAAGAACTATTTTAATTAATAATAAAATATATATTAAAATTAAATTGATATTTTAATTCTCAAATATCAAAATTATTCAAATATATAAAATCATAATGACTATCTCTAGGATTCAATTTATCACTCTTTCTTTCTAATCCTTATTTATATCTTCCATTTGTTTATAACTTATTTTCATTGTTAATTTGGTCTTTTTAATTCTTTTTAGTATATTTTAAATGTTATTTATTCTTATTATTTGCTACTCCATAATTCTCCCATTAATTTTATTAATCAAAATTTTTCAAATTAAATTTTGAACAACTTTTGTTTTGAGTTAGAACAGGAATATTTGAATTTTATTTATCTTTGTTGTTTGCTACAAAAAAATTAAAAGATGAAATTGATTTATTATTAGGTGATTTCTTAAGTTTACTTAAATCTAATGATATAACATCAGTTTCATTATAAATTTTTTTTTATGGTTAGTCAATTTAAACTTTTTTTTTTTCTATATATTATATTTATTTCTCATTTTATTTTTAGGTTTACTTCTTTATGCATTATGGTTTTAAATCTTTTTCAGAAGATTAATGACAAACATCTGTAAGATTTTCTTAATTTTATAGATTATTCAATAGGGCCATTAAAATTCTTTATTATTGCTTTAAACAATTTAATTCTTTTTCAGGTGAGAATGATGTGTGTCTAGGTATTTCATTTGAATATTTTCTTGTTGAATCAGTAATTGTATGATTTCTGTTTGATTCACTTAATTTTATTTATGAATCATATTTTCTTAGAGTTTATCTTACATCTTTTTGAATATCCTTAATTATTGTTGATGAATGTCTTGTTATTTATTATGCATGAAATAGATTTTGATTTAATTTTGTATTTTAGATATGAGGTTTAATAGAATTCAATACTTTTTGGGCATAATCAACTTCATGTATTCTTTTTTTTTTGAATTATTTTTTATTCATAATTTGTAAATTTATAAAATATAGTAAACTATAAAATCATAATAAATTGAGTTTCTCCATTATACATTTTAGTTTCTTGACTTATAAAGGTTTATTTAAGACTTCTATCATTCCAACTTATTTGCATTATTCAAGATCTGATTTACTAGTAAATGCAGTAAAACCCACAATAGGAATTGGTTTAAGTTGTCCTTATTAAAACTTTTATTTTAATATTCTTGTGGTTTACCAACCATCTAATACAGGCATTTAACAATCCATTAAAATAAGTAAATATTTTCGACATAATAAACCACATGATTTTTTTTATTCAATCATTTTAATTGCTTATTAACCATTATAAGCAGTTTCAATTTCAAAATTGAATTTTTATAATATACAAGTTAAGGATTATTAATTAAATATTTCATCATCAACTGAAAGAATAGTTCTACAATTACATTTTTAATACTTTTATTCTTATGATTTAAAAATTTTAAAACTTTTAGTTTTATCAATCCATCCATTTTTATATAATAGATTTAATTCAGAAACTAAATGAGTTTAAGCATCAGGAATTTTCATAAATTCATCAATAGCAGTATATGATGTTAATGATTTATTTAATATTTATTTACTTTCTGTTTAACTTTTAATAGTAATTAATAATCCATTATATTCATCTAAATCAGGTAATGTTAATATTTAATCATGTGTTTTAATATTTTTTCTTGTTTTAACATAATAATCATAAATATTGATATGATTTGATATTTTAAATTATACTGTTGTTCCTAATCCTAAACCTAAAGAATTAATAATTAAATCATTATTTTAAAGAGGTCCTAAATATCTCAATAACATTTAAGACAAAATTAATCCAAAACCATTCCAATCTTAAGTAGAAGTATGATGATCTTTTAATACATTTTATATTTAATTTAATTTTGAAGATGTTATACCTACTCCTTCATCAGCAATTGTAAATTATATATTATTATATTAATTATCTGCTTTAATAGTTACTAAAACATAACCATGTTATGAATATTTTAATGCATTATAAAGTAGATTAATTAATATTTAAAGTAATCTTTAATAATCAGATTTAATTGTTGGTGGTATATTATAATCTACTTTAAATGCTAATCCTATTTTTTTAGCTTTAAATTCAAATTTGAATAATTATGTTAATTCTTATGTTAATTCTTTTAAATAAAATTCAGAATATTTTAATTCTAATATTTCAGCATTAATTTATGAAAAATCTATAATATCATTAACAAGATGTGATTATCTCATTAATGATGATAATCCTGGTAATATATAAGCATCTCTAATATGTTTATCTAATCTATTATCAAGTAATGCTGATTTAAAAAATAATGTTGCACTATTTAATGGAGTTCTTAATTCATGACTAAATGAACTGATCATTTTAGATTTGAATTCTTCTTATTCTTCTATTCTTTATAATTTATTTTATCTTGTATAATCTTAAATAATAACTGTCATTTCAACTTAATCAGGACTATAGAGTACTTTAAGATTCAAATGTATAATATTATTAACATTCAATTAATATTTACAATATAATTCTAGAGTATGATCTTAATCATTTAATTAATTATCAAAGAATCCATCTTATAATTTATTTATAATTTGATTAAGTGAATAAACTTTTTATGGATGATGAATTTCAAATTCACTTATATTTTTTGATGATTCTGAACCTTTCTTTTTATGTGTATGATAAGATTATGTTAAAGTTCTTCCTGGAAATTCAACTTATATATTTGCTTTACTTTATTTCATACTAAAATAATGTGTGTAATAACTTCTTTTATATTCAGATCCTTAATCTATAACTTTAAATTTTAATTAATTTAATAAATATGCTGGATAATCTTCAAGTTCTAATTAAAGAGTTTTAGTCATCATTTAATCTAGATATTAATTTTTATAAGTAAAATCATTTGTATTTTTATCTATTAAGGCAATTCCAACAGGTATACTCTTTAATCTTTGTTTCCATATTTTATCTTATAATTAAGATTAATGACAAATTTCAATAGATATTTATTCTGATTATTTTAATGGTCTTCCTGAAGATAATTAAATTGATATATTTGATTTTTTAAATGGTAATTCATGATTATCAAGAAATGAATCCATTTTAGCTGAATTAGGTTAATCTAATTCTATAAATTCTTTCATTTCTTTATTTGATGATTAAAATTGTAATTAATTCAATTGATTTTATAGTTAACGATTTTATATTGATGATTATTACAACTAGATTGAGCTTTTATTTGTAATTTTATCAGCTATTTACCAAAATATTTATTATGGAGCTGAGGATATAAAATATACAAACATAGTCATTATTAAAAATAATTGATCATTCAATTATTTATTTAAAGTAGCACTTACGCTTGCATAAAATATTACAGCATATTAGAAATTTAAGAAAAATTATTTTTTTTCAATTAAGGCTAAAATAGGTTGTGTATCAGATATTATGTAAAGTATTAAAGTAGTGCAATCATAAAAAGTACGTTAAAAGAAAAATGATGTTATAAGTGCTATATTTGATAGTTTATGAATGACAATCACAAAAGTTGTATGCTTCTTGATAAAGATAAGGGATGCTAAGCATTCTAAAATATTCAAAATCAAACATACAAATAAGGCTGAAAAAGTACATCTTATTGTAAGTACAACTGTCATTATAATACTACTTACAAAGAATAATTGAATTGGATAATAATTTTTCATTTATTTTAAACATTAATAATCTTTTTAGAGAGTCAAAATTATACTAAGAAATAATAGACAAACATAATTCATTATACAATATTAAACAATTATAATACAATTATCAATATCATCAATTTTTACACAATGTTCAGTCAATAATCAAAATTTATTTATCTAAAAATAAATTAATATAAAAATGCTGAAATTTGATTTATATCGTAAGTTACCATAGGATTTGATTGAGCCATCAAAATCAGGTGCATTAATCTCATTTACATCATTGATTTTGATGTTTATATTATTTATTACAGAATTTTAGGTAATTCAAAGTCATAAGGAAAGGAATATCTGACTTAATAAGTATAAACTGAGATGTATATTGATTAAAATAAGGATGACACATTATTAGTCAATATGGATATCTCATTTCCTAAAATGCCCTGTGATTTTATAAGTATTGATTAACAAGATGTAATTGGCACTCATTAATAAAATGTATAAGGTGAATTATATAAAAAGAGAATATTAAATGGAAAAGTAATTGAATCATATGTATAATTAAATAATAATAAAAAATAGTTATCAACTAATGAATCATTGAATTTAGAGAGAGCTTAGTAAGCATATGAATAAAAGGAAGGTTGTGATCTATCTGGATATATCATAATTAGTAGAGTCCCTGGTAATTTCCATATATCTGCTCATCCATATGGAGGATAAGTTAATATAGTATTACCATTTGTTGGATTATCAACAATTGATTTATCACATTAAATTAGACACTTGTCTTTTGGAAATTAAAATGATATATAAAAAATTAGAGAGAAATTCAAATAAGGACTACTTAATCCTTTAGATGGAATAAGTAGAATTAAGACATAAGAACTCTAAAATGTTGGGGTTACACATTAATATTATATTTCTATTGTTCCTACAATCTATGTTGATATAGATAATAAAGAATATTTTGTTAATTAATTCACAGCAAATACAAATGAAGCTTAAACTACATAAATGCCTGCTATTTATTTTAGATATGATATATCTCCTGTGACTGTTCAATTTACAAAATATTATGAAACATTTAATCATTTCATAGTTCAACTTTGTGCTATTTTAGGAGGAGTATTTACAATAGCTGGAATTATAGATTCAATATTTTATGCATGTAATTTATAGATTTAATATTTAAGTACAAAAAACCAAGGTAGTTTTAGATTAATGAGAATGATAATTAAATTATTTATTGTCATACATATATGTGATTATTTTAATAATAATTTATTATATGTCATTAAAGGACTTTCAGATATTGCAAGAATTAGGTATTGTAAATATACGAACTAGGTGAGGGAGCCTATTCTAAAGTATATAAAATAAAAAGAATTGCAGATTAATAAGAGTATGCTCTTAAAAAAGTTAATTTGTAATCTCTTTCTGATAAAGAGAAATAAAATGCACTTAATGAAGTAAGAATATTGGCAAGTGTAAGACATGCTAATGTTATTCAGTATAAAGAAGCATTTTTAGAAGAATAATCTTAAACATTATGGTAACTATTTATATGCAATTATTTTAAGTATCGTAATGGAGTATGCAGATGATGGAGATCTATATTAAAAAATAGTAGAATGTCAAAAGAAGGGAGTTCTTATGTCTGAAAAAGATATTTGGAATATATTCATATAAGTATTTCTTAATCTATATTAATATTACAGATTGTAAAAGGTTTAAAAGCATTACATGATATGAAAATATATCATAGAGATCTTAAATCTGCAAATGTCTTTATGAATATAGATGGAACTGTTAAATTGGGAGATATGAATGTCTCTAAAGTTGCAAGAAAAATATTACTCTACACTTAAACTGGAACACCTTATTATGCCTCTCCTGAAGTTTGGAAAGATTAACCTTATGATTCTAAATCTGATATATGGTCATTAGGATGTGTCTTATATGAAATGACAACATTAAAGCCTCCATTTCGAGCAGAAGATATGAATGGTTTGTATAAAAAAGTAGTCAAAGGATTTTACCCAAAAATACCTACAATCTATAGTTAAGATTTAAATAATGTTATCAGGACTTTGTTATAAGTCTAACCACATTTAAGACCTAGTTGTGATAAAATTCTATAACTAACTGCTATAGTAAATAGATTAGATGATAAAGTTTTGGTTGAAGAAGAGGGAGCTAAATTTTTATTATAAACAATAAGAGTTCCTAGAAATATGCATTATTTAACTGATAGATTGCCAAAACCTAATTATAATCCAATTAGAATGACAAAAATTGATAAATAATAGTTTATCTAAACTTTAGCTATATAGAAATTGAATTAAGAAAATTTGGAGGAAAATCATTCATTACATGTTGATTTTTTACCTCGTCTCAATAAAAGAAATGAAGAGAGTCTTGATAATTCAGTTGTTTCAAGAAATAATAAAAAAAATGATGATACTTAATTGGATAATGTAACTAATAAAAATAATTAAATAAATTAAATTTATGGATTAGGTATCCATCCTAAGAAAAAAGAATAAAGAATTTCTAATAAATCTTAAAAACATGATAATCTAAAAGCAATAAGAAAAAATGAATTAGATAATGAACTTAAACCTTTAATTATAAAATCGTAAAATATTCTTTCATGATAGTTATAGTCCTAAAAATGCAAATGATGATAGATAGCCTTTATTACCACTCTTACCTAGTATTAAAAAAGATGTTTCAAAATAAATTGAAAATGAATAATTGAAAAAGATAAAATAAACAGAAGAATTAATTTAATAATTAAAAGAGAGACAATAGAAATATAAGAAAATTCAGAAATTATGAAAAACTGATTGATAATAGAATATATTAATATATCAAACTTTTTACACATCTGTGACTTCTAAAATTTCTCCTATTTTTTGATTTAATTTAAAGGTATACTTAATATCTGTTCTACATAAGAAACATTATTTTGTAGTTTTCATAATATTTTCAGAGCAAGATGTACATATACCTCCATGATTACAAGGATTTAAAACTATATTTGATTCATTTTCAAAGCAAATTAAACAAATATCACATGAATCTTAATCTTTTGGTATAGATTTCATTTATTTCATCATAGTTAAACATGGAGATTATTTAAAATTAAGAGAATCAGGTCTTAAGATATCACTACAAATAGGAATTGAACTCATATTTCTATTATTTAATTCATTTAACTTTTTCTTTGTTACTAATTTATAATATGAAGCAGAAACTCGAATAAACATAATTGGAATTTTAAGTTTAGACCATTTCTTTTTTGGAGTTTCTATTTAAGGAGATTTAGGTATATTGATTTAAGTTTATCTATTTTCTAATTATAAAACAATTCTATTTTAAATAATTTAAATACATCAATTAATTTCTAATTTTATTAGTATAGAATACAAATGAAATAAGGTAGAGTATAATGGAAATTAAGACAGTAATACCAGCTATTCTAATATTAATTTATATAGTATCCTTTTCATAAAATTGACAAATCTCTTTTAATAAAAAGAATGGAATAATAGTTAATCCAAATATATAATAAATAAACCATATTATAATTGATCCTTAATATGATAATATTATACCATCAATTTCAGGAATTTCTTTATGAAAACAATTTTCAACCAAAGTGATAAACAATAATACAATTAAAAATGTATTAACTCCTAATGCTGTCCATGTTATAATAAAAGTTTGATAATAAGAATAAATAAATAAATGATTCCATTTCAAAGATAATAATAACAATTATAGTATATAAAGAATTGAATAGGAATATGCAATCTAAATAGATTTAAATAATACAATAATGTGTTTTCTTTTATTTCTATTTTATTATAAGACTTAATGAAGAAATAATCCTATTGTAACAATTATTTACATAGCTGGAATATAATACAAATTGATTTCTTAAATTTCAAAATGTATTATAATTGTTATCTTATTATATAGGAAATGTAATAATAATACTTTAAATGAAACACTTAACACTTTTTCAGCAAAATGAATGCATGAGATTAATTTGGATATGTTTTTGTCTAATAATATAACTATGAAAGTAATCAAATCCATCAACCAAGCAAATATAATTATGTATTTAGAATCAAATAACCAGATTAACTTTAAACTAAATATAAGCATGTAAAATTAGCAAACAAAATTGAAATAACAAATACGATTAACTTCATTTGAAAACTATGATAAATTTTATGATACTTAACTTCTAGATTGACTTATTAAGATCGTATTTAATCTTAGGATTGATTCATTAATCTAATTGTTATAAATATAATTTAAGTTAAATTGATTAAGATGACATTGTTTCATTTATAAAAAATTAAGATTTATATTAACTTACAAATTATAAAGATAAAAAAAAATTCATTATAAAAAAGCACTCTATCTAAGTTATTATATTGTTGCTCTTTATAATGGATCTTACGAGAAACACATTTAAAGAAAGTTCGTTAATTCTTTAGAAACATTGTTTGGAATTTTAGGTGATTCTTGATTAAATGCTATTGCGAGAAGTGTTGATGCAACATTATCAAAATCAAGTTATTCAAACCAAGGATGTTTCCCAGTTAACATCTCCAAAATCACACAACCAAATGACCATATATCAGCTGGAGTATCAATTTGTTCTTATCTAACGACTTCTGGAGCCATCCAAGGAACACTCCCTTAAAGAATGCTCTAACATAAATTTTGTTTGATATGTCTACTACAACCAAAGTCTGAGATTTTAATGTCTCCACTTGAGTCTAATAAGATGTTACTAGATTTTAGATCTAAATGTAATATCCCTTTATTATGTAAGTATTCTAAGCCATTAAGTATTTGATGAGTATATGTTTTTATAGTTTACTCTGTCATTGGACCAAATTCATTTAATAATTGAGAAATTGAACCTATAATAAATTAATTGATTCATACCCATTGGCATATATTCTTAATAAATTAATAGACTATCTTTAGTTTATATATGAGATATATATTTGATTATGTTTTAGTGTTATAGAATTTATAGAAATGACAGTTCAATCTAATTAAATTTGTATATCTTACATCTACTTTTTACTGATTCTTGAATTTGAACAGTACTTTTTTACAAGCCACAACTTCACCAGTATTCATATTCATAGCCTAATACACTTGAGCATTTGAACCAGAACCAATCAATTTACCTAGTTTGTATTGACAATCTTTCTCAGCACAATCTTTAATTTGAATGAATCTGTTTATTGGCGCAAGGGTAATATGATGTTTATTTTTTGTAGGAACTTTGAGAATTCTATGTTTCCCATTACTTTATTTATTATTTAAATATAAATACCTTTAACTAGCTGCTCTTATTGTATTATTTACAGACCTCATAATTTTTACTTTATCTAACTAAACAATTATCTAAGAAATAAATTATATATATATATATATTTATTTAATCATATAAATATCTCAATTCTCATATCTTTTAATTACAATTAATAAATGTGTTTAAGAGATTCTAATTTACTCTAAGATTTTTCATATTATATCAGAAAATATAAATCATTATAACCATCCAAACATATATCACCTAATTAATTAACTTCAATTAAATAGGTTAAAATAAAATAATAAAACTTATTACAAAATGTTGAAGAAATTGTAAGAAACAGCAAAGGGAGCATATAATTAAAGATTTGGAAATGAGAAATATTAAGAAATGGAAGAAGAAAAGAATAACAAATAACTAGATTCACCATTCTCTTAATTCAATGCTACACTTTAATTCAATCAAGTAGATAATAATATATGTAATAAACTTATATTTAAATAAGCAATAAATAATAATTAAGAATAACATATAGAATTAACAGATAGAACATAAATTGATTTTACTAAAGCACTTATTCCAGAAGAACTTCAATAATAAATGTAAGAATAAGAAATCTAACAGATTGCTATAGAAAATAATAAAAAGAAATATAAAAAACCTAAATTAAATGATGATATTCCAGAATTTTTAACAAAAAAAATTTGTTTAAATGAAAATGGAGAAAACTACTTTGAAATTGCAGCTAAAAAAGCAAAGGAATAAAATAGTACTATGTTTTAATTAAAGCATTTTGTATTAACCAAAGCTACAAGTGTATAATTATCAGTCAAAGTAATTTTTATTATATATAAATAAATAGAAATCTCTAAAAAAACTAGATGCTCATGTTAAAAAAAAAATATTAGAAAAGAAATAACATATTAATCTATGGATAGCAGGATAATTGGATACTAAAATTGTAAATTTAATGAGCAATATGGAACCAAAAATTACAGAAAGTGTTAAAAAATCTGTACCCTTTGATTTTATGTAAGACTTCATGCATGATTCAGCAATTAATTTATGGAAAGATTTCACTGATCTAGTAAGATTAGAATTAAGAGCAAAATTTGATACTAAAAGGGTTGAAATCAAGAAAAGAGATGTTAAAGGTCCTATAAATTTAATAAGAAATTTTATTTTATATTCTCTATATCCTGCAGATCTAACAACTAAAGATCATATGAATAGAATATCATTTAAGATATTTAAATTATCTCAATTTATACCATATATGGGTATATAACCATTAATGTTTACTATTATTTTACTTTGTATCCAAAAAGTAAATTTATTATTTTATAAAAATAGGAAGAATATTAATTAGTTAATTACATAGCAGATTATAAATCCATATAATTTTTAACAAATGGAATAATTCCTTGTTTAATTGCATATTTCCATTATTTTTTCTATGATTAAGGTCCAGGTTAAAGTCATACTATATTTGTACTAATTTTCACATTTTTGGCTTAATGTATTAATGTTTGGATAGCATTTTACTTATTAAAACGATCACATTCTAAAGGAGAAGATTTAAAAGCAGAATTAACAATAACTTAAGAAGAAAAAGGAGGAAGATTAAAATACTTTTTAATGTATGATTTGATTTGTTTAATTATAACTATTATTGCATCAAGTATTATTTTAGAATATATATGTAGTTATTGTTTATTTAGAACATACAATTAATGATCCAAGATAATCATTAGGAGATTTATTATTTTTTGCAAGAACAGTCTATGCATTTTTTAGTTTCCCTTTCATAATCTTTATATTACCCTTTTTTGTAAAATTATTAACAAATGCTATTGCAACTGGTTATGATAAATATGGTAATTGTATATAAGCTTTGAATTCTATTTAAATGACTTACAGAGAAACAGCTTTAAACAGAAAAGAAGATATAGATATTGAAGAAATTATAGATTAAGATTAAGATGATTAAAATAAAAATGATAAAAAAAATAAAAATAAAGAACTTAATAAAACTGTTGGTTGATTTAATTAATATTTATAAACATCACATTTTATATATTTTATTTGCCTTTTTTATATTTTATTTCATTTAAATTTTTCTTTTGTTCTCTTTTATTTATTTAAAATACTACAATATAAGTCATTTATTTTATAATCTTTAATTTACTGTATGCCTTTTTAAAATTATTTCATTTTTGCAACTAAAGCAAAATCATCATCTCCAACTATAGATTTAATTTTTCTGATTTTCTTTTTTATTATTCTTTCACTGTTCTCATTAAATTCTTTAATTTTAAATCCTAATTTAATTCATAAATATTACTAAATTAATTTCAATTTATGATATCTTTACATTATCTATTTTATTATGCTTCAACTTCTTTTTTTAAAGTTATTACTATCCGAGTTTTAATTATTTGAATCTATTTTCCATGATATGAATAGGTTGTTTCTTTAGAATAGTCAATATATTCTCTTCAAATATCAAAGTCTTGTCTATTATAGCTTTATTATATAGAAATAATAATTATTGATTATGTTGCATATATGATATAGATGTCATTACAATTTTATATTAATTGGAGAAATTTAATATATTTAGGTACATCAGTGGCATTATCAATTTTAATGGTTTTAGAGTTGATGGATTTTATTTAAGCCATTGATAAAGTATCAGTAACAAATGGATTCATAAATTAATTTTTAATACTAATTTATGATTCAGAAATTAAAATCATAAAAATGTGATGAGAAAAGTTATAGAAGTAAATATAATCAAACTTTATAACTTCTATTTTAATTCTTTGCATTCCTTCCAACACCCAATTATTCTAATAAATGGTTATCCATTGTATAATTAAGTATTTTACATTCCTCTGAATTTTCAAGCTTCTTGAATTTTGATACATTTTCTCTAATTTTTGATCTTATATTTATATTTTAGATCTTACCTGGATTTTGGAATAATTTGAAACTTTTATAAGCTTGCTTCAAAATCATCTGATTAAGTTTGAATTCTAATGTTATCGGCATTCCTTTATCCATTATGTGTATTATTAAAAGAAAAACTATTAATTTGAGTAGTTCTTTTATTATAAAAAATACTAAAATTATTTAAATTTCATATACTTATTATTATTATTATTATTATTATTATTATTATTATTATTATTATAATTATTAATTTTACGTTATTATACGATTTTTAAGATTTATAGTATCTATTTAGATTATTTCTTTTTTTCAGATGAAATTGTAGGAGTAGCTCTAAAATATTAATTTTTTTAAGTTTTATTAGTTACACTATTTCGATTTAAATTAACATTTTAACTATTAATAATATATTGATCAACAATTCTTCCAATTGATATACTTGATTAATTTAGATTATGTGTCTTTTATTAGCTATTTATAGAGGAGAATAAAAACTTTATTTATTTTGGAATAGAAGTATTTTGTTTTTCAATAGTATTTTAGGAAATATCATCTTCAATCAATTCTGTTAATTATAATAATTTTTCATTTAAAGCTTTGATAAAATGAGGAGATGTAGCATCAGTTAAATGATTGATATTGTTACAATTAAGATTATAAATAGTAGTATCTTTTATAGATTAAAGAGAATTATCAGATGAGGATTCATAATGTTCTTTAGGGAATTTAAATGTATGATTAATTTAACAATTCTAATATCTACCAAATGATTTTTTTAGTACTTAAATTCAATTTCCTATTTAAAATCCTAAGGTTCTTGTTCTTCATCAGGTTAGGTCTTAATTATTTATTTTACTGGACCTTAGGGTTTGTTGATCTTTTATAAAATGTGATATTTCATTAAATCTTTATCAATGTTAGATTATTTATTGATTTGAGGACTCTTTGATTTTTTAATTCTGTTGGACATTATAATAATAGTATATATATATATATTAATAATAAAACTAAATAAATATATTTGAGTCAAGCAAGAGGATATTTTTTAATATTAGTTTTAACTCTTTATTAATTGATTAACCATTATTAAACAATGTTCATTAGAGAGATTAACTTATTCAAATACTTATTAATTTTACTAATTTCAAATTTATCATACAATCCTGATAAATGATTAACATTATTGAATGCATTCTTATCATTTGCTAAACATAAATATTAATACATTTCCAGTTTTCTATTTGGAGTCATATGACTCAATAATACTCTATCTTTTATAACTCCAATATTAAGATGTGGATTTGATATTACTAATTTAGACATATCAAATTAACCACCAGATTCTAAAATTTATGAATTAAATTTAGGTTTCTTTTATCTAATGTTTGTATTAGCTTCCTCTTTAACAATTTTTGGATCTGGTATTTTCCTTTAAAAATATTTAGAAGAACCAACAAATGTAACTTATACTGGTTAAGGTTAAGTTAATACTATTTCATAACATTCATCATCTGATGTTACAACATCAATATCAACTACTTAATGTTCTCTATTAATTCTATTTGATAAACTTCCTTATTCTAATCTACTTTATGCTAAAACTCTTACTCTTGAATCTGGAACCTATATATAAATATAAATTAAAAATACTTCACAATATCCTCCAATCATCTTTTCATGAAATTACTTAGCCTTTTCTATTTATCCAACATAAAAATAATATTTTCCTAATAAATCATATGCATATAATTCATGATTCTTTTCATTTAATTTCCAAGCTGACATTAAATACTTAGTAAAATATAATTAACTCAATTTGGGCCTAACTCTTAATAAACATTCTCCCAAACCTCTATATGCTTTCATTTTATTTCTATAATATTATTCATTATCAGATAGACGTTTGCATAATTTAAAGTAAATTGCACCAGATATTGGATTAAAAAATAACTATTCCATTTTACCAAATATATAACAAAACCTTTATTAAATACATACATTCTTCTATTTAAAACATTCCTACATTATTTCCTTCATTTCTTATTCACTCTTCTCTCTGTTTTATTTGTATTACTACAAATATTATAATTTCTTAATTAAGATATCAATACTTATTGAAGCTTCGTTTAAGTATCTTGATACATAATTGTCAAACTCTATATCATCAATAGTTTAAATATCTTTAAGACTAGATATCTCATCAGAATAACATCTGATTATATATGAAGATAATTATTGTAATCTATTACTTTTCTAACATATATCTTGACTATTTATTGAAGGAATCTTTTTTAAGTGAAAATAATCATTCCTTTTAAAAGTATTTTAAGATTTCTTTTATTATCTTATCTTATTCAAATAAATTGGATTAACAATCTTTTAATCCTCTTCTTCCTGTAACTCCATTCTATTTAATTCACTTGAGCTTGTTTTAAATTTGATTGAAGTATTGACTAAATATCTTCTATGTGATTTTTGAGTTCTTGTAAAGTCAGTTCTCGATATTCCAAAACTATCTGTATTTGTACTTTCTAGTTTACTCTTCAATTTCTTCATAGTTTTTATATATTATTTATATTAGATTAAATTTAATGTAAAATAATTGTAAATTGTGTGGATAGAGTTAAAGAATGCTCATTTTAGAGAAACTATAATTGAAATATTTTGAAGCCTTTAACTTTTATTTTGCTAAACCCATCAATGAAATTCTATCTTAAATTGCTAATACTCCTCATGTAATCTATTTTAAGGATTATGTGATATTAGATGAATAATAAGAATACATGAAAAGGTAGTAGAACTTCCTTAACATGTAGATATTATAAGAAAGAAGAAGTCAAACCCAGACTAGATATTTTGACAGATTTTTATGTGACAAATTACAAAGAGCTACATCCTTACTTATTAGTTGTTGAAAGTCATACTTTAATGACTAAAAGAAATAAGAAAATTGATAAACTATATTATTAGAGAATGCAAGAAAGTGAAAATCCAAATTAATCATAAAATCATGTTGTTGTTAATAATGTCCTCAATTCAAAACTATCATCAAAATCTCAAATCAGTTATGAAACTGAAGAACATGATATCTATTCTTCATAGGATCAACCTAATAAATAAAATCGTTTAGATTTTAAAGGAATTAGTCTCCTTAATAATTATGAAGATAATAAATTATTTCTTGAATTATTAGACAAGTAATATCACAGTATTAATAAAATGACAAACAAATATAAATTATTGTCTCCAAATTTTTATATTAAATCTGCCCCTTTAAGTCAATAAAATATATAAACCAATCTCATTAAGGATCTACATTCAATAAAGAATGTTTAAAGAAGAACTAATAATATGGATCTAAGAGAGAAAAAAGGTATATGAATCTATATATATATTTTATAGCTATTTTTGCTAATTCTTAGAGTGAATCAAAACATTCTTAATCAAGTTTCAAGATTTCTAAGATAAAAGATTCAGTTGATTAATAAGTTGATTAATTTTGTGATTATGTTTCTGGATAAATAGAACCATCTGATATGGAAGGTAAGAATAAGATGTCTAGAATTTAGAGTGATAATATCACTATATAAAAGATGCTTAAGGAATATTAGGGAAATCAGAAAAGATAATTAAAATCAACAATTTCATAAGATTTATTAGTTGCAAGTACATCTACTCTTATTTAGGGATATTAAGGTTCTTAAAAAAGTATAAAATAAGATCAAAATAACAATAATGGTAGTATATAAAATATATCATAAAGACAAGACTAAATTAAGAAAGTATATTAGCCATCATCATAAAAAAAAATTAATTAAAATTAATTAGATAGAATAGCAAAAGGAGGATGTCTTACTGATAGAAATATGAAATAGTTGCCTATATCTGAAGATTTATTTACTAAATTACATGATATAAAAATCAAAAGTTCTTAAAATGCAGAATCTTAAAAAAAACCTGAATTCAATTATATGATACCATCTTAGTATAATGCAATGTCCACTTTCAAAATTGCCAATAATAATAAAGCCAAATCTTAATATACTAAGAAAACTGCAGGATTTGATTTTGCTACTAAATCATAGCATTAATAATAGGGGAATCATAGTTAATCTAAAGTATTGAATATTAATACACAGAAAACAGATGATATTGTCAAAAAATACATTTAATTGGCTACACAATCTATATAAAATCATAAAAAATTTGATTTCAAATTGAATCTTTAAAACTTAAATAATCATAATGAACCTCATTTAGATGAAGAATTCTGTATTTATAAAATTATTATTTTTAAATAGAAAACAAACGTCTGAATTTTCTTACTGAAAGACACAGTCAATAAATATAAGAGAAAGATTAATTTATTACTCATAGAAAAATTGTGATTAAATGAATATTATCAAATATGATATTTTACATCAATTAAAATTATATTAAAGATATATTATTATTTCAATTTTTTAATTACGATTTTATTTAATTATCAAAAAGAAGCAAACATTATACATTTATTTTTATAATATTTATAAAGTATAAATATTATTACAAATATCAATTTAAGATGGAATATAATACACAGCAAAGAGTATTTGAATTAGAGAGACTATCTACTCCATAATAAATATAAGATAATACATTAATAAATTTATTGATAATAAAATTTTTACAATAAAGTCTCCCAATTTAAAGAATAAAAAAATAAAAAGAAAAAATCAAAGCAATTAAAATAATAGTAATAAAGAGAATAAACTTTATTTTCCAAACTTAAAATTTATAATTCTTCAAATAATAATTTGAATAATATATTATATGATAATAATATATAAATGAAAGCTATAATAGTTGCAATAATAATAATAATAGATGTAACAATAATAATAATTACAATTGTAACAACAAGCAAAACCACAATTACCACCAAAATCTACTACTTCAACATCATAAATTTATTAAATCCAATAATCATATTAATCAAATTTTAATTATTCTATACCCTTATCCCAAAATCAAATCAAATAGTATTTTATAACCTAATAGATAAGATATGTCTTTATAATAAGATGAAAACTTATAATAATTAATGGATTAATAATTTAATATGTAAGATGATAATAGTGATGAAGATTTAATTTGAATAATATATTTATATATAAATTAATTAATATATAAATAAATAAATAAAAGTTTATTTGGATACATCCGAAAAAGAAAATCATCGTTGATCTTAAACAAGTTAAGAATTATTAAAAATGAATAAATCTTTTATAGATATAAAAAAGGTACAAAAAAATAAACTTAAATAATATAATAACAAAAAAGTAAGACATCTCAATAATATTAATTCCCTAATTACTTAAACCAAATTTAATCAGATTTCAAATATATTATGGCAACTTAATAATTACTAAAAAAACCTTAAGAAGAAAAGAATAATACAAGCTTATTTAATAAAAATTGTTTAATTTTTATAGTATTTATTTTTATTATAATCAATATTGATTTAATTAGACAATTTGACGTATATTTTAGATCGATGAACCCTAAATTATGGATTCTTTTAAGGAGAGATTTTCATATATACAAAAAATGATTAAATTATCAAAAATAATATTTATTTTTAATAAAAGAATTTAATTTAAGTTTATAGGAATAATATCTTAATTTTTTTATGTTGACATCTTAGCATTACACAATTGAGTGTAAATTTTAATTATTCTGCTATTCACAATTTCAAAAATTATTATTGTTTGCTTGATGGATATAATTCATTATTATATAATTCTCTGTAATCACTAATCTGAAATCAAATAGAAGTTGAAAAATTTCTCAGTTTTTATTGATTCAATGTGATATTGAATTAAGAAATTAAGAATATTCCAGGATATGTAGAGTATTATTATGAGAATATTGTAATTGTAATTAGCTACTAATTAAGAACAACTATATATAAATTTTTTGTTATTATTAATAAAATTGATAGTAGTCTTGTTTATTGATTTAGAATATATTAAAGCTTTAGGAGATAGAGTTTATAATGAATTGCTATTTTGATTCACTTTAATTAATTATAAAGATTCATCATAAATTATGCCTCTATATTAAATTGTATTATTGATTCGTGTGGTAAATTAATTATATCAATGATTCAAGTTGATGATAATCCTTAACATCTAGATCTTAATCTTTATCAGAATATTAATATTGGAAAGTATGAGGATATTCAAATCAAAATATCAAAGCTCGAATCTACGTTTTTCTAATGTTTAAGTTATAGTAAACAAGAATAATTGAAGTAAAATGAGAAACTACAATCTGATAATTCACAACTTCATGATCATGAACATAATACAAATAAGGACTTATTCCAATTCGAATAATTTGAAAAATATATTGCTTAATACTTTGCCCAACTTCGTTCATAATTTGGAAATACCAAATCGATCTGTTTCATGACTTCTTAATAGTTAAACCTATATTTCGAAGAAGCTTTGGAATAATTAAACAATAAAACAAAGTTGTATTAAGACATACTAAAACTTAAACTTTTATAAACATCATAAGGTATTCATTCATATCAATGATTGTTAGATTTATTTTCAAAAGTATACCCAACTAAAACAAATATAATACTTAAGAAATGGTATTTACATAATTATAGTTATCCATACCCAAATTAGTTGGAAATCAAAAAATTAATCAATAAAACACAGCTATCCAAGAAGAAGGTATTAATTATTTTTTATTAAGATATTAAATTGGTTTATCAATGCTCGCAATAGTTTTAAGAGAAAAAAGCAAAAAAAATAAAAATATAATATATTAGTGCGAGAACACTATTATGCTTTATTTCAATCCAAAAAATAAAGCTAAAACTCAAATTAAGAATAATCAAATTAACAAATTTTATTTTGAAAATTAGTGACAAGTCATTAATAAATATCAATTATATTAATCACATTAAATATTAAATATTAAATTTTATTTTTGTTTTCAACTTTCTATTTAAAAAGTTAATACTTATCTAATCTCATTAACAAAGTATTACTAATTTAAATTTGATTAGAATTTTTAAGAATACCATTAAATACTACTTAGAAGAAAACTATCTTATATATATTAATTATAAAAAAATTTGTTTAATCAAAATGTAAATTCATTAATATATACTTTAAAAAATCCATATATTTATATAATTTTTAATTTAAATTACTCATAAAGTTGAATATTAGATTGTAATGATGATTTCAAATATAGAACTAATTACTATCTATAATTATTGATTTTATATGATTCATTAGTAAATTATTTGATAACTTTTCATATCTTTATAAATACAATTTAATTACCCTTTATTTAAATTTTTGCTTAATTTAAAGATTTTCCTATATAAATAAGATAGTATCTTAAATAAATAGTATTTTATTTTAGAGAATGATCAATCAAAGATTTTAAGATTTTTTGAAAATCCTCTTATTTACTAAAATTAGACATACTAATTGATTTAATATTATTTATAAATCTTTTATTTGAAAATTAGAATATAGAAAGTTTGATATGCAAAATATATAAAAATCCTGTAATAATAATAGATTTTAGATATAGAGTACATTATAATTCAATATTATTTAAATAATAATTTTCCTTTTCTCATTTCCAACTATTTATTTAAAGAAATTGATCTAACTTCTCTTGTAGTTTTAGGTGCTTCAATTTTATATTGTGTCATAAGATGATTGACATTAATACTTTCATCATTGTTATTATTATTCATTGTTACTGAATGCTTAAAACTTTCATCTAAAAAAGTCTTAAGATTTTTATCTTCTTTTATAGACTATAATACTAAATTAACATGATTTGGAAATAATTTCTAGTAGATAAAAACTAATAGCTTTTCATTACTAACTACTAATTCTAATATTTTGATTTTATCTTCTTTATAGAACTATTGAAAATCTTATATAGTATCTAAATAAGATTGATATTATTAGAAATTTCCAAGAGGTCTTTTTTTCTAAATTTCTCTTCTAACAGCATCAACACATTCTAAGAAACAATATTCTAAATCACTTCTAATTATGCTTTTCTTATTTTAAGATATTAAAAGTTTTTATACTCTTTCGTTTAAAATTTTGTTTTAATTTTAATATTTTTATTCAATTATGGTCACATATCTAATATTAATATATATATATATACTTAGTAAATTTATCTACAATATCATTATATTTAATGTTTTCTTTATTTAATTCATCAACAGGAAACATTTCTTTAATAGAGGATTAATGATGCTTAGATAATGATGATGACAATTCAACTTTTGGTTGATATTCAGTTAACTTTCTTTTATGATATTCTTAATTATAATTAAAAATGATACTTTATTAATTAACAGGAGTAGTTGTACAAAATATTTAATCTAATTAGACAATTGGTAATATTTCTTTATCTATTTCTTATAATTTAATTTTTTTCATTAATGATTTGATTTATTATTCCAAGAAATCATTAGTTTTTTAGAGTTCTGTTAATTTATATCTTAATTCATAATTTTCTTTACTTTTCATTTCAACCTTTTAATATAATTTTAAACATTCTTCTCTAAAATAAACCTAAATATTTAATAATAATTACTAATTCATTTTCATTATTTGTAACATTTATTTTATTTTAAGTTTGAATACTATGTTGTTCTTCTGTTTTATTTCGTAATTCTTTTAATTCAGCTTTAATTTTTTTCATATGATTTTGATAAGCAATTACAAATTCAGCTTCATTCTTTAATTTAATCTTATTCACTATATCCGTTAATTCATTCATATATTGTACTAATGATTAAAATGCTTCTGCTGCTTTAACCTGTTATGAATTTTCATTCTATTATTGTCTCTCTTTATATAAATCCAATTACATAATTAATTAATAAAAAAGGTTGTTAAAATATAGTAATGCACAAAAGCCCTATTTTAAAAGAAAACATCAGATTAAACAATAACCAAAGACCTACTTATTTAAATAAAAACAAATAAAAAACATCTTCTTTGGAGAAGAATTCTAATTCGAATAAATCATTACTTAATGAAATTTAAAACTAGACTCCAAATTAACCAAAAAAAGTCACTTCTACTCAACCTTCTGATCAAAAATTACATAATTGTATTTCTATTAATTATAATAAAGAAGGTTAAATTCTTAAATCGCTTATGAAAATATAAAATAGAACTAATCCTATTTTAACTTAATAGAATTGCTATGCTGGTATAAAACTAAATTTTAATAATTATCTATGTAATATTATTTGTTTTAAAAAATTAGTAAATGAAGAAAAAAGAATAAATACAAATCAATACAATTCGTTAAATCAAACTGTTTAACCATCTCCAAAAGCGAAAACTATCTCATTATCTACTTATACAGTAATTTTAGTTTAGTTATTATTAGAGTACTTAAAGTCCTGAAGTTAGAGAGAAAGAGATAAGATAAGAGAAAATTA
This sequence comes from Paramecium primaurelia, assembly GCA_905182975.1. Lineage (NCBI taxonomy): Eukaryota > Ciliophora > Oligohymenophorea > Peniculida > Parameciidae > Paramecium > Paramecium primaurelia. The sequence continues at coordinate 307,382 of CAJJDM010000057.1, forward strand.
CATCATTCAAATAATTAATATAATAGACTAAATAATGTTTAGAAAATATGAAAATATCAGATATTAAGTAATCTATAGATAAGATATTTGATAATACAATTCAACCATTACTTTAATTAAAAGTATTAAATTGTTATTATTAAAATTAGAATGAAGTTATAAAGTAAATTGAAAAATGTTTAAATGCTGAATAATATTAAATTAGATCAACTATAGATTCATTAAAGAAAATGGAAGATGATATTTTATCTAATGAATTTAATATCATTGAATATATGACAATGGGACCATTTAATGAAATAATGTAGATTTATTAAAAGAGATTTTAAGAACATTCTATTTTCACTTAATAATTAAATTAACAAGAATTAGTTATACATTAGTTTTAAAAGTTACATGATAATTTTACATAATAAAATTAATTGTTATGTAAATAATTATCATAATCTTTTTAAACATATTTATCTTTATTTATTTCATTCTAAAATAAAGATGATTTTTATGAATTTAAAGATAATAATAATACTTAACCATGTACTTAAAATAATAATAATTAATATACATAAGAGAATTTATTTTAAACATGTGAAACAAATAATTCAATTGATGAAGATTAAGTTATTATGAAAGATCAATAAATTATAAGAATTCCAGATAAAACATCTTAATTTACTTAATTACTTATGTTGAATAATTAAAAAAAATTAATTTTAGCTGAATCACCCAAATTCAAAAATTGATTATATTATATCTTAATTTAATTTATATTTAAAATCAAATTTTAATAATAATAAATCACGGTTTTGCAGTTAGAGTTCGTATTATATCATTAAACAAATTAGGCTTTTAAGGATACCATATATTAAGAAATCTATTCAAATCTATACTAATCTTATTTTCATCCTTCATAATTTTACTTCTCTTTTTCTTTCTTTCAGATTTATACTATATAGTACCTGAAATATTTATTTCTTATTCATCTTTATTTATTTGAGTAATCAACATAACTTTCTTTTTAGTAGGAGTATTCCTAGAATGATTTGTACAATCTTAATCAATTTCAACATTTAAATCAATTGAGTTCCTCTAATTATTTTTATCAAAGAGTTTCCTTCTACCATCATTTGATACCACTGAATATCTTCTTTATGATAAAATTACACTCTAATCTAATTAGACTCTCAATACACTAAGTGGTAATGTGAATGGATTCATCTACTTAATATCATTATTTATTTGATTTGATATCTAAACCTTTGTTTATTTAATCATGTGGAGAATATCTAATTCAATTGATGGATTAGAATTGAGCTTTAATAATTCAACTAAATTATGGGTAGTTATTTCTGCTTAATTATTTAAATCATATACTAGAAAACAGATACGAATTTATTATTTTAAGTCTAAATTTTCAATTTTTTTTATCAACTGCTGATATTAATTAAAACTAAGAATTTGAGGAATTTTCAAGACCTTTGCTATTTATTCACAAATAATGTCAGGATAATGTCTTTATAAATATTTAACTAATTATTATTTTTTAATCCTTATGTTTCTAACCTATATTGTTTTACATCTTAATTTAGCATCAAATTCCAATTCAATTCTACTAATTTCTCCTAAAACATCAGCTAATTATTAAGGTACTTCATCTTATTAAATAGATAAAATTCTAATCAATTTTTAATGACATTATGTATTTCTTCTCTCTTATCTTAACAAGATAGAGCTTGACAGTTTAGAACTACTTCTTCCTGTAAATTGATCACTAATTTTTTATTGTTAAATAATCTCATTTTCATTTGTTTTTGTTACTCTTCTTGATTATTTCTTACTTTAATCTATACCAACAGATCCACTTAATACTTATGTTCTTATTCTTAATTTACTTATTAATGGAGCTTGAAGGATATATTAAATTGTTTTACTCAATAAATTGTGTTTATATGCTTTCTTAACAAATTCATTTAATTCATTATTTAACATTAATTACATTATTAATTCGTTCTAATAAATTATCACAACAAAAATTGAAATATCATGCAAATGCAATTCATTGAATTCAGAACAAAATTTGGATAAAATTATATTATTTAATTTTTATTCATTTATGAATTTGAGAATATTGAGTTTATGCTGAATTATTAATATATTGATAATATATATTAAAAATTAGTCAGATATTAAATTCAATCAAATTTATATTTTCAACCAAATTCTGAAAATTTAAGTAAATGGTTACATTCATTTGAAGGTTGCATAAAATATGATATAGGAATTAAAATATTAAATTTATAAAGACAAAGATTATAAAAGAAAATCATAAACAAAATCATTAAATAAAGATTTATTAATTAAAAGGATCATTATGATTATTATTAAAAAATAAAGTACTCTTTTTGATTTTATTTGATTTCTTAATTTTTACTGATGATGATGAACTTTCAATATATGTAAGGTTTATGTTATTTTGATATTAATACTGTATCATTTTTTTTGATTTTCTTTTTAAAAATTCTTTTGGTAATTTATTTTTTGTCATTAAGTTAACTCTTTTGTATTACAATTTCTTCATTATTTTCATATTAATTTTTAAATAAATTACTAAATTCAATAGTAATGTTTTAATTAATTTTCTTTTTCCTTACAAGCATTTCAAAATATGATGATTAACTTATATCTTCAAAATCTCCATCTAATTCTAAATATTATCTCTTTAATTTATAAATAGTTTCATTTTTGGAACATCTAATACAAGTACATTAAATATTATATACACAATGGAAAAATCAACAGAAATTCATTAATATCATATTAATCAAATTCATATTTTAAATATTTTAAACAAAAGTATCTTTTAAATTTAATCTATTAATCTATGATATATCATAATTTAACTGTACTTTCAATTATGTAATTTGTAGAATAAAGATCTAAAATATATGATTATTATGACTTTATATTTACTTAATATCTCTAACAGATTAATAAATCTTCATCATATTCATGTAAACCCATCTAATAATGATTATATTAACATTATTTCAAATTTTTAATATCAATCATTAATTTACAAAAATGGCATATTTACATTTCGAATACATCTTATATAACTTAAAATTATACATCAGATCTGAGTCCAGACAATTAATCAAGGAATTCATAAGGTATTTAAAACTTCTGTAATCCTTCGATAGATGAGTAAAACAAATTTGGTCTATCATTTCATCAATTATATTTTAATAGGTTCTGAATGATGTTTTCTTTATTGTAAGAGGAATGAAAGTCTTTAATTTAAATTAATGAAGTTGAATTAAGATAATTTAGATCTCTAATACTTCTAAGAACTAGATCTGATAATTTATGACAATTTAATTTTATATTATTAGAAACTATTTTATGAATAATATGATTACATTTCTTTTTAAAAATTCTAATATCAGATTTATTGATAGGATATTTCATACCTACAAAACTAAAAATAAAAAAATGAGTTACTATAGCATTGGTTACAAAATTTGAGTTTAAAGATATAATTGCATATCTGTTAATTTTCATGCCTTATCTTCCATTTTGATTTTATATTTATTCTATATTTAGTAGATTAACATTTATTAAATTATTAATTTTATCATTTCTTATGGACATATTAACTTTTTAGAGTATTTTAGAATAATTGTAAAGTATTTGGTCTTATTTATACTTAATAAGCAAATTCAATAACAAAAAATAGTTTAGAAATACAAAAGGATTTTAAAGAAATGAACATATGACTAATATTTGATAATTTATATAATTAATTAGGATGCAAGATTATGATAACTAAGTTTAAGAGAATATCAGAATGGCATAATAATATAAAGAAGAGGGAAATTAGCATTATAAAAATTAGGATTGGAAGAAAGCCTTAATTTGTTATCACAAAGTATTTTTATACATCAATGGTTTTATAAGTAAAGAAGATGAATTTGAATCATATTCTAAGGTAAATTAAGATAATGTATTCATTAGGTTTAATTAACAACCTAAGAATAGACCAATGCCATTCGAGAGTTGAAATGTTTGACTTATGGAAATATGGCTTAGGTCTATATAAATTTATAGAAATACTTAAAAGGAAAAGAAGCAGCTATAAAAAGTTTACAGATTAATAGAAATATTAAAGTTTTATATAGATTAGCTATTTGCAATATTGAATTAAATAATCTTGAGGAAGCAAGAGGATAATTATTGTAAGTGCAAAAATCAGATAACAAAATAGATATCAGTTCTTAATTGAAATAAATAGAGATTAAAGAATCTAGCAATAATAAGTAGTTGGCTTAAGCTATGAAAAAGTTGTTCATTTGATTATATTAAATAAATTTTGTATCTAATGTTGTTATTTTATCTTTTAATTCTGATTCATATATTGAAAATTTATAAGTATACAATTATAATTAGATAAATATAAATATTAATATCAAATGCAACTCTTTAAAGTTTGTAAAAGGTTCTGCTCAATCTTATAGAATGTGCCTAAAGACCTTGTAGATTTGAAACATGTTAATTTTTTGAAGGTTAAAACAGCTTACCTTGAATAACTAAAAGACTAATATATACTGAGTTTAGAATTTACAAAAAGTCCTAATGAAACAGACGATGCTATGAATATTACTAATAATGTTGAACTGTAGATCGACCCAGATTTAACAGTAAAAGAATTTGTTGAGAATTGTTAAGAATATGTACAGTTGATATTACTATTTAGTTAAAAGATAATGTTACATTATATTCAATTGACAAAGTTCCATTAGCAGGTGTAAATACAATGGAATAAGTAATAAAAGAACCTTTTTATTTATTGACAAATAATCAACATTTATTTTTTGTTAAATAATTATCAGGGTATGATAAGGACGATTATTCTTATATGTAAATGAATAATTTATAATATAAGTAAATCCTATTTCACTCGTAAACATGTACCTATGTTGGAGAAAAACATTCTTATTTAATACTTGGTTAGAATGGATTATGTGTTATAATAAAATTTCAAGACAACTTTTTTCAAAAACTATTCTTCATCTCAATAGAAGATAGAATACAATGATTTAGTAAAAGTGATTCTTGATTCTTACACTAATATGAGAAACACTTAATCAGATCATGAAACTGATATGTATACTTAATATTTTGAGTTGAAAAAAACTAAAGAATAATTAGAAGAGAAAAAAAAAGAAATTATGGATTCAGCAGTTAAATTTGCTAAGATTTAAATGTTTGGTGGATTTTTAGTATTATGTGGTCATTTCTGTTTTATGGGTGCTGGTATATATGTATACTATAATTGGGATGTAATGGAACCTATAGGTTATTTTTTGAATACAGGTGGAATGATATATTTATCTTATTAATATTTCAAGTAAATTATTAAATTATCATAGATTGAATGATGAATGGTCACATAGTAAATTCTCAGATTATTTGATTAATAAAAACTTTGTTAGATTGAGTAGATCCAATAATTTTGATATTGAAAAATTGAATTAAATCAATAAACAAATTTAAGAAATATAGGATAGAATCAAAACAAATATCATTACAAATTTATGATCATATATCCAAAAAATAAATAATTAATATCATGATTCTACCAAATCTTTTAACGTATAATGTTTCACAATTTAATTTGATTATTATTGATCTTATTGTTATCTTTTATTTGAGTATTATTAAATAAGTGCACTTTTTATACGAATATTTTCTTTTGTTTTATTTGGTTAATTATTTACGATATTATTCACATTATTAATAACAGTATTTTGACCACCATTAGTATTGGGATACTTAATGTAAGGTTCCTATTATATAGGCATATCTTAATGTAAAGATGGTTAAGTTGAATTTGGATTCAAATCTAAGATTGTGAATTTTTTGACTTCTTTAACTGATTAATTTTACTGAACAGGAATTAATTTAGCTCTACAAGATATATTTGCAATTGATGACCCTCTTGCTTATGCTGATAAAGGTCTAATTTAAACATTAGATTTATAAGTATTTTATGGTTTAGTATGTTTAATTTCTAATTTAAATTTGGGTGCTTATTCTAATGAAAATGAATTTTTTCTTTCTTCTTGAAATTATTTATCATCAATATCTTATATATAAAGTTCAACATGATTAGATTAAATCTTTAAGACTTATTATTACTATTATTATTATTATTATTATTATTATTATTATTATTATTATTATTATTATTTATATTCTTATTATTCTAATTACTTTAATCTTTCTTATTCTTATTATTCTTTTTATTATCTCTCCTTCTCTAATCTCAACATTCTCTCTCTTTCAATTCTCTCTTACCTTTCCAATCTTTCTTATTTCTCCTTCTCCAATCTCTCCTATCTCTCTTTATCCATTCTCTCTTATCTCTCTCTATCTATCCTCTCTCTTTCAAGTCTTTCCTTCTCTAATTTCTCCTGTTGATCTTTCAATAACTACTAATATTATTAAGCTCTTGATATTTGCTCATTCTCTACCTATTTCTAGGTTATATCAATAACATCTCCCATATAAATAGTATCAGATCCATTACTAATTAAGTCTTACTATTATGGTTTCCTTGTTTTCTTCATCTTCTCAGTTTCCTAAGCTTACATAGCATATGATTTTGGATTTGAAGTTTATGGTCTTTATAATTAGTGCTATTGATATTACACTTAAGGCAATACATCATCAAGTTATCTATATTAATAATAAAAATCTACTATGAAATTCTTTATGGCTGACTTCTTTATTGAAAATATATTGTATTAACTTCTTATATACTAGGTCTCAATGCTGGAATTTTCTCAAGCAATTTCCAAATGAACTGGCTTAGTCCTTTCATAATTTACTTAAAAAATTTATACTTGTTGAGTATTAAGGAGGTAATGCTTTAGGTGCTCTATTAACTATACTATATCCCAATGCAATCAAATTTTCTCCCTAAAATGGTGGTTCCAATGCTGCCATATAAAATACTACACATCCTAAAGCCCAGATATCTACCTTATAATCATAGGGCTAATGTTAAACAAGTTCTGGAGACAAATATAAAGGAGTGCCCACTCGAGTGCCTTAGAGTGCTGTGTCTGAATTGAATATTTTGGATACTCCCAAATCTCCCAATTTCACATGTTTATCTTTTGTAAGAAATACGTTGAGTGTTTTAATATCCCTGTGAATGATATTGTTTTCATGCAGATGCTACAATGCAGAACTAAGTTCCCTGCTCATCTCCCAAATGGTTTCTTCTTACATAAATTTTCTTCTCTCCTTATAATCTTTTAGTAACTAAATAGCTTATTTATGACTACTTTCTAAAGGTCTCCTCCTTCGGCATATTCCATAATAATACAAAGATTGTCTTGCTCAATAAAACTCATATAATATGTGATAATATTTGGATGTTTCAGTTTCCTCAGAAGTTATGCCTCTTTGAGTGCCTCAGCTTTTAATATGAAACACACATACCTTGATGTTTAGGCTTCAGATGAGTTAGATTAATCTTCTTAAGAACATAGGTATTTCCATCCATACTAGATTTCACCTTATAAACCACTCCATAGGAACCCTTTCCCAATTCATTCAAAATTGTAAATTGAGAAAGATTACTACCAATTAATTAATATTAATGACCTAGATTCTAACAACTAAATTACTATCTAAATCATGTAGCTATTGTATTTCTCTTTAATCAATAGTTTTTGGAACTTTCGCAGTGGTTGGTCTTTATTTCATTATATATTTATTTATATATTATATTTCAAACCTCCATTCTTCTCTTTCTTATCAATATCAATATTCCAATTCTATTTATCTAAATTAAATTTCATATTAAAACATGTTTCTCCTCACTTCCTATTTTTAATAGAAAACTAGCTACTAAAATCTTTCAATCAAGTTCCTCTTTATAAACTTAATAATTAACAAATATCAACATACTAAAAAATAGAGACATAAAAATACAGTAATTTCCAAACCTAATAAATATAAAAAAATCAATTATTCTAAATGAATAAATGAATTCCACTTTAAAAATAATGATTAAATATATGTATAGTTCAAAAACTCTCCATTATGAGATTATATATTTTTTATATATTATTTATTTTATTTATGTATCTTCATTATTCTATCATTTATATCCTATATTAATATCAACTTTTATTTGATTTTGAATGATACTCTTAAATAATTATGATAGTTAATTTTATTTTATTATTAAAATTATATTTTATGTATCTAATAGTTAAATTAAGATATTAATAAAAATATAATATCTGATGTATTTAAATAGATAGTAAAATAATATACAAACTTATAGAGTAAGATATTTAAATTCATTTTAATAAATTGTTCATCATTTTCTTTTAAAACCACATCTTCCACAGAAATTATGATCTTGCTCCATTTCATAGCTACATTGTTTACAATGGTAAGTACTAATTTTCTTTTGTTTAAGTTATTTTTCAATAAGCATTTTTTTATACATTAATTCTTTTTAATTTTTTTGACAAAGTTCTAAATGACTTTCTAGATTTCGAGGATTAAATTTTCTTCCACATATATGACATTCTGCTGTTGTTATATAACTTCTATCTAATGAACTGTTTTCTCTATTAGTTTTTTTTGGTCCCAAAGATTTTGGTTTAACCATAGATTTTGATCTTTTCTTCTTTAGTTCTTCTTTTCCTTTTGCAACAAAGATCATTGGTTTCTCTTTACTACATAATTTTAAATGCATTTTCAATTTTCCTTCAAAAAACTTTCTATTACAAAATTCACATTATTCGTATTAAATATTTTATACTTCCATTTTCTGTATATTATATATATTATATTTAAATTTTAATGAAATAACGTGATCATGATAGAAATGTTTTATTTCCAATAAGTGAGAATTCCCAATAAACATATCATCGATATAGTCCACCAATAAAACCAAAATAATGCCAAATTAATACATAAATAAGGATATGAAATTAATATAAATGATTGCACAAGAGAAATCAATATAAGAAAAGAGATCAAATATATTTTATGAATCAACTAAACTTCCTAAATCACTTCCTAAATATATAGAAGATAGACCTAAATCTCCAAATCTTGATCATAGATAAAGAATGTTATATTAAAATACATCAAATGTTTTATCTGGATATTGTTATTAGAAAATAAAATAGGTTTGTGAGAGCAGAATTAAAATTGTTGAAGATCCAAATAATCGATTGAAACATTAAAATTAAAATTTTTCTGATTATTTGATAGACATTGTGGTGATAATAAAGTAAATCAAAGAATTAGATCAGTTTCTCCTTAATTATATTGGACTGCACATGATAGTATTAGAAATGCAAAAGATTGTACAAATAATGAATATACAACAAATAATAATCAACCAAAATCTCCTCTCAAAATTACTGAAATATCCAATATAGAAATTAAAGTAATTTATATAATATATTTTAGGTGTATTTAATAAGCAAAAGAATTAAAAAATTATTCGAAATTACATGGAAAAACAACATCTTCAAAAGAAATTGTTTATGAAGGAATGTTGAAATGGAAAAATAATTATAAATGAAATTGTTTCTAATTAATTTATTTTATATATATATATTATATGATAACTACCAATAGAGATTTGATTTCTTCAACAACTGATTCTGCTGAATACTCATAAAACATACAGCTTTCAAAAAGAAAAATTGGCAACAAATAATTCTCATTAAGCCTCTTTGCTTTAAGAAAATAAGAACTTATTAATAAAAGAAGTTCATCTTATTATTCACCTAATATAAGTATTTCCAAGATTAAACCAGTGATTGATTATAGATCTAAATTTTAAGAAAACACAAAAAAATTGATCATAATTCTTAGCTTTTTTTAATCACTCTCTTAATATTCAAAAGAACAACTTAGATAACGTATAGAATATTTCAAATAAAAAAAATAAAATATCTTACCATTTTACCCTGATCAATACTTTATAATCAAATGGTATTCATTCATTTAATTACTATTATTTTTTTATGCAATTATATTTCCATTATAATTGGCTAATCAAATTAATGTAGATTAAATTTTAATTGGAATTGATACAATTTTTGCAATTGATATAATGATGAATTTCATTACAGCATACATTGATGAAAATTATAATTTGGTTAAAGAATTTAAATTAATATTCTTCAATTATCTCAAAACTTGGATGATTTTCGATCTTATATCATTACCTTAATATTAATTATAAATTCAATAATAAGAACTTTAATTATTTAAATTATTAAGATTAGTCAAATACTTTATTAAAAAACCATAAAAAAACTATAAAGGATAGATTTTTTACACAACCAATATTAATGACTCTTTCTCTTTAGATAACAATTATTATCTCTCAGAAGGTTGGATATTTTTATTAAATGTCATTCTTAATGCATTTCTCCTTATACATATCTTTGGATGCATTTTTCTATTTCATGATAATAATTTCAATTATATTACAAGTGTATATTGGTCATCATAAACCTTATTTACTGTTGGATATGGTGATATACCATAAAACTATTAAATATCAGTTATCTGGATTATAGTTTCAATAGGATATTATTCAGTTAAAATTGGTGATTTTGCTAAATTATTAATGTAATCTAATCTATCAAATGATGATAATTAATATTACTTATTTGATCGTTTAGCATTATAAACTAAAATGCCAGAAGATTTAAAAGATTCAGTCTTAAAATACATTAAAACAAATGCATAATACAATCAATTTTGGGATTAAGATATCATTCAAATGGTTAATGAATTCCATAAACCTATTCAAACTTATTTTACTTTAAGTGTAATGTTAGATTTATGTATTAAAATATAATTCTTTTTATAAGATGTTAATCATACATAAAATCTATTAAAATTTTGTAAGTTTATAACTTATGAAAAAAATGAAATTATCTATAGAAAAGGCTAAATCTCTGATGAAATCTATTATTTAATTAAAGGTGATGTTAGAATCCAATCAAAAAATAAATATAATATATTGACTATCTTATAAGGTACTATTTTTGGAGAATTTGAAGCATTAAATGAATAACCTCGATTTACTTTTGCAATTGCTTAATAGAGATCTATTATTTTAATTGTTTAATATAAATCATTTATTTAATGTTTTAAGCAAAGTAAAATTATTAACTTTGAGGTTTCTTAATTATATGCCAGAAGAAAACAATTAATACTATAATAGTTTAAGCTTGAAAAAAGTATAAAATTAATTAATTTAGATAAAAAGTTGAATTAAAAAGATTGAAACGAAAAAATTTAATCATTTTTCAAGAAAATGACATTTCTCCTGAATTCAATAAGAGAAAAACTAATGAAAATCAATTATAAACTAATTAAACTTATCATTATAATTTTTTAAAGAAAATCATAGGATAAGCAAAATTAAACAAATAAATTGTTTTTTAAAGATTTTAGTTTTGTGTAAATAGAGTGATAGATTATTTAAGATAGATAGATATTACTCCACCAGAAGATTGGAAGGATTTAAATGAATATAATACTATTACTAAAGTCATTCCATTAAAACTATTATAATAAAGGAATTCCCTTTATAGATAATAAAATCGTCAATCAAACTTCTCTATGTTATCATTCAATAAGAAACTAAGACTTTCTAATTATATATTAGTAAGATAGCAGGAAATAAATATTTAAAGAAAAATAATCCTATTTAGTAAAATGTAGAGGGAAAGATTTAAACCATTAAAATAAATATTTGAGAAATATGAATATGCATTTAATAATAAATCTTCTGAAACAAATATACCTAATTTTGATAATTTTAGTTCTTCAAAAATTGTTTTATTGTAATCAAAATATTATTAATTGCGAATTACAAAATAAAATGAAGAAATTAAAGTTAATAAGAATATTGTTAATAGTATAAAAAAACTTAGTTAAGATCTTTCATTAATAAATGATATTTGGTTGTAAGGATCATTGATTAAATTTGATTTGCATAAATATTTAAATTAAAATTGAATATTATTATTTATTATATATTTAATAATAGTATTCTATAATCTATTAATATATGTATTATTATTTATTAATTGAATAAATAAATATGATATATTAAATAAACTTTAAATTTTTATTATATTCCAATTTCAAGTAGAATTTATATATATAAATATTGAAATATAATTTATTTATCTATTATAATATTTTTAATAAACAAATTATGTAAAAATACATTGCTAAAAATGTTACTTTGAATTTTAAAAACTTAGTTATTGGAGGAGATGTCAAAACTATCAATCCTTAAATAAAGAATGAAGAATCATTTTTCAAATACTATGATTAGATTTTCATGAAGAACACCTATATTTAAGATTGTTTAAAAAATTAATTATTGAGAATACCAGTTGACTTTTTTTAAGAAAGCAGATATGATGATTTTGCAGAAGATCATTCTGATTTCATAGAACAAGAAAATCAGAGATAAAAATGATTACCTCATATGTATATGTTAATTTTTCTTTATAATAATGTTAAATCATAGTTTATTTTTTTATAGTTCTTCTGATTCTTAAACTTTCCTAGAACCTTTAATAATTCCTAAATTTGATTTACTTAATCTCCTCCAATCCTTTAACTCATAGTTCTCATTATTATGTTACTACAGTATCAAGACTCTTATTAATAATATAAAATGAATACTTTAAAATTTTATCTATTCTAACTTGAACTTTGTTTTTAACTTCATTCAAATATAAACAAGTTATTTATTTACAGAAGAACCTATATTCTTAATCTTTTATTATCTAATTTTATATATGTAATTCAAGCATATTAATATATATGAAAACAAAATGAGCTTACTATCTATATGATAATTGGCCAATCAAAATGGATTCAAATCTGATGCAATTATGATTTATTTGACCATTTTTGTTCCAAATTGCCGTTGTGATATTATTCAATTTAAATTTAAGAATTTTAGAGGGAATCTTTAATTAGCTGCTTTAAATTATGTATAGTATTTCTTATTTTGTTCCAGTAACTAATGATATACTCTTTTAGGTAAAAATGATATATCCAATTTTTAAACTCTTAGCTTTATAACAAAAAGTGAAATCTTTTTATTTCTATCAGCTATTCTCTTTTAGAATTTATAAGATTTAATAGTTCAATGCTTTAAGTTGATTAACTCTTTATATAATAACTAATTCAATATAAATATATATATATATAACTTTAATTATGCTATTTAAAAATAATACGAAAATAGAAATATTATAATCACATATAAGATAAAGTAGCGGATGCTACAAGCATCTTATTTTTTTCTATTCTTTATAAAGTTGTATGATTTTCATTGAAATACGATTTTAAAATAGTAATTGCTTTAGTAAATGATAAATTAGCACTTTTAAACTTCATTCTATCTAAATAAGCCAAAGCTAAGTTATTCAATATTAATGCTAAAACTATAGAATTAGTATCGCTTAAATGATAATGATAAGTCTTAATACCCACAATATGATATAATTTATTCATAGATCTCCATAGCATTTATGCTATTACCTTATAAATGATGAATGACTCCTTATAAATTCATTATTTTAAATAATTATTCATTCTTTTCTCCATATCTATTAAGATTATAATGTGATAATATTAATACAATTTTATGAAACCCTCTTTTGATTATTCTAAATATTCAAGAGCAAAATCATACTCTTTTTCTAGATAATAAATACAACCCAAAGTATAGTATGTTTCAAATATTCTTTGATCTTAATGATCTAATTTATTTTATAATATTGAGAGTCCTTCATAACAAATCTTCTTGGCATCTTCAATATCATCTATTAAATTAAATCTAATGTATTACGAAGTAAAGCATATACAAATGATATCTTAACTAATATTCTTGCAATATCTAATTTCCAATTTACTTATTCATAATAAATTAATGCTTTTTTATAATAATCTAAGGATTATATATATTGATGATTAAGTAAATATAGATTTGCTTTTTCAATATAAATTTTGCACAATACATCAAAATCATTAATTTCAAATTAATTTAAACATTTATCTAAACATCTTATATTAAATAAAAATATGTTACTTTAATGCTTCATTAATTTATCCTAATTCTTTGAGAATTTAAGATGAATAACAAAGTGATTAAACACATATTAATATAATTACTGAAATTTATAATTTATCCACTTATTGTTTTAATTTTTCATTTGCTTCTTTATATATATCCATCATTCTTTCTAATGCTACTTTAAATTTACCATCCCTTATAAATTGCAAACCATTTCTTAATTTTTTATAAAGTATGTCTTCCTAGAGTAACTATTCGAAACTGTTAGCTTTAGATTTGTCAAATGAAACTTCTTCATTCTCAGATTATTGACTAACTTATTCATTTGGATATTGTTCAGGTGTTTCATTCTGAGTTGGAGAGATAATTTAATTTTTAGCTATTTTAATGCTTTAATTAGAAGATGTTGAAGAACCATGTTTATCATTGTTTTCTGTTCCTTCAGAACTTTGACTTACCTAATATTCAAGCAAAATCTTACTAGGTCTACTGGTTAATGATGTTTCGAGAATAAATCATTTTTCTTTTATTACAAAGGAGGCAATGCAAAGTTATGTTATTTTTTTATTACAATACTGACTTTAAATCCATTTTGTATCTTCTTTTATAAAAATTTAGAAGCTTGATTTAATCCTTACTTTTCAACCTATAATTCATGGAAATCTAATATCTCAAACTCTTCCATTGTAAAATATTATTTATATTAATTATCGAAATGATATCTATATATTATTATCAAAATGAATTAAACCTATCAAGATATTATTCAAATAGTTAATATTGATTATATATATATATATCAAGGAATATACTCTTTGTATAATTATTACAACAATTCTATAGGATCTGAAAATTAGGATAATTTATCTAATTTTAAATTCTGACTATTATATTATCTAACATCTCTAACTGACTTTAAAGAAATTAGATAATTCTATAAATATAATAATTCCTAAAATATAAATTACAATTATACTTAGTCCATCTTGTTATCATAATAATTTATTATTGGGATTCCATTTAAAGGTTAAAGACAAAATGAATAAGCTGCATTATCAACTAAAACCATATCATTCATAGCTCTATTTCCTATGACTCTTAAGTCTTTGATATAAGCACCTTCTTCTGTTTATACACAACTATCTCTAAAAAATCTATGAGAAATAATATTTTTATTTGGATCCAAATAATCAATAACAACATTAGCATAACAAGAATGAGAGGCAGTAAATACTATTATTTCAAAGTGCTTTTTTAAAGTCTATAATACCTACTAGGCATATGGTCGAATATTTATTGATGCCTAATTTAATAAGACTTCTATTTACTTCAATGATTTCTCCAGATGGAAATTTTATTGGTAAAATGACATCACCAGGTACTTGAATAGACTCATTACAATGAATTAATGTTTCATCTAAATCAAATACTATAGTTTTTTTATTAGTTGTAGGTAAATTGATTTTTTTATCTTCAAAATTATTAGTTATTTTGACTGATTTTTAAAAAATTGAAGCTTACATTGTTTATAATAGATGCTCTCTAATAAGTTCAATAGGTTTAGTAATATCTATTTGCATGTAACCTTTAATTATAGAAGAAATATAATATAAAAATGCAGTATTATTATTTTTCTCTTAAGAAGTTTTCCTCCTAAAATTTTCTTTTATTGTATTACTAGCTTTAGCTGATTCTGGTCTCAAATTCTTAAAATTAGTTTTATTTTCATTTAATGGAGCCTTGACTTAAGTAACAAAAGTTGATAGACTTGGTTTTTTAATGATAGTGCCTTCAATTTTACTTTCATTATTATTTATAAGAGTGCTTGATTTCAATTTATTTTATTATACAGGTGTCTAATCTCTTTATTCTTTAATTTATTAATTAATTTGTTAATCTTTTTATCCTCTGTTTGTAAAATCTATTGATACTGTTTTTTGAACTGAAGTTGAGGTTTAGTTATTTTTATTATTTTATGCAAAAAATTTAGAAGCAAGATTGTTTTTTGTTTATCTTTAACTATTATCAATATGGGATTTAATAGATGAGATTTTATTCTCTAAATAGAGTAATTTTTCTTATAATTTTTAATAATCTTAAGGTGATTATTTAATTTTGGTAGATTGATTTCTTTCTTAATTGGAACGTATTTCAATATTTTCCTTTTAATCCTTATAACTAAAATATTTGGAATAAAAATTTTGACTCTGTTTTTATAATTGTATTGAACTTTTCATAGTCTACAAAGTCTATTTTGATTATGAATTAGATTAATTAGATGAATTAGGTCTTTATAATTCTTTACTTGATCTATTGCCCAAATTCTTTTCTGAGAGAGGACGTCTGATTTCAATCATGCTCAAAAGCTGTTAAAAAATTAAAATAATAAATAGTATATATAACCATATTTTCAAAATTCATATTATATCATTAAAAGTTTTTTGTTAGTAGAAAATCTCTTAAATGATGATTGGAACTACATTAAATGTTAAGTTTCCATAATTAATTTAGATTTCAATTCTTTATATTTACTTATTCTAGTTATAGCTGCTTATTCTTCTTTTAATGATATTTTATCAAGTTCTTTCATAATCTATATTAAGATTATAGTAAACATCTCTATGTTAATGTTCTAATTGGTCATTGATTCGTTTTACTTAATTTAATTCATGACTCAACTCTTCTGTAGATTCAAAACATTCCATATATAATGATTTAAAATTTTTATTCTCATTTCTATAATCAATAATAGTTATTTCTTAATTTTTAACAATTTGATCTAATTTAATCAATTAGATTAATAATTTTTTTAATATAAAAGACTTTCCTAATTAACCTTTTCTTTTAATTTATTAATTTCTTCTAAATCATTTTATAATTATGATATATAATTTTATGCTTATTGATATTACATTTTAGTATATTTAAAATTTTCATTCTTTTTATTTTAATTCATTATTAATCTACAAGAATAATCAATATAATAATTAAATTTTCAACATCTGCTTTATAAATTAGATTCTACTTTTAAAGATTATCATAATCATTTTAAAATTAAATAAATTATTTATCTTTATCATTTAATTTATCTAAAACATCTTAATAATTATTAATAAGTAATTTCTTTGAATGCAAAATTTTCATCTTTTATTTTTTAATTTTCAATATGTTTTTCTGTTAATTAGGATTTCAAATTATCCATCTCATTTCTAAGATTAGATATAGTTTTTAATGTTTGATCATTTATATTTCGATATTCTAATTCATTTCTCATTTTCTATTCATTTAAAATATTATATCTAATTTAAACAGTTAATTCACCTATTCTCTAATGATTTTAAATTGGTAGCTAATTCTTAATAATCTTTTGCATTCTATCTTATTTAAAGTTTTCTGCTTTCAATTAAGATATCATTAAATCCTTTTAGTCATTTTCGAATTTGGCAATAGAATAAAATGGTTAATTTTAAAAGTTTCTTTGAGAATATGACATATATATTTATTATTAAATAGAAACTACTTTACTTTATTATCATTTTACTTAAATCAAATTTGATTAATTATGAATTACTTAATTATTATTATAATATCTTTAAATATAAGATTAATTATGTAGTTAAATGATTCAATATAAATATTTATTTATATTCAATTTCAACTATATAAATCAGTATTTTAGTATATTTTATTTATTTTTGAAATTTTCTAATATTGATAATCTTATATTTTAATGATATGATATCACACCTTCTTTATATTAATATCATTTAGAGTTAAAAATTAGAATAAAATTAACAATTTATACTACACATAATATAAATATTAATAATTTTATAAGTTATGTACTCTACAGTAGGAATGAATACAGTTGCTTCTCAGTTATCCAAAAAGGAACCTAATGATAAAGAAATTCCAGACA
This sequence comes from Paramecium primaurelia, assembly GCA_905182975.1. NCBI lineage: Eukaryota > Ciliophora > Oligohymenophorea > Peniculida > Parameciidae > Paramecium > Paramecium primaurelia. The sequence goes on from CAJJDM010000057.1 coordinate 325,465, forward strand.
ACAAAAACATTAATGCTCAAGAGGTAGTTAGATATATTTATCGTTCAACTATAATTAGAATCCTATAGAGATGAACAGTATAAAAGATTCTTCAAATAAACAAATAACATAAATTAATACCCATCCATCATTATTCAAAATAGAAATATTCATAGAACTATGCACTATTACTCTTTTTATATACACATATTATGAGTTTTTTACTTAGTACGAATTATTGCCATCAACTATAGATATCGATTTTGGATCCAGATCATCATTTGAATAAGTAAATAAACAATATTTGATTATTATATTAATAGGAGCAACCTTCCTATTAATCTTAATTTCAAGTTTATAAATGTTCACTCATAAATTTAAGTAAGATGTAACTTTTAGTTTTTAGATACAGGGTTGCAATCACTCCACAAAACTCGGAATTCATTTTCAGATATACACGTTTATTTCTAAGCTCCGAGAAACTAATTACAATGGGATTATTTATGTATGACACAATTTCGATATTTAAAATAATTCAAAAATAATGGCAACCCTTATCTTTGTATTTATCAGCAATTTTTATTTTACCTTATATAACATTTTGGATGATTTATAATAAAAAGATGAATTAAATTGCTGACAATCAAGATGAATGAAATATTATTCATAGATATTTTGATATAATTCATTATTATTTTTGTAAATGATTTCATACAATTTTTCATAGTAAAAGGCATTAAATTGATTTTTACTTCATAATTGAATAGTAATTTAATGATATATTATTATTTAACTTAAAAATCTATTCAATAAACTATATTGTTATTATTCTGATAATATAAACTTATTTATTACTATAATACTTTGTTTGATAAATTATTGTTTGAAATATAATAGATATTATCTATCTCAAACCATATAATTAAAGAATTGTAAAATACTTTTAATACATTTTAAATATTCTAATTGGATTGATAATTGTCTAATTAATATTGATAAATAATAGAGATTATTCTTTCTTATTTGAATATAATATATAAAAGTTAGTAAAGAAACTTATATTTAATTTTAAGAAAAAGAGAAACAATATATTATTATCTTTAATAAAAAAAAAATATCAATTTAGATTTTAGTATTTATTCTAAAATTTAGAGATGTTTCAATAAATAAAAATTAAATTAAACATAAAATTAAAATTAATATATATATAATCTAAGAATTATTAAATAGAATTTAGATCAAGTGAATGAAGAATATTAAAAAAATATATAATAATAACTTTTATAGATATTGAATTTATTGTTTTATATAATTAGATTATTTAAACTTTTGGTAAATATTAATTAACATAAATATGTATATTGTTTTTTTAGATAAACTTATTTAATAATTAAAAATAAATGACTGATATTGAAGAAAAACCAATAATAAAAATTGAAGAACAAAATGATAAGAAAGGGGTATGTTATATAAGTAATGTTCCACCTTAAATGCCTATAAGTAAAATAAGGGAACTTCTATAACCATACGGTATAGAGCGAGTATATTTTAAAAGTAAAGGATCTGGAAATAATAGAAGTTATAGTGAGGGGTGGGTTGAATTTAAAGATAAAAAGATTGCTAAAATGGCAGCTTTATCATTGAATGGAACAAATATTAGTAATTATTTGGAATGATGTTTTTAGTTTAAAAGAAACATAAATAATTATCAGATTATATGTGGTCAATAAAATATTTGACTGGATTTAAATGGGATGATTTAAATGAGAATTTTAATTATGAAAGGAGACTATAAAAGAAGAAATTAGATTTAGAAATAAATTAATCTAAGAAAGAACATGAGTTTTATTTAGAAAAAACAATCAAAAAAGTTAAATAATAATGATTATATTTATTTTATTCTTTATAATCCAAGAAACCATATGTATACCAGTTTCAATATTCATGTAATATACAGATAAAAATGATACAGTCTATAATGAAGGTTCATTATAAAAGGAATTTGATATATCTCCAATTTTGAAGAGAAGATCTTGTACTTCACCTAAAAATCTAATTAGAATTGACACTAAGAATAAAAACATAACATAAGAAGATTATGAAATATTAACTATAATAAATAATGATGATATTACATATTAAGTATTTGTTGAGTAATAGACAAATACAAATAAATCAATGTAAATAATATATTTTAAATATTAGAACAACAAGATCATTTACAAATGATAATTCTACATTATTAAACAATTAAAGTATGAAATACTATTTATATTAAAATTGTACTGAATATAGTATGTAAAATCTTGAAAATGCATGGGATTTTATTTATGTAAATGTAATCTTAATGGAAAACAAAGATAAAAATCATACATTTCCATTTTAATTTACATATACTTGTAATGAAAATTATAATTTTATAACTTTTGATTGGAGTTTAATAATATTAATATCTATAAGTATAATGTTAATGGCTTTATTAACAAGATTTTCAAGAATATTATCATTTAGTTTAAAAGGATAAAATGGAAGATTTTAAGGTTTTAAAATAGATATAATTATTACTATCTTTTATTTTGTAATGTATACAATTGGATTCTTTTTGGTTTTTAATTCAAATTATGTTGAAGAACTTACTATTGTAGTAAAGGTATCTACATATTTAATGGGATTTTCATGTTCATTATTTATTATAGATGAAGTATTATAATAAAATATATTTAGGCATTAAATTTATCTCCTGATGGATCATTTTGGAAAAGAAAAGTATTTTATAAAATAAGATTATGTGAAGTATTCTCATTTATGCTTGCCTCTGCATTCATGACACTATATTTATTTACTTAGGCTTGGTATTTAAGTGATTTAATATCAATTTTTATTATGTCTACAATAGCCAAATTATTCAAATTTAAAAATCTTAAAAGTGCTTTTCTCTTTTTGATAATATGTATAATGTTAGATGGAACAGCTGCATCAGTAATATATTTTACAACTAAATAATCTTATAATTCATTAACATTAAAGATTTTAAATTGTCCAATTGAATTACAATTACCATTATTAGAATTATAATATGATAGAAGTTGTGCATGGATATCATTGTTTAGTATAGCAATACCTGGATTGTATATGGGATTTACATATAGATTTGATAAAAATAAAAGAACATTTTCATACACTATATTTACTGGTTTAGGTTTAATTATTGGTTATATCATTTGGATAACTACTACTATAGTATAAACATATTCAATTCCATCAAGTATTTTTATATATCCTTCAATATTGATTGGTACAATTATAGTAGCTTTAAAGAGAAATGAGTTGCAATCAATTTGGGATACAGAATTTTTTGATGAATTTTTAGAGAAATAATATAGATTATCAAATATATAAGGATAACATGATATTGTTAATCATCTTAATTTAATGGAAGGATTAGATTAATGTCCAGATGAATAACCAACTTAAAGTAGAATATTTAAATGATTTAATAAATTAAAATGTATTTTTATCATTTTATACCAAATAATAATTCATTCTCTTTAAACATTTCCAAATATAATTAAGAGATTTTCTATTACATATTCAACATAGTTTATATAGTATTATATTGATTCATATTCATAATTATCTAGATTTGTTAATAGATATTATTATTAATATATCCAAAATTATCTTAAATAGTTTCAAATTATTTTGTTTCTTTTTAAAATAAACTTTATTTTAATTGTTTTTCAGTTAAAACTCCATAAGATTATGTTTTTTATTAAATTTATACATTAGTCAATTCCTTAAATTGTTTATCTATTTTGCTATCTATTTTTTATAATGCTTTTAAAGATTCATCACGAAAAGTGTCTCTCTATTTAATTTTCTCTTTCAAAGTTTCTATTATTTGATTTTAATATTTATAAAAATAATCTATATGTTTAGAAATAACTAAACAAATATCATCTTGTTTCTTACTCCATGTCATAAACATTTAATTTAGATTTTTATAATAAATTTCATCAACTTTTTCAGGTAATTATTCATTTTAATTCTTATTTCTTTATTATAAATTCAAAAACTAATCTGCTAATAATTTATATTCTTAACCTAATTATTTATTTAAACCTACAATTTTCTTAGATATTTATCTAATATTATTATTATATTCTATATCCTTATTTAATATTCCTAATTAAAATGAGAAGAAAGATTCGATCTATTAACTTATCTAACATTCTATTTTACCATTTAAAGTCATTAAATTCTATATATCATATTATCTCTATTTCTATTATTTTAAATTATTTTATAAATCCTTATCATTTTAACAACTAAAAAAGTTATCTACCAAACTATCAAACCAAAATTATCTAATTACTGTATTCATAAACTTCTCCAAAGCTAATTATCTGAAATCAGCTATATTATTATTAAAGCTTGTTGATACTTTTTCAGGAATTGGAGGTACATAATACTCAGGATAATTCTTAACTAAATATTCTCTTAATTTATCAAAATCAGAATATCTTCTACAAATAATATAATCATATGGATCTAAAGTTATATTATATTAAATATATGATTTAGAAAATAAAGATCCTTATTACTCTTAATAACTTTGAATCCTCACTTCAATATTTGGATGTTTATACAAAAAAGAATTCTAATTTATCTATATCTATTATCCTTGATAAACTTTAAAGCGTTAAGCTACAGTAATCATAGGATTTTATTAAATATTAACATATTATGTCAAAGAAGGTTATGGGATCTGTGGTGTCTATATCAAACAATCTTGTTATTCATTTAAACTATCTTATTTTGTAATTTCCTATTATGAATCATAATTTGGAGTAAATTAATAATTATTGATATCAGCTTATTAGAACTCATTCCTATGTGTATTTTTATATTCAGGATTTTGAGTCATTACAGAGGTTGCTTGTCTATTGTTATAATGATTATTACTGTTATTATTAAAAATTTACAAACTCTTCTCTTGCTATAAGCAACTCATCCATATTCCATAATTCAATTTAATCACCATTAGTTTTTTTACTTTTCAAATATTCTAGAAATTCTGTCTTTTAGTAACCTTGGGCCTAAATTGTAGTCTCAATGAAATTATCTATTTAATTTATAAATGATGCTTTATCCATATATTTATATAAAATATTTAATATTCTCATTCTTTATATAAGATACTCTTAATATCCATATATATACATTATCACATTTTTTAATCTAAAATACTTATAACTGATAATTTATTACAACATATCTCATTTATTATTTAATATTAATAACAATGAATTTCTTAGATCATTTCAAAGGCAGAACCTAAAGAGTCCCTAGAGAAGGCTATTTAAATTTATTTGGATTGGAATCAAATAGAGTAGTTTAGAATCCTTAAATCTCAAAATCTAAACTCAATTAATCTCTTTAAAAAATACAACAAGAAGAAGCCTAATTACAAAATGAAATTATGGAAATTGATGAATATTAATTGAAAAGATATTCAAAAATCTCTACAGAAATAACTACTCCAAGATCTTTTAGCTCTAAAAAAAATCTTAGTGCAATTAGAAGTGCAAAATTTATCTTAAAATACTGAATTATGATGTATACTCATAACTTGATAATTTGTTAAATGAATGATTATAATATAAATATTATTTAAATCTTTCATATTTTCTATGATTTCTAATAAAATTGACATTTTCGCTTTTCATTCATTTTCTTTAAAAAGATTTTTGTTAGTATGATTTATAAATGATAACTATATTTTCAAAGGGTAAATTAAACAAAAATCTTGTTAATCATTATCCAATATCTATATTATCATAGTTTCAGAAATAGTAATATCTTATTTTTATATATTTAAAACCTAATGACAATTAAGTATAAAAACAGTTTGTCACATTAAGTACTAGATTGATAATCATCTCTCAATTCATAATAAAAAAATGATAAAATCATAGTTAAAATTGAAATTATTTTGAAACGATTTGCTTATTTTTAATATGAAATTTTCATATTGCAAATGACAATCACAATTTTTATATAAATTAGTTTAATATAATTATGATAAATATCGTTTAGAATTTGAATTTTATATGTGATATGGAAGAATTAACAATAGTTATAATAGATGAATGGAATAAATTTAAATTTAAGTTAAATTCTCAACTCTATTGATAAAAGGGGAAAGTATTAGCTTTACTTTTGATTGATAATATGAGATTGATAATTAAAAAAATAAAAAAGTTCTTTTGTTAAAAATAAAGAATATAGTTTTTAATGAATGTTAAGGAATAGATTAAAGATTGAATGAATAGATAGTATAATGAAGTGTGGTTTATATATATATATAGCAATTAAAATAAATATAATGAGGTATAAAATATATATTTAATTTTGAAATTCAAATTCAAAAAAATATTAATTAATTAATAAAATGTATAGAAGTTAGAGATTGAGAATGAAATCATAAAATCATTTATCGATTTCACCTCCAATAATTAAAAGAAGATTAAGAAACAAGAATGAATATATTGAGATGAATGAAATTGAACCAACTGATAAAAAAAAATAAAACATTTTATAGGATATAGCAGCAACAAAATAAAAAAGCTTAACAAATTTTGCATTGACAGTTACACCTAAATATGGATAAGAAAGAGATTATGATGATGATGACGATATTCTATTTCATGTATTAAAAGTTATGTATTAATTTAGTCAAAAGGAAAAAAGAGACCATGGTCAGAGTAGGAAGACAATTTATTAATTAAATTAGTTTAAATGCATGGTCCTTAGAAATGGACATTTATTGCAGAACATTTACCAGGGAGAATAGGTAAATAATGTAGAGAGAGATGGCATAATCATTTGAATCCTTAAATAAAGAAATCTCATTGGGGAGATTATGAAGAATGGATTTTATTTCTATCACATAGAGTTATGGGAAATAGATGGGCTGAAATGGCTAAATAATTAATAGGTAGAACAGATAATTCAATAAAGAATCATTGGAATTCAGCAATGAAAAAACGTATTCCTGAAATGGAAGAGAGATTAAAAGATATACGCAAAAGAGGAGGTACAATAAAAGTTAAATATCCTATAGGAATGTAAAATTCTGAATTGATGAATTCATTTACTACTTTAGAAAGATAATTATTATAAAAATTGTTATCCTCTCAATAAAATGGATAAATGTCTCCTAGATCTTATTCTCCTAATAATATGCCAAGAAGAAGGACAAATAAATAATAGAATTATTTGAATCCAAATTCAGTGAATTAATATATATAGAAAATGATGAATGAAATAAAAATAGATGGAATAGAAAGTTATACTATGGAAAATAAAATGCTAAAGAAAACTGCAAAAATAGCTGATTCAATATTTTGGAATGAAGATAAAGTAGATGATATATAAAATAATTTATATGAATACATATAAGAAAAAGTAGGAGCTCATGGTTATGATTAAGATGAAAAAGTTGATAGATGGATAAAAAACTTTTGGATTATGTGTTAAGATGTTTTTACAGTATCTGTAATCAAAGACTTTTTATCATAAAGACCTTCATTTTATTATAATTATTTACATAAATATAAATAAGATAGTGCTAATTAAGTATCTAAAAATTTAAGTAGAATTTATGAATAAACTAATAATAGTGATGAATATTAATTACCTTCTCTAAATTAATTTAAGACTCCTTTAAAAGAAAAGTCTGATCCTAATTAGAATAATATAACTAATTCTAATAACAATAATAATAATAATAACCATAACAATGATACTAATAGTCCTAGTAATCTTTGTTTGGAAGTCAAATATGATGATCAATTTTAACATTAAATTGAATCACCTTCAAAATTATTAAATTTACTTACACCAAAACATTAAAATATATAATAATCTAATAAAAAGACTCCAAATTTAAAATCAGAAAATAAGAGTGTTATTCAACATTCTTAATTTAAAGATAATTTAAGTTTAAGTAAATTAAAATTTGATACTACTCCTCTTAAAAAGAACTCAGCCTTTAAATTTTATAATAAATTTAATTAGTAATAGTAGCTATGAATAATTATTTAATATGTTTTTTTTTATTAACAGAATTACATTAATTAATTTACTGTTTTGTCTAATAATAATCATTATTAAGCTTTATTTGTTTTCACAGTCCCAAAGTATCTATCTCCAAAATCACCTATTCCTGGAGCTAAGTAATTTATGTTTTTCAATAAAATTGGATCAACTTATGCTGTAATAATCTTTATTTTAGGATATTCACTAAACAATTTACCTAATCCTTATTCGCAACTAACTAATGTTAAAAATGTGATATTTTCTTCTTTTACACCATGATTTTTTAATATCTATAAAGCCATACTTGCACTTCCTCCTGTAGCTAACATTGGATCCACTAAAATAACTTATTAATCTTTAATGTTTTGAGGTAATTTTTAGAAAAAATATGCAGGTTGTGAAGTTTCCTCATTTCTTTAAATTAGTATTTATCCAATTGATGCTCCTGTCATCACTTTTAATGCTTCAATTAAAAAGGCATTTCCTGATCTAAGTATACTAACAAAGCAAATTCTGAATTATTTAACAAAAATACTCTTCATCTTAAAACTTTAATTCATGAGCATCATAATATCCTAATGGAGACTATTTAATATGTTTCTTTTTATCAATTTAAGAAATGGCTTATTCAATTAAAATTCTAATTAAACGATCTGCATTCTTTCTGAAATCCTTTGATAATTCTTATTAATAAATACCACAATATCTGTTTACACATCTCTAATCACTGATAAAATATGTTCTGTATAACTTTTATCTATGATTGATAAATTTGAATGTTTCTTTTGTAATTTTTATAAATCGTGATCATTAAGAAAATGATAATGAGGTAGTTGATCATCTTAATTTTTTCCTTTAATCTAATTGCATAAAACATTTGATGAACTCAATAAGCCCAAACAGCCTCCTATTTTAATTAAATTCCTAAACATTATTTAAAACAATAAAATTCATTAATATATATACAAATATGATTTTAATAATTGAATGAATAATGATCAATTAGAAATATATATATTAATTAATCATTCATTCAATCTTTTCAATCATTTAAAAAAATTCTTTTAATGAAATGCGACCATCTTGATTTTAACCTAATTCTTTAATTATTTATTTTAACATTTCATCTGTTATTCCCATAAATATTGATTAAAATTCATCCAAACAAATACTACCATTTTTATCCTATTTAATTTATATTACATATAATACAATATCAAATATTTTAAATGTTGAATGTAATCTTTATTATGACAAAAGCACTTATTTATCTATACTAGCAATCAAGAAATCTAAAATTTATTTATTTATCTAATTAGATACCAGTATAATTAATCATCCCTGTATTATTTTTATCAATTTATGATAATATATTATCAACTACTTCTACTGCTTAATCAGCATTCATAATCCTTTAATATCCCATTAATAATTCTTATCTACTTAATTTTCCATCATTATTTGTATCCAATTATTAAAATACCATTAATAATTCTTATTTCTCTTTTTCTGTTGCCAATTGATTAAAAATATCTTTAAAACATGTTTCTTGTATTTTTTATAATTTCTAAAATCATTATAAAATTCTACTTTAAAATTTATCATATTTATCAAGATCTTCTTAATTATTTACTATTCAACCTCAGGAATATTTGTGAATTTCTAAATCCAAGGATCTTATAATGCTTATTCAGCACAATATCTCTTCGTTGGATCATATGACAATAGTTTCATAATACAACCCTTTGCTTCTTTACTAATATCTTCCAAACCATTTGATTCAAATGAATAAGTCCCCTTTTTAACTCTCTCAATTATTTTATCTTCACTTTTACCATCAAAAGGTGGATATCTAATCTATATTATACTATTATTTACCCATATAAGAGTATATATAATATTACACCACAAGACCATATATCACATTTTTAATCATAATTTTTATTTAGTACTTCTGGTGCAATATAATAAGGTGTTCCTATTTTTTAATTCAATTTTTGATTAACATGAAATTCTGTAGAATTTCCAAAATCAAAAAATTTTAATAATGAATTTTCTTTTTCAGATTAATATAGTATTTTCTCTGGTTTAATATCTCTAAATTCTATAATATAAAATAATAACCTAAGAACTATATTTTATTGGTGACAATAATTAACAGCAGATAGAATTTGTTTCATAATTTCTGCTGCTTTTTTCTCTGATAAACTTCCTTCCTATCTAATCTTTTCAAATAAATCTCCTCCATCACAAAGTTCTGCAAAAATATATAGAAATTTATCATCCTAAAAGAAATCGAATATTTTTATAATATTATAATGGTCCTAAAAGTTACAAATTTTAATATTACAAATTTTTAAAGAATTTGAATTTCATTCATTAATTTCTCCTGCTCTTCTTTTGATGTTTATGACTTTTTTATTTTTTTCATTGCCCACATTTTACCTGTTTATTAGTGTATCCCTTTTATTACTTCACCATACACACCTATAATATTTAGATAAATAATTATACTGCATCCTAATGGAGGATTAAGAAACGTATAATATTAATAAATTCTATCCATTTTAGTACTTGTGATAATACGACCTTTAGTTTTCTCTTATACTACAAAATATAACTATTCATAACTATTTAATCTATGTTATGCTAAGTTTTCTCTTTTTTATAATTCATCTATTGAATCAGAGTTATTATTATCAAGAGATTTCACATGACATTTTTCATTTTGTATAGAGTAAATATCCATTTTATTAAATAAATTTAGAATAGCACCTAATTATATTCATTTTTTATATAAGAATAATTGATTACAAAGCACTTTATATATAATAATGATATATATTGTATTTAATTTATTGTATTAGATTAAAATCACTCAAATTCTGAATAAGCTTTATAAGTTCCTGGACCAGGACTTTTGGCTCCTAAATCGAATGGCCCTTTCCTAGTGGCTTTTGGGAAAGAATTTAAGACGGAAGATTTGAATCCATTTTTGGCACAGAACCCTGTTCCAGTGATTCCTGTATTCGAGATATCATAGCTAGCTGGTTCAGGAAAACTATTTTAAGCTATTATTAAATAATTTTTAAACTTTATAAGGTTTTAAATCTATTTTAATCTTTGCCTATTATGGCAGCACCTGAACTTCTGAATTTAGAAATGTATTGATTTCCTCTTTGATTTGTTATTTGTATAGCTTCATAGGATCCAGGTCCTACGAATAGATAAATTAATAACCAGGAGTATTAAGCTATTTTAAAGATCCTGGTTTTAGTCCAAATGTAAATTTGGAATCTATAAGGGAATTTGTTGAAGAGTATCTACCAGGACCTGGAGATAGCTAATTCAAAGAACCCCAAATTCCATGGGCTTTCATTTAATCTCTACTATAAGCAAATGTGGATCCCTTCTTTTTGTCTATGTTATTTTCAATAAAAGATTAGATTTCATATTAATTTGGAGCTGGAACTGGTTTAGCATCTTTAGAAAAATCATGTCTAAAAAAATAAACTTGAGGTACTTAAGTCCATATCCTATTCCAGCCATTCTAGTGCCCAAGGATTAGGGTAATTTGTAACTTAATTAATCAGTTCTATATGAAGTTAGAAAGAAAATTACGCTGATTTATTCTAAATGGGTTCTCTTCTGGCTCTTGGAAATGAATACTTTTATTTAGATAAAGAAGTATTCAAAGTTGAGTCATGAGTGGCCTAATACTAATTCATTATATAATCTAAATATTATAAATATATATATATATTTATTTATTTCATTCTTAAGATTCTGAGAATTTTTCCAAAACTATTAGAGAATGAGAATCAAGTTTTGAAAGATACTTATTATTGTTATCGGCTTCTAGAATATAAATATTATTATTACTTAAATAGGTAGAATATTTAGTATAGAGTTCTTTAGCTCTCTGCTCACACTTAAGTATTTCATTATCTTTCCAAGGAAATCTTCTGTAACTTTTTAATTTCTATTAATTATAATATTTATTATTACTGCAAAATCTCTTGTAATAATAATTTTAATAATCTGTTTAGTCATATTATCAATTTTTTCATTGTTTTCAAGAATGCAAATTTATTGAAATTAAGCTAATAATATAGTTATTATTACTTAAAAATTTTGAATAGAAACTAGAGAATTTCTTGGATGCGAATAGTTTTCTTAAGTAAGTGTCATTCATAGTCTTCATCTTAGAGTCCTTTCTAAAGGGAATTATATCATCTATTGATTAATGATCAAGAGCATTCATAAATTCCTTATCATTTGAAAAGAATGAATGATAAAATTATCTATCTTTTTCTTCTGCTGATAAATCTTCTTGTTCTTCATACTCAATTTGACTTTTTATAAATAGAAAACATCTTCTTATAATAAACTTAGTCATTTCCTCTTTTGTTTTATTAATCTATACATAACGCTTCTTAATAATGTTAGGTATGTCTTTAGAAAATGAAGAGAGAGTCTATATAATCCTATGTTGAAATACTTTTAAATTTTCCTTTACAAACTCTTCAAAGACAGAGTCTTGGAGTAAAGAAATGTTCTTAGAGAGGAATATTAACAGAGAAGTCATTTCCTTTTCTGCTATAACCTCCATATTATTTATTATAGCATCTTCTTCGATAGGTTCTGGAAACTGACAAGCTTAATCAAAGGTTTCTTTCTTCACAATTGGCAAAACATAGCCTGATGTTGGAAGCATATAGAATTATTAAAGGTTGAGTTAAGGGTAATTGACATATGGTGTTGTACACATTAATGGAAGCATGAGATGATTAAAAAAAAAATTAGATGTTAAAATAAAATATCTTTTATCTTTTATTATTATTATTCATTAAAATACTAAAGTCTTTTATAAATGATATTAATAATGTCATAATTCTGTTGAGGCTACATATTAATACTTATATGATAAGGGAGGCATTGGAACATGTACAAATCTCCCATCAGGTGATTTCTCATAAAAGTTACCTGCATTTCTATAATATCATTATTACCATATCCTTTAACTTCTTTTTTGATGAATTCTTTATCACGTTTCAAAAAGCATCTATCCATACTATAAAAACTGCCATATTCCTTTCCATAATTTGTATTTGATAATGATTTTCTGCTTTACCTAATTGTTTTTTTTGCAATGCTCTCTTCATAACTTTATCTCTCAGGAATCATTTATGGTTTTCCAGTCTTTTTGCCTTATTTTTTTATAGGTGGAGGAACATAATTCTAAGGCAATGGTGGTGGAATATATTTTGGTTTTGGAGGCTGAATCAAATATATTTTATACTAAAGGAGGATCATCAGGCACTGGTTTAACTCCTATCTTTTAAGCAATCTTAGGAAACACTCCTTATATATCCCAGGTTAGTTGAAATGCTCCCTTTCTATTATGTTGTTCTAATTAATTCAATCTTTAAAATACCTGGAAAAATTCTTTTAGAACTTATCACTTCCTTTTTTGAAGGCATACCATGTGCAACCTATATTTTAATATATAAATACTATAGTTTAAGCAGTTGCCATTATATTTTATTATATTAAATTATTGTGATTATCATTAATTCAAACAAACTTATTGTGTTTATCAAGTATAACCTGAAATCTAATTATATATAATTGAAGAATCAATCGATGATAAATTCAAAAATATTAGATAATAAATAAGTTTAGTAAATATATTTTAGTTTATTGAATATTAAATCTAAAAATATAGAAATCAATGATAGAAAAAAGAGAATAACATCATGGATGAAGAAAATATAAAAGTATTATTACTATTTATTTTTTTTTAATGATTACAGGTATATATTTATAGCTTTTAAAATAAATATTGGATACAATTAATTAAATAGCACGCATTCAAAAATATTAAAAATTAAAGTTAAATGCAAAATCAGTATGAATAAATTCTAGCAAATCTTTATGGAATTGGAATCTTAGAGATAATAACTAAAGATGGAACCAACATTATTAATGTTATTTTATTCATATTCTAATAAATAATGAAAGAGATACGTTAAGAAAAATGGATTATTTAAAAGATCAATAAAAAATAAATGTTTTTAATAAGTTAATTATAAGGTATTAAATAGAGATAATATCATAAAAATTGCTTTAAAAATTTTTTAGTTCCATCAAAAGTAATTGGCATCTTTCCTTTCAGACTTCTATCTAACTTTGTTTCCTTAGTAAGTACTTTTTAAATACAATTTTGAGTGGATTATGTACTTTTAATTAATAAATCCTCTTTGTTGCTTGTTGATGAAATAATCAATTGAAAATTTTTATTTGCAGATTATATTCTCTTATTAATAATATTATTATTAATGTTATTAGTATTAGTATTATTATTATTATTAATACTATTGCTTCTTTCTTCAACTTTTTAAATATTAGAAATTGAATTGTTTTTTTTATTTATTTATATAACTGGTTAAGCTGAATATACTAATTCAATCAATTAATTATTAGAATCAGTAACTAACTTTAATGATGAGTTTTTTAACATCTATTTTCCAGTATTAATTTTATTTAAACTATCTATATCATTCTATTATTCTCTTTATGTTAATGGGTATTATTTTTGAAGATGAAAATTTCTATAATTTAATAGTTAACCTTGTTTATTATATTTAAATAACTTTTCATTATCTTTTCTATCACTACATAATTAAATAAAATTAAATTCTTCTTTAAGTGACTTAACTCTATTTGATGCTCCTTTTAAGTATTATCTTTTATAATTAGTTTTGGTTATTGGCAATCTTTAAAAATCTCTATAATTTGATATACCATTTGTAGAAATAGTTCTAAATCCTCTTAAATCTTAAAGTGAAACAGATANAAGTTTAGTAAATATATTTTAGTTTATTGAATATTAAATCTAAAAATATAGAAATCAATGATAGAAAAAAGAGAATAACATCATGGATGAAGAAAATATAAAAGTATTATTACTATTTATTTTTTTTTAATGATTACAGGTATATATTTATAGCTTTTAAAATAAATATTGGATACAATTAATTAAATAGCACGCATTCAAAAATATTAAAAATTAAAGTTAAATGCAAAATCAGTATGAATAAATTCTAGCAAATCTTTATGGAATTGGAATCTTAGAGATAATAACTAAAGATGGAACCAACATTATTAATGTTATTTTATTCATATTCTAATAAATAATGAAAGAGATACGTTAAGAAAAATGGATTATTTAAAAGATCAATAAAAAATAAATGTTTTTAATAAGTTAATTATAAGGTATTAAATAGAGATAATATCATAAAAATTGCTTTAAAAATTTTTTAGTTCCATCAAAAGTAATTGGCATCTTTCCTTTCAGACTTCTATCTAACTTTGTTTCCTTAGTAAGTACTTTTTAAATACAATTTTGAGTGGATTATGTACTTTTAATTAATAAATCCTCTTTGTTGCTTGTTGATGAAATAATCAATTGAAAATTTTTATTTGCAGATTATATTCTCTTATTAATAATATTATTATTAATGTTATTAGTATTAGTATTATTATTATTATTAATACTATTGCTTCTTTCTTCAACTTTTTAAATATTAGAAATTGAATTGTTTTTTTTATTTATTTATATAACTGGTTAAGCTGAATATACTAATTCAATCAATTAATTATTAGAATCAGTAACTAACTTTAATGATGAGTTTTTTAACATCTATTTTCCAGTATTAATTTTATTTAAACTATCTATATCATTCTATTATTCTCTTTATGTTAATGGGTATTATTTTTGAAGATGAAAATTTCTATAATTTAATAGTTAACCTTGTTTATTATATTTAAATAACTTTTCATTATCTTTTCTATCACTACATAATTAAATAAAATTAAATTCTTCTTTAAGTGACTTAACTCTATTTGATGCTCCTTTTAAGTATTATCTTTTATAATTAGTTTTGGTTATTGGCAATCTTTAAAAATCTCTATAATTTGATATACCATTTGTAGAAATAGTTCTAAATCCTCTTAAATCTTAAAGTGAAACAGATATTGATGAATACATAAAATAATTAAATAATATATTATAAATAAATAAAATTTTACAAAATAAACATAATTTCATTCAGCAAATATATTTAATGTTTCTAAAATTTCCTATTTTGCTTCTTCTGGATCTGTTTAAGATTATTCAAAATACAATGAGAATGCTCCTAATAATTTAGAATAATCTTTATGATAATCATGAGCAATCTCTTTTAATTTCAATAATTTATTTTCAGCTAATAGATTCTCTTTTTCAAACTATTCTAATTATTCTTATATTAATTCTAATTATTATATAATAAATAATATTACATTACTGTAATAATCTTAATATACTTTTAATATTTTCTACAAAATCTTCAACATTTTTTGAATATAAATAGATTTCAAAAACACCTTTAATTCTTTATTCATTTTTTTTCTTACTTAATAACCCAAACATATAATCATCAATTTTTAATAAACCATCTTTTTATAATTTCTTTAATAGATCTTCAAAAGTAATAGATTAATGTATTTTTTTAAATGAATCTTATTATGCTAATTTTTATATTGATGCTATAAATCCATTTAAATCTGAATCTTATAAAAATTAAGAATGAAGTTCAATAATATAAGTTTCTCCTTAACCATTTGCAATAGATTCTAATCTATTTTTCTCTTCAGCTGAAAAGTATTATTTAATTTATGATAATATTTCTTTAGCTCCTAATACAGGTGTATTTAATTATGGCTATTCTAAAGGAGATAAATCAGATCCAAATTAATTAATCTAAAATAATTATTTAAATTACATTAGTGAATTTACTATATTATTTAATAATCATTTATAAATTTTCTAACATATCTTAAGCATCTTAATTTTATAAATATGTTTCAAATGTTCCTAAAACTTATAAATCATTTTCTTTAAACATTTTTAATAGATAAATTTTTTCATTTTCTTATAAATGTTTTTATAATGTAAATTATCTCACTTAATTCATAAATAAATTATACATCTTGGTTTTTCTATAATCCTGAACATCATTATATTTTTCAGAAAGTAATTTGCTATTTAAAATAAAGATTCTTTTACATCAATTTAGATCTAGTATTCATTAAAATTCTAGAGGATTAAAACCCTTTAATAATTTCATAAAGTTATTCATTATGATCTTAAAACAATTATTAAACTTATTTTAATTTTGATTCATCTAAATCCATTTATGATATCATATCTTAAAAATTTTAATTAATTTCTTTATCTATTTAAATAGAATAGAATTTTTCAATACTATTATTATATAATATACGTTATTCTTTTTTTCTTTATACAAAATTTTCTTCACTAAATATTAAATCTTTTGCAGCTAAATTTTATTATTTCTTTTAAGATACTTCTTATTTGAGTTCATTTTATTAATCTATTTAGATTTCTTCTTATTATTTTTATTATTCTTATTTTTAAGTTGGAAAGTTTTGAAATAATTAAACTCTTTTTAATTCATCTGATATTTTACCATATGATTAATATTTATTATTATTTTCATCTTATTATTATTATTATTATAATTATGATTAAGGAGGTGGTGAAAGTGTTTCATTAGCTAGATTTTAAAAGTTTGGCATTAATACACAAAAAGGAGAAGGAGCCTTAGGTGATTAAAATTTAAATAAATTGATTTCTTTTGATAATTAATTTGTTTATTTCTCTGGTTCTGTTAAATGTTGATTTTAATTATGAATTTATTATAAAGCTTTTTTTAAATCATTAATAAAATAATTTATATTTGTCTCATATCTAAAATGTTATAAAGTAGCATAAATAGATCCTGATTTTGAATTTTTATATTCTTAAATAATAGTTATTTCTGATTTTTTAAAATTTTAATTAAGTAATTCATAAAATTTAGTATCTGCATAAAGTTGTAAAGGTTTTAAAGAAACCTATTATTTTTTAATTTCTTTATTATATATATCTGTACATAATCTAATAATTACTTAATCTTTTTCATTCCATAAATGATTTATAATACCATATTATTCAGAAGTAAATTCATAATTATTTCTTTCAATAATCAGATTTTTAATATCTTCCATTGATTCATAATTATTATTAATTATAGGTTATTTAGTCTATTTTAAATTTTAAAAAGGTGAAGTAGGTCTTTATTAATTTGTTGAATTTTCAATAATATAATTTAATTTCTCACATAATCCTTAAATATCTATTGTTCTTTGAGAATATTATAATAAAACACCAATAATCTCTTTATTTTCTTCAATTAAAAGTCTTTTTAACAATCTAGCCATTGTCAAATCTACTAATTCTTTATCTTCTAATTCAGCAACAATCCTAAATAATAAATCTTATTGATTTATTATAGATTCATTAGGATTTGATAGATTATATGACACTTAATCTTCAGGAATGTCACTACCTCTAGATGCTTCACGTTAAATTACTTGTCCTTAAACTCTAGTTATATATCTAGAACCAATCAATTTTGAATTATAGGAACCCTAATTACTTTGAATTTAAGATTCTTCAACCAATTTTCTTATTGATTTACTTCTTCTCTTTTCTGGAGATTATTATGAAGATAATTAAGATTAATTTCTAATATTAGAATTCTTTACACTAGGTCCTTAGATTTTAGTTTAAACTAGTTTTTGTAGTAATTCATCCATTTATTTCATTTTCTTATCATTATTCAATAGAATTGATACAATTCTCTTTGATCCTTTATACACCCATAAAGTTTTGTTTTGAATATCATATTCTCTATTCTAATCATTTAATCTATTATTAAAACAATAATAGAAATTGATCCAACTATTTAGATTGTTTATTAAAGGCTCTAAAGAAATTAGAAAATCAAATGATGATATATCTTTTTCATCAATTATATAAATGCAAGTATATTAATCATCTCCCAATATATTTTAAAACTCTTGTATATCATATATAAAGTCTATAAAATGAAGTTTATTATTGTAATCTGAAATTGTACTTAATTTAAAAGATGTATGTTATATTTTATTATCTATCATATTTTATCCATCTTCACATACTAAAGTGTAATTGTTGCATCTAGTTTAATTCAATTATTAGACAAATTATGTTAAATCAAAATAATTGCCTACGCTTTATTTATTTAAGATTTACCATCTAAATCAATTAATCCAATAATTTTATTTTTAATGTTAAATAATTGTCCTAATAATATTTATAAAGACTAAACATTTATTCTTCTATCCAAATTCAATTATTTAACTCTATTCTAATATTTGATTGTAAGTAACATATCAATTAATATTTATTTTTATTTATTAACTTCAATAAATAAATAATATCATATCAAATAAATTAATATATTTGTCAATTGATTTAAAATATAAATAAGTTAATTATAAGATAAGAATTTTATATCTACAAGTAATGAAATATATATAGAATAATATATTAGAAATTAAATTATAAGATATTTTTATATAAAATAACATAAAAAAGACATAATTTTAGTATTTTTTTTATTTTCAATGATATTAAATACTTTTTAAACTTTCTAAACTAGATTGACTTTGTTTTTTGAATGATTTTTCTAAGACATTAGTTAAATGAATTAATTTAAGTTTAATATTTTCATTATTCAACTAAAATATATTATAAACTATATGTACTTTTTAAATTAAACATTCCATTGATGATCTAATTTAACCTTATAATGTTTCTTTTTCTTATTAAATTGATGAGATCATCTTATTATATTTCAATATTTTTGTAAAATTAGCTTTTGTTGAATTCAATATTAATTCTAAATAATTGTTATTGATTTAACGAGATGTAACAATTTCTTCAAAATTAGCTGTAACTTAACAAGCAGTTTTAGCTATTTAATTAATTAATTTTTATTGTAATTTATCAAAAACAATAGAGATATCATTATTATCTATTTATTATGAAGCTAATAAACTTTATTAAACTTAACCACTTATATTAAAGTATTTTCTTTAATGATTTAATTAAGTGAGTATTTTATTATATATAATATTAAATTATTATGATGTTAACATCTTATCTATAATATTATCTTAATGAAATAATAGTTTAATTTGCATTTAATATTATTCTTTGATTGAAAAAAGTTCTTTTTTTAAATATTTGATTTCTTTAATAAGTGTATGAAACTTTAGTTTTAATCTATCAAAACTAAATGATTGAAGTTTTTTATGTTTTTGATAAAAATCTTTAGAATTAGTATTAGATAGAATTTTCATATTTTCAATTTGTAGAATATAATTTTTTTTCTAGTATTTTATCATTTAATCTTATAATTATTAATTTAGAATGCCTTCAACTTCTTTATTAAGACATTTAGATTCAATAAATTTAGTAATAATATCCATAGCTGTCTAATAATCAAGTTTATCATATTTTTATATTGTAAAATTTATCAGTTAATTTTCACTTAACTTTTAAACATTGAAAATCAATTATTATTCAATTTCATATAATATTTCTTAATGTTCATCTTCAGCAGATAATATAGATTCTTAAGGAATATTTTCTTATAGTAATTATTATTAAAGTTGTTAAATCATAGCATTTAATTTATCTATTTCTGATGTAAATTTCAAACACTAAAATAATTTGAATTATATACATCATTTTCAGCTGCCCATAATATTGCAATCATTTATCTAACAGATAAATCTGTGTCTTTCATACTATCAATTATTGTAGCATAATCTTATTTTAAGATTTATAAATGAGGATCCTAATCTAATTTTTGTATTAATTGATCATAATTATTCATATAAATAATAGTAATAAATATTAGAACAATATCAAATATTTAAAAATACTTTCTAATAAGTATTTTGTTAACTCTACATATGATCACTATTAGCTGTTTATTCATTATTATATTCTTAAGCAATTAATTATTCTCTCTCTATTTTCTTAGCCTACCAGTTATTTAATCTATATTATAAATAATAAAATACCTTTCCACCATTACTTCAATTTCTTTCTCTTATATACTAGATTAGATTTACATCTGGTGAATCTTAAATTTATTGAGTAAGATCAATATATTAATGCATAGGAAAGGATATATTCATCTGTTACATTTTAAATATAGATTTATACATTGTTCTTGGATTCATGTAATTAATAATCAAGATTATTTTAAATTGGAGTTTGCATTTAAGAATTCTCAGTTGCTTAAGTTTTTGATTTATATTAGATAGTATTTATAAATTAGCATTATCTTTGATATTGTTGATATATAGAATTAGTCATATTTTAAGTATAATTTGGTTTATTATTATATGTACTTCTTTTTGATTATTCTAATATTAATTGAATTATTACATATTTATGTGTCACTACTCTTTCTTAATTAGTAAAGTCTTTCAAAAACAGAAATAGAAGGGATTTCATGAGTTAATCTATTAGCATTATTTTAGATTTGTCTGATCTATATGAATAATAAATGAATACTTCATCTTCTTTTATTTAGTTTATTTTTTGATATTTATTTTAATTCCATCTATAAAGATCATTTATAGATCTTTATAAGTTGATTGATTATTTATTAATCTATTTTTATATTTAATTGATACTTCTGGTTTGAATAGATATTATTCTGGTTATGGTTTTTATTTGATTCTTAATTTAGAATTATTTTATAATGATTAATTGACTTAAGATTGTATTCTTTGATATTCTTCTTATGTAATGATTATTCTTTGAGAGTAGCATTTGTTCATATATTTTATATAAAATAGTTAATTAAAATCATTCAAGAGTATCAAAGAATTCTTAAATTGTGTTTTATCTACGAGGTCTTCTTATTGGAATTTGAAACCAATCTTGTCCATATAAGTTTTCAACATAATCAGTAAATGTTACTAACTGATATAATTTGTTTTCTTTATTTCTTTTTTATTGTTTTTTATTATGTGAATCATCATTATTATTATTGAAAAAATCATCTAGATCATTTTTAACTTCTATTTTTAAGATAGGTTATGATTGAAAATTTTCATGTCTTCTAAAACGAAAGGTTTTATGAGGTTTTTATATTTCTTATGTACTTTCATAATCATCTATTTTAGATAGCATTTTCTTTAGATTAAATTCAGATGGTCTTTATGTTTTAATAATATTTTAACTTTCCAATAGATTATCAATACTATCATATTTTAATGGAGATTAATTGAGAAGTTGCTTTGATTTTTCAGGTGACTTTAAAGGAGATTAAAATAATGTTTCTTAATCATAATCTTAACTAAACAAATTTTTAGTTAGATAGGATAGATTTGTTTTCCTATTAATCATGTCTAATTTATATATTAATTATCAATTTTCAGAATTTACTGTACTCATAATTTAATTTATTCATATAAAAGAGATATCAATCTTGGCCACTAGATACTGTAGCTTCAATAACTTAAGTATTATGTGATAAATATATTGTTTTCTATTCTTGAATCAATCTTTATATATTTAGATCTCTTCTTTTATTATTCAATTTAAATTAATAATGTTATTCCATTGGAATTCTATTGAATTATATATTTTATTCTTATTATCGTATTTTTGAATAATGCCAACTCTTTTATAAATTTCGAACTTCTTCAAAATATTTCCTATTTTATTCTAATAATGGTTAATGCTTATAAATCAATAATGAAATACTTGTGGTTTATTATTATGTAACAATCCGCAAAGTTTAGCATGTTTAATAATTTGATTCATTTCAGCAGCAGAATATATTTTAGTTGAATTCATTTCAGATAGTTTTCTATTCACACTATATGAACTATTTCTACTTTAGAAACTTTCATCATTATATTTCATAGATTAAGATCTCTATTTTGAAACTCTATCTATATGATCTAAATAACTAGGAGTTATATGATTATCCATAGGTTGAGCTTCTGAAACTTTAAGACTAATTATCATTTTATAATCATTATTACTTTGAAATCCCTAATAAATCTCTATATTTTTTAATGTATAATTATTTCCATTTTAATTTATTTGGATTCTCTAAATTCATTAATTATTAATATTATCATACTTCCTTTATATTTTATATAAATAAATATAATTTAAAAAAATACAAGTACTTATAAAATCCTGAAAATTATTGTAATATATAAATCAAAAAATACATGACCACTCCTGTATGTTTAATATTAATTAGCTAAAATAGAAGTTTAATATAGAAGATTGTTCAGAATCAGAAAAAGAGGAAACATATAAAAAATCATAAGATAATTAACAATTATTTCAAACATCTTTATTTTCCTCTGAAAAATAACACTCTAAATAATTAAAAAAGAAACCATTAGTTAAATTGACACTATAAGATTTCTTAACAAATTATGATTAAAATTTTGATGATGTTTTTGGTGAATAAGAAATACCATAACCTAAAGAATAAATAAATAAAAAGAAAAATAAAAAACCTACTTAAAAGAAAAAACCTAAACCTAAATCTGATTCTGAATCTGAATTTAAATCTATACCTAAAAAATCAAAAGTTGTAGAATCTGAATAATCAAATGAAAAATAAATAGAATATACACTTGTAAAAGAATAAAAATAACTAAATTAAAAAAAACATAGATTAACTAAAATTAATAGTAGTAAATTAACATCTGAAGAAAAATCAAATGATATCAAAAAATATGATCCAAATTCTATTGATCTACCTGAAAATACTAAAACAGATAAGAAGAATTTAAAATTAAGGAAATTTTTATTTAGTTTTGGTTTAGAATAATAAAATCCAGAAGATGATTAAGAATAAGAATAAGAAGAAGAAGAAAAAGAATAATAAATTGAAGAATAAAAAGAAAGTGTTAAAGAATTATAAACTAAAAAGAATATTAAATAGAAAAATAATAAAACAAATGATAATAATTAAATTGAATAATTAGATATTGATTAAATTGAAAATAAAAAAAAGAGATCATAACCTAAAAGATCATAAATTAAATAATAAGAAATTGAATAATTAAAAGAATAAAAATAAATAGAAGTAGATTAAAAAAATATGCTTAATCTTGATACATTGAAATTAAATGTCTATATTCCAGAATGCAATCCTAAAGATAATGATAATGATATTAATTAATGATTATACATATATTATCTTATCATTTTTATTATAAATGATGATGCCATTTGGTTTTCTCTGATAAAATACCTGGATTTGTAACATTTCCAAATTTCCCAAAATTTCCATAAACATTATGTGCTGTACTTAAAAAATGTCGTTTCACATTGAAACTATATTAATTTTAATAATTTTTATACTGTCTCTCTCCTAATTCTACTTAAGATGCATTTTTAGTTAAAATAGGTGCATCAGGTTCTGGTAATCTTGATCTAAATGAACCTGTATTATATGGTTCTAATAATTTATTAGTTGAACCAACATGTAAATAAGGTTTGACTTTATAATCATCACTTTAATTAAAAAATTAATGGAATACGAATATGTTGATGTTATGTATGTAGATTTTGTTTCATGTTCTGCTGGAGTCTTATTTGCAATTTCATAAAATGGTATAGCCTTTTTATATTATTATTATTTATTACTTCAGGATTTCCTTTTTTCATTTTAACATAAGAACATGAACTTACTTTTGTATTTTTAAAAAATGCTGCTGATTTATCTAACTTTAAAGATGGATGTAGTATCATTCTACCACTATGTATTGATTGTTTAGTGTCGGACGGTTGTGACATTATATTAATTATTTATTTTAATTAATGAGAACTAATCATTAATACAATTATAATTATAAATTAGACTAAATATTTTCCAGAGAAAAGTAATCAATTATCTATATATTTATTAGGTCTTATGATCTTCATTTAAAAAAATTGAGTGAAATAAAAAGCAAAAAATCTCATTCATAATCAAGAGTATAACATATAGAAATCTTGGAAAAGAGAAATAATATTAGACAATAAAGAAGACGTTTTGATTTAAGTGGTATATTTTCATGAAGATTTTATTAAATTTAGAACAATCAGAAAGAATCAATAAAGGAAACAGTTAATTATATTAAAAAATAACAGAAATATGCAATAGGCCAATGTAATAAGATTACTATAAATATGAAGATGAAAATCTACATCATCCTCATAATTTAAATTTAACTTTTCGTAAACTCTAAGCATAATAAATTTAACATGAAAATATTAAATTAGCTGATCGACTTATGAAATAAGAACCTGTCTTAAAATTGGATGAATATTCTCATTAATATAAAGAAAATAAAAGATTAATGTAAAGACTTTAAAGATATCAATAATGTTAATAATATGTTAATTCAATTAGGTAATAATCTTATATCTATATTAGAAATAATATAACTTTATCTAATCGTGATACAACAAATCATAGTTCAATATCTTAAAAGAAGAAGGATAAAATGTAGTTATAACCAATAATCAAGTATATATATATTTAAATATTAGTGTTAAGAATAAATCAATTGATATAACAGAGTTGGAAAAAATCAATTATTTAATTAATAATGAAGATGAATCAACTTTAAAAGAACTTTTATAATTATAAGAAAAGTAATAATAATAAGATGAAAAGAATTAGACAAAATAAGATTTGCCTGAAATTCCTTAACTTAAAGAAGAATCCTAAATTGAAACTATAAGATAAGATGAAATTGTAGAAAACTAAATCTAATAATAAATAGATAATGAAGTTAAATAATAAAGTGATGATATTGATTAATAATGAATTATTTCGTTTTCTTAACAGTATTATATAATAATAATATTAAATTTTATTTATTTATTAAATACTAATTTAACAGTCATTATGAAAACTAAAGACTAAGTGCTTAAATAAGTATATGAAAGTATTAAATCATTATATTTAGATGATAATAAAATATTTGGTAAAAAAAATAAGCCAAGAAATGAAGAACCAAATATGTTTGATATAATGAAATGGCCATTATAATAAGATGAACCTTGGGATTTTAAAAAGAAAATTTAAGTTGAAAGAGAACCAGAAACTAAAAAAGTAACAGCTAGAATTAATCATGAAAATTAACATTGGCAAACTGAAAATAAAGATAATTTTAGAAAAATTGAAAAATTAAAAATAGATGATTCTTAAATTTATGTTTAAAGTAAATATAATTTAAATAAAATTTATAGAATTAGATGATAAAACTATTAAAAATATTGCTAAATCATGTGAATGTTAAAATACTAAAGCATAATAAACATATTAATAATATTAATAATAAGAAGATATAGATGATTAATATAAATTACCTTTAAAATGGAATCCAAAATAATAATCAGCATATAGAGATAATTATTAAGTTAAAGATATAAAAGATTAAAATGAACTTATGTATTAATTAGAATAAAATAATAAAAATTTTAAAGGATAATACAAGGCATCACATCCATAAACTGGATTTTATTATGAAGAATCTAAAAAAGAAGAAGATGATTAAATTAGTTCTGATGAAGAAGAAGAAGAAGTTAATGATTAATAGAATGATGATTAGATTAAAAAAATGACAACTAAATTTATTAAAAAAGCAAAGACTTTAGATCCAAATAATCCTGAAGATGCTGAAAAATTAAAAAGAAGAAAAGAAAGAATAAAGAAATTTTAAGGTGAAACTCGTTGGATAGCAGATTCAGCATTTACAACATATTTTGGTAAACCTGCATGGGGTCCATATGGATATAATAATATCAATCCTGCAGTTGGTGGAATAATTTATGGTTAACATCTCTTATCACATAATGTTTAACCACATAGAAATAAGAATGATCCATTTTACATTTAAACTTATTAGAATGCATTAAGAAAAGGAGCTGCTATTGCTAATGTAGAACCAGAACCACCTAGAAATTGTAGAGAAGAGGATAGATTAAATCCAGAATAAGTGGAAGCATTAAAATCAAGGAATCCTTTAACTCCATAACCTTATTAAGAATTAAAAAAATAATTAGATTCAAAAGGTAAATAAGTAATACCTGAATTCAACATAAAGAAACCAGATTTAAGTAATACTTTAAGATTTGCTTCTGAAGCAGGGAGTGTTTAAGGTGAATCTCATCCATAATAGAATTAGAAGAATTAATCAAAAATAAAGAGACCATAATCAGCTTTGGATAATAATGGAACATAGAAATCATAAAATGAAAATAAATCAAAAATAAGTAATGATTAAAAAACTAAAGATTCAAAAAAAAAATTAGATAAGAAAGTTTAAATATAATCAGAATCAAATTTAAAAGTTGATGATCATTTAGCTATACCAGATAAGGCAAATAATAAGTTTATTGAAGAATTAAAATAGAAAAAGGAAAAAGCAAATCGATTGACTTGCAAAGTTAATGAAATAAATCCTTCATTATTGAAACAATCACCTAAATAAGAATAAAGGAATTAAATTACTGCTGATTTATAAGAAGTCAAATAATTTGATGATAAGTAAAATTTATTATAATCAATAGAAATCCACCTCCTAATTATTTATAATAATTAGATCCAATAGAATTGAATCCTAAAAACTACAAGGGAGTTCCATCTGACTGGTTACATAGAATTCCATTTGCAGGTAAGAAATAAGAGATCATAAAGAATGGATAATAAACAAAAGAATGTTTTGATTATGGCTTTTGATTATAGAATGATATCTATTGAATAAATTTGGTATCTTATTTTATAATCAATATTTAATATAATACAAATAAAATTAAGAATAATTAAAATAAAATTCCAATAGAAATGGCATATCAATAACCCTTTTATATGACTTCACCATAAAGATCTTAACCAACAATACAAGGTTATTATCCACAACCTATTGTTCAATCAAGACAGCCATAATCATATCCTCAAAAAATTACTTAGGTTAATTTCAATATCTATTAATATTTTAGGGTTATTGTTAGCCATAATACTAATAACCCACTCTTCCAGTTAAATAATAACCAGTAACTTTACAATAGCAACCTCAAAGAGTTCAATATTAATAGCCACCATTTGGATACTCATCTATACCATATTAACAAACACCTAATTATACACAAAATACTCAACGTCCTACTTAAATTTATAATCCTCCATATTAGCCTGTATTTTAATTTTATATTATTTTATAGCAATGTCGATAACCAGTTTAATAATAAGTATATCCAAGAAATGTTCAACAACCTTATCCCCAAACTTATTAACCTCCTTAACAAACATTTTAACAGCCATAACCTTCATATTAATAATCATAATCTTAACCATAGTATTAACAATAATTAGTTTAATAATCTATCTAAAATAAATATGTTCAACCACCTAATTAATCAAGACCTCAATAGGTGCCTTAATAAAGACTTGCTGAATATATATAACCATAATAATTCAGACCATAATAGAATGAATAGAAAGATTAAGATCTAGAAAAGAAATTTAAAGATGCAATAGATAAAACAAAAGATTTAGTGTAGAGATACTAAAATCCATAATAACCACAAAAGTAGCCATCTGATAATAATCATTAAGAATAATAATTATAAGAACTTGCACTTTAATATGAAGATGGATATATATATAGAGGTGAAGGATATGAACCAGCTACAAGAGAAGGATTTGGAATATTGACAGATTAAAATGATAATGAAGTATACAATGGTTATTGGCATGATAATTAATATCATGGATAAGGCAAATTAATAAATTTCTAAGCAGAATAAATTGATGGACCATTTGATTATTAGGATTTGAGTGGAATTGAAAATGGTTGGTTAGGATATGAAGGTAATTAATGATAATATTTCAAAGGTGAATTTTAGGAAGGAAAGATGCATGGATCTGGTATACTTTAATTAACAAATGGTGAAAAATTTGAAGGTACATTTAATGATGGTATGATTGATGGAGAAGGAGTATATTTTACAATTAATGGATAAATTATTAAAGGAATATGGAAAGAAGGCATATTAACAAATTATAATTGATTTGTATTATCAATATCATATCAAAATATGTTTAATTAAATTTATTTATTTAAGTTTATCCTATATATATGTTTTGATTATAAATTACTTAATTTACCGATTTTTATAAAATTTATTGTAAATTAAATAAAAATAACTATTTCCCTTATTATTATTGATAACAATGATATTGAAATTATAACTCATCTTAGAAATTGAAATAATTTTAAATAAAGGTATGGCAATATTACCATTTTCTAACACAAATTATATATCAATTATCAATTCTTTTTTTTATTAAAACATAGAAATTTAATGTTTTGAATGCTGATAGTTTCATTCTCTACTTCAAATTCGTCAATTTTTTGAGAAGAATTATCTTGAAGAAACGATAAGAATGAATTTTTGGAAATTTTCGATCTATATTAAGGTTTAAAAATCTTTGAACACAAATACTCCTTAGGGGTTTTTCTCTTCTGGGGATTTGTTTGCATCATCGATTTAAGCAATTCAATGATATCTTTATCAATATTAAGATTTGGGATATGATATTTTCCCATTATATTATTTTGAAGTTTAGTTTATGAGTCATTTCCGAAGGGATTTTAGTTAAATAACCTTTAGAAATTAACATATAGAAATACAAATGATACAAGAGTGTACCTAATTAGAATATATTGGCAAAGGGTGAGATCAGGTATTTATTTTATAAATACTCAGGAGGTATAAAACCTATAGAATTACCCTTTCTAAACTTATGATATTATTTACATAGGTATTTATCTATTACATTCAAAGGTTGATGATGTGAAATCACTAACTACAATCGAGTTAGAATCCCGAGAATAATTAATCATATCCAAATTAATACCATTATGTATAATTTGAAGCTCTTAGAAAATGTTTAACACTAACAATAAATTTTTATGATACCAGTTAACAATTATTCTAAAATCTCAATTACAAAAGAAAGAGGCAAACCCATTTTTTACATTTTTAAAATCTACTTTAAAGATATTAAATTTTGGTTTGCGTAGATTATAGAATAGTTGTCACCATCATAAGATATCTATACAATTTTTATAATGTAAGGACATTTCTAAGCATTCAATAGTTAAATTATACGGACTTCTTCAGGTACTTTGTCTTACCATAATTAAGTATCGAATGAATTCGACATCTCTATATCTTGAGAAATAAAATTAGAAAAAATTCTTTTCTCAATGTACTGTTTACTATTTCTTTGATTTGTTACTACAGACATCTTAACTTAATATTATATATACTTCATATTATGAATTGGCCTACATGACAGAATTTAATTTAAAGATATTACTTTTCTTAAAAATGAATTTACCAGAACAAAAGTCATACAACAAATCTAATTACTCCCTAGACCCTTCTATATGGTATTCTTAACCCTAGTAAAAGAGTCTAAAGTAAAATTCATTTGAACAAGTTCCTTCTAAATAATCATTCCAATCCATAATTGCACTCTCATCGCTCCATTATACCAATAATTTGAAAGCTAAATTTAATGAGTCCTAAATATTTAAGTAAGTAATACTAATAGCTTCAATCCCCAAGACTCTGAAATAATATAAATTTATGACTTCCTGTCTTTAGGAAAGTTTAACCCTTTAATTAGATATAGGTCTTTTTGATTCATTATAATAGTTAATCAAGATTTAGTGTTTTATTTTATAAATTAATTTCTCGTTATTTTGAATGTTTTCAATTTATATATTACTTGAAATATAAGTTGTTAGGTAAACATTGATGACGGAGTAATAATTATAAATATAAAATAACAAAAAATACGAAATGAAATATTAATTTAAATATTCTTTTTAAGTTGACTTCAACTTTAATAAGTTTCTGTTAAGAATTATAGCCTATTTAAACTTGATATTTAAAATAATAAAGTATTTAGCCATTTATAATTCTTACAACATTTATTCTAAAATGATAACTATTTTTGATTTAAACAGGAAACAAAAACAATCAATCTCTAATATTTAAATAATGTTTATCAATTACTATTTATTTACAAAGGTATATATTTTTATATTACTAATAAATGATTATTGTAAATTCTTATGAGTAAATAAATATTATGAATTATATTATTGAATATGTATATAATTATAGATTTTTTAATTAATTCGTTTTTAATATTAATCGTTTTTTAATATTAAGTTTATCAGAAATGAAATACATAATAGTTGTATTGTTTGCCTTAGCAGCTACAAGCTATGCTTCAAAAACTTAAGATCAAATCTTAGCACTTTTATAAGTATGTTGAAATCATTTATTCAAATAGACTGGAACAAAAGCAAGTGATGCTATTGATACAGTGTTTGGATTGTTAAATGATTTGAAATAATCAAATATTGATGCTTAATTTGCTGCAGATTAAAAGAATGAAACAGATGAATGGATTGGTGCTTAGTATATATAATTAATTAAATATTAGAACTATTGAATAATTCACCAAAATCAAAACCTTGAATTAAAAATTATTCTAACAAGCCGTTGAAAATAGAGCTGAATATGAATAAGTCTTATAATAAACCAAAAATTATTTGGCTTGGAATGAAGCTAGAAGAGATTCTATTGCAGCTAAAATTGAAACATTACAAGATAATTAATGTTTCAGCAATCAATTATTTGTGAAATCAATTAAACACAATTAAGAAGCTCTTGAAGTTATCAAACTTCTTAAATAAGATGTTGCTGGTTATATTATAAATGGAGATTCATTTGAATTTACATAAGTTAAAGCTTAATCAGTTGCTGAAAAATTAAAATAATATAGCAATTTGTTTTAAGAACATCAAATCAAATCATTCTTAGCTTTAGCTTAAGAATAATAAGTAAATTATTAAAATATTGAAGGAATAATCATCTGGAAATGGATCAACATTGGCTGAAAAAGTTTTGGCTGTTCTTGAAGGATTATAAAGTGAATTAGAAGCATCATTGGAGAATTTGAAATAAAATGAAATTAATGCATCTTGGGAATTAGCTGGATGGGTTTCATTATCTGAAGCTGAAATCACAAGTTTGGAAGTAGAATATGAAAGAAAATAAGTATTTGCTGATAGAACTGCTACTGTATAGATTATTAATTAAATTAGTAAATCCAAGCTGCTTTGGCCTAATAAGCTAAATCAAAGATTATATTATAAGAATCATAAGATGCCTTAGATTAAGCATAAGCTGATTTAGAAGCAAAGAGAGCTGATTATGAAGAAGCAAAGGCAAAGAGAAATGAAGAGAATGCTATTTTGGATGAAGTTATCATCATGTTCAAGAAATAAGTTGCTTCATGGTCAGGAAGATGATATTATTGATAGATATTAAAGAATATATCATTTATTCAATGAATAAATTTCACATATTCATTTCTAACATTTCAATTTTAATTTTTTCAATAACAGTCTCAACTAAAGATACCATTTCTTATTCAGTAGTTTCTCTATCTTTTCTATTTCTTTTCAATAATTCTGTAATTCTAAATTAAACTTCTCTTAAACTTTCAACTATGTCTTCTTCTTTTGCTTCTCTTTCTTTTCTTTCTCTATAATAAATTATAATTTAATTAATACCTATCAAATAATTCTCTTAGATCTGAGATTTATTCCATAAATTGATGGTATATCCTTTCTTCAACTTCTCTTCTTTCATCAATTTCATTTTAAAGATCATCAGCAATTTTAGGTAAATCCTCATTTAAATAAATATCCACATATTTATGTGATTCTTATAGTTCAACACCTTATCTATTAACATCTTAAGTAATGAAATCTATTTATTAACTAATTGCATAAGTTAATTTCTTTTCTTAATCTACTCTTTCTTTTTAACTAGTTTCTAATAATCTTTTTGCATGTCTTTCTAAATCAATAATCATTTTTTATGTTTCTTATTCTTATCTCACTCGACTAATTTTCAAATTATTAATACTTATCATTTTCAATTTCCAAGAATCCTTGTAATTCTTTAAATTTATTTGCCAATTAACTAAATATTGCTTCTTTTTATTAAGATGCATTTCTTAAATTAGATTCAAATTGGGCTATCAACTAAGCAATAATTGAAAATCTGTTATTTTTTCTATAATTTATTAATGAGAATTAATTCATACTCATCTTATACTTGATTCTAAATATTGTTTAATTTCTCAAAAATCCCTGTTACTCTATTTTATACATTGTCATTCATTTCTTTGAATTATAATATTTATTAACTATTTAACAGAATTTTTTATTAATTTAAATTTTAATTCAGACATTAATTAAATAATAAAAATAGTTATTAAATAAATGAACTCAAAAAAGGAATACTTAAAAAATGTGTTTGATTAGCATATTCTCAAAGAATAAAGAAACAATAAATATGAACCTAGTAGTAGCTTATTGTAACCTACATTTTAAAATCTAATGCATTCTCTACCATCTAATATTTAACTCTCTTAAATGAAATATCAAAAGTATAGATCAGCATCCACCAGTTTAGAACAATCTAAACCATTACCAAGTCCTAGTTTTGGAGGTTAAATGACAAGATCTCAATAATTTAGAACAAATAATATTCTAGGAGATATAAAAAATAGAAAATATTGAAAATATTAAATATTCATTATTTAATACTAAACAAATAGAATTAATAAATAATCATTATTCTTTATTACCAAGAACAGGAATAGATGTTGTGATTTCCTCTGATTCATTTACATGTAGCATACTCTTTTTAATTCTTTTCTCATCCTCTTCTATCTTTTCCAATAAAGGTTGATGTAAAGTCTCTCGAAGTGGAAAGAGAAGCAAAGAACACAAAAATCCAATTAATCCAAATGCAACCATAGGATGAATATTTATAGAAGCACAAACATTTATTAAAAATGCTTGAGCTATGCTACCAATTGAACCACCAGCTGATATCAAACATAAAGCTAAAGATCTAACTACAGAGGGAAACAATTCAGAAACATAAACATATGCCAATGCCCAAACAACACAGATTAGAAATCTCATTAACTAAGTTTTTGATATTAAAATTGTACTCCTGCCAATACTCCTTAAAATATTCTAAATACAATATGATCACTTTTGAAAATGAAATAGAGACTCATAATTCCTACAATAAAAAAACCACCTATAATATTCTTCTTTCTATTTAATTTTGTAATAAAAAAATCTGAATATAAGAACATATGATACCTGTTGTAGCATAAGCTAATAGTTCAAAGAAAGCAATAATGAAATTGCTTAGAAAGAAATCTAGGCCTAATTGATCACTAACAAAACTAATTCCATAATATGTAACTTAAATAGCAAAAAACATCATCACTCCAGCAATAAATACATATCTCAGAGATTTATATTTTAATAAATCCCAGATTGTATAAACTCTAGAGTTATTCTCTTTACTTTATGGATTAGAAGCTAACTCATTTATTCTTAGAGGTTGTGTACCATTTATTTTGGCTATCTAATTAAGAACTTTGACACATTTCTTCTTATTTTTTGAGTATAAAAATTGAGGAGATTCAAAAATCAAAAAATTACAAAAATTTAATAGAATAGTAGGCAATGCAACTGAAATTGCTAACCATCTCCACTTAGTGATAAAATATGCTAAAGTTATTATTGTGAATTCACCAAGGGCAAAAAATACTTAGACTCCAACATTCTAAATCTCTCTAAAATGACCCTCTATATATTATATATTTTATAATTTACATGAATGTTCATTAATAAATGAATAATGTACTGTAATTGCTGGGTTACCTCCAAAACCTAAAAAAAATATTCCTATAGCTATCATTGAATAATTCATGGCAAACTTATATAAAAAATAATAATATACTGCAAGTAAGAGTGATCCAATTGTAGTCATGCCCCAAGAAATAGATAAAGCTAATTTACGACCATAATTATCAGCAATAAATGAAAATACAAAAAATCCAGACAAAGATCCAATATAAACAATAGATTTAATTATAGATTGCAAAGATTTATTACAAGGTAACAAAGCGTTAAAAGCTGTATTTAATGATTCTCCAACCACAAATTCTCTACGTTATGAATCATCCTACATTCATCAAAATAATATACACAAACATAGGTTAGACACTTTTCATCTAAAGATTCAGATGTACATTAACTTAAACATTCTACATTATTTTTACAATCAACGGTAGGTACTATAAAAAAGAAAACTGGTGAAAAAAGTATCCAACTAAAATATGGAATTCTGTAAAATACTTAGTAATCATCCACTATAAGCCAAATATTAAAAATGCTCTTTTTTAATATAAACCAGCACCTCCAACTTGAGTTAGTGCTTCGTCATATGTCAACTATTTCAACTCAGCAGATTCATTTTATACAATTTCTTCATGCACAAGCATCAAATATTTAATAAATTATTAAAAAAAATATATTTTTCTTAAAATAATTAATACAAAATTCATAATTACGTAATAAAATCTGTAATAACAAATTCTAGTATTTAATTATTCAAGAAAATTAATCAAAGTCTTTAAGAAATAATAATCATCATTTTTATTTACTTTAATTTAATTATTTCTAATTTTGTTAAAAAATGTTCATTATCATTTTCAATTATCTTAAACTTCAGTTAGCATCCTATTTTAATATACTTATAATATAATTATTTCATAATTTAATTTTTAACAATTATTTTTCAAAATTAAAATTAATTATTTACCTGAATGTATTAACCAAGAAGGTTATCTCCTGCATCATCTAGTCCACTTTATAGAAATGTTAATGTGTAATGTAATAATTCATTATTCAATTTAGAATAAAATTAAATTAAATTATAACTAAAATAAATCACTCCCACTAATAACATACCACCTTATGTTTAGATCATATCATAAAATCATCATAAATAAAATACTTATAGCTCATATGAAAATAATTCCAGATAAATATCCAAAGAAAGAGAAAGTAGTTAATCCAATCAATCCAAAGATTAAATATTCAATCAATACTAAAATGAATCATTATTTTAACATCATACCTAATCTTTAATCTAGAAAAGTGAAATTAATTAAGTCTACTCATATATTGATAACATATATAAGACCTAAAAGTCAGAAATATTCAAAGTATTAGATCATTAAAATAAATAAATAGAATTTTTGTAATAAATTATTTTAAACTAAACCTAATAACAATAAAATACAGCATCCTAATTTTTATAATTGCAAACTTAATTAGAAGAAAAACTGTCTAATTTTATTAATAAATAAATTAAAGATCTCTCCAATAGATTATAAAATACATATAAAACTGAATTAGAATAGACTAATAAACATATAGAAAAGCTTCGAGCTTAAATATTTTAAATAAATATCACTAATAGTAAACTTATTACTGAAAAACTTTAAACTTCAAGTTTCAATGGTACTGAAAATTTAATTATTAATCATTCCTAAAGCCATAAACCATTACTATCTGATAATCAAACTAACAATTTAGATCAAAATATTAAAATAATTAAAAATAATTACCTAATTGATAAGGATTATTAAACTTAATCACATTACCCTTTAAATGATATAACAAATATTTAAATGAAATATATTAAGAGCTTGTAATCAAGTTTATAAAATTCAAAACTATCGAAATGTTCTTCTTCAAATAATAATAAAAACCAACAAGAAGGATCTCCCATTGAATTATTTAATGAACAAAATGTTTTAGATAGTCTTGATAATATTAAAGTTTTTGATCCTTAACTCTAATAATAATCTGATATTCCATCTGATACTACTAACAACTAATTATCGATGGATTTATCCTAGGCAAGAATGTCAACAATATAAGAAAACGAAAATGAAGAAGATGAATGTATTTATTAAATTGTTGAAAATAATTAAAATTAGACTAAATTCAGAAATCTTAAGAAATCAAAGGATTAAATTAAAACTAAATAATCTAAAAGCAAAACATTATATTATTGAAATAAAATTAAATATATTAACTTCAAAAATATCATATTATTTGATTCTTATTCCAATAAAATTAATCAAGAGTTATTATTAAAAATAATCTTTGTTTCTAATGTTGTAATCATATAAGATATAGATATAATGTTTATTGATCAAATAAATTATTTAATAATTTTGTATTTATATTAGAAGAGTTGTAAAAGATGGTAAATAATAATGAAACAGAATAATTTTTTATAATTTTATAATTATTTTTAAATAGGCTAAAAAAAAAAAAATTCTTAAATTTGGAATTTTTTAAATTTTCCACAAGAAAATTAATCAAGATAAAATCCAAAAAGTTAAAGAAATGAACTGATTTCACAAAATTTATGCTTAATTACTTGGAAATAATCGATTTTTTAGAAATAATTAAATCGATTATTACATTGAGAGATAAGTAAGAGAAGAATATTAAATTGTAATTTAAATTGAAAATAAAAGTAAAATTTATGTTTATTTGAATTGACATGAATGAAAGTTAAAATTTTTTTGTAAAATCTTCAAATTATTATGTGTAATGTTTGATTGATAGAGTGGGGAATAATAAATTAAATGTAAAATTGTTAAAAAAATTAAAACTGTTCAGAGCTTAAAATTCAATTTAAATAATTATAATTTAAATATTAAAATAGTAAGATATGTTGAAAATAAGAAAATATTTGAAAATTTTAAAGGTGTTTTAAATGAATTTATTTTAATGACTAAGTGATTTAAAAATAATTAATAATTTAGTTCGATATACATTGGTTTTTAATTATATTTTAGATATAATTATATACTAAGCTTTATGGATATTTAGAATAAACAAATTTGAAATTATAAGAAAAAGTTTTATATTTAAATAATATAGTTTTATAATATCGAGATATCTAATAATTTTGGTAACTTAAAAAAATAATTTAATTTATTTAGATAGGTTAGATTTTTCGAAAGTTGAATTTGGAATAAACAGTCCAATTAAATTAAGGATAGAACAAGCAGTCTATAAATTTAAATTTAGATTCATACCTTTTCACTTATTAATTAAAGTTTGTGAAAATATTTCTTATCTATAAAATCCTTTTTCTCCAATCATTTTAACTTTAACCTTATTTTAAAACATGATTAATAATTTGGGTACTTGATGAATTATTTTATAATTGCTAAAATATCTTTCTTTTTTTCACATTTTCTGTAAATTGTTAAAGAATTAAAAAATATTTTAGTATATTTAATGTTATTAGAATGAAAAACTATATCTTATCATCTAACAAATAAAAAGAAGGGAGTTTTTAAATAAAAGCTGATTGCCATGTGCTAATCAACTTAATTGAAAGAAAGTAATTTAAAAGAATGGTTAAATTTCCTTTTTTAAGATGAAAAAATAATGCTTCATCAACAGAATTTAAACAATAATTCAAATGATTTAGCAATTAAAATGCTTTGGAATAAAAAGAATTTCATTTTCAAATTAATTTAATAAATCAACATCTTAATAGAGTCAAATATTTTATCCAGTAATAAAGAAAAGAATGGTTGAAAAAAAATGAATTAATATTGAATAGAAGATCATCCTGAGGAATGAAAAGTTCAATATATAAGTTAGTTTAAGCCTAAAATAATTTATTTTTCATTTAAATTAGAAATGAAATCAGCTTCATTTAATAACAAACAATCAATTTTTAGAAAATCCAAGACTTTTTAATTTCAAAATAATTATGATTAAGCTAAATTAAAAAATTGTAAAAAAATTAGACTTTTATGGAATGAGCAATCTTCAACAAAAAATACTTTAAAATGAAAAATTCAAATAAATTAAATAAATATATATGCAAAATAAAAATTATTTAAGTGAGTTAAATACAAATAAGGAGATCGTAATTTAAGCAAAATAGATATATTACAATTGTTAATAAGTGATGTCATACAAAAAGACAACAATAAATCTTAAATTATCCGATTAAGGTGAAGTATTACATTTAAAAGATGGGGAAATTCTAAAAAGGTTAATATTAATTAATAAAAATAGAGAAGTAATATCAAATTAAA
Source organism: Paramecium primaurelia (assembly GCA_905182975.1). Taxonomy (NCBI): domain Eukaryota; phylum Ciliophora; class Oligohymenophorea; order Peniculida; family Parameciidae; genus Paramecium; species Paramecium primaurelia. The sequence continues at coordinate 364,641 of CAJJDM010000057.1, forward strand.
ATGAAATGGAGACGATTCTTAACTTAGAATAATTGAAGCATTTAAGATGGGAAGGATAATATGGAAAACAAAATTAAAAAATTGGTAAATGGACTCCAGTGTGGAATGAAAATGTATTAGAAGCAGGAGGCAATTATAATGATTTTGGATAAAAGGAAGGAATATGGGTTGATTTGCATGAAAACTACTGGGAGTATTTGATAGTTATATTATTATTATTTTAGGGGATAATAAATTACATATAGAGGTGAATATCAGATTGGAAAAAAAGTAGGAAATTGGAAAATTGAAATAAAATCGATGATGTCAGACCCTAAAATTATGTATAGATCTTATTTAATTTTAATTAATAGCGGTGGAGGTCAATACAAAGAGAATACAGGGGAAAAAATAGGAATGTGGAAAGAATTGAATGAAGATTTTGATTAGTAAAAAGCTTTGTATATTTTTTACATCTAGATGCTCATAAATTGTTTAAGCTGGAGAATATAGAAATGGAAAAAAAATTGGGTAATGGACAATCATGAATTTGGATAATGATAAGACTATGTAAAATCTAAATTTATATTAGTGGGGGAGGTAATTATGATGAAGAAAATGGTTTCAAAATCGGAAATTGGATAGAACCACATAATAAATTTAATGAGGAAAGCTTTTGTGAAATCAAATTTGTTGGTTAATACAATAATGGAAAAAAAATTGGTATATGGGAGATTTAGGTTGAATCAGCAGGTAGAAAGAACTTAAAGATTATGTATATAAATATTTAGATCTTAAAGTGCGTTAAATAATTATGATTAAGAAAGTGGTTAAGAGATTGGAAAGTAAACTGAATTATTTGAAAATTTCAGCAAGTAATATAGAATATTATTTTAATAAAGCTCATGTTAAATTATATATCATGGAGAATATAAGAATGGAAAAAAAACTGGATATTGGTAGACGTTATCAATTGATTCTAATACAGAAATGTAAATTAAAAATTTTTAAATTAGTGGAGGTGGTAAATACGATGAAGAAACTGGGTTAAAAAATGGATAATGGATTGAGATACATGAAAACTTTGATAGGTATTAAATTAACTTATTGCTTTAACTTTTTTAATTTAAATAGACATCTCCCAATTGGTTATTATGGATCATATAAGAATGGTATGAAAATTGGAAAATGGGTAACTAAATACTTTGAATTAAATACAGTGATGCAATCTGATCAGGATATAATGTAAATCATTAAATTTAATTCATTAGTGGAAGTGGTAATTATGATGAAGAAAATGGATTAAAAAATGGAGATTGGTTGGAACTTGATGAAAACTTTTGGAGGTAAATAATTATAGTAATGTCTTTTTAGGGGATGTTAAGTTAAGTATGTTGGAAAATACAAAAATGGGAAAAAATACGGATCTTGGGACACTTTACATTAAAGATAAAAAGATGAAGTCAAGATGTAATAAACAAAATTATCTAATATTTAGTGGAGGAGGAAGTTATGATGAGGCAACAGGATTAAAAACTGGCGTATGGGTTGAACTATATGAGCATTTTTACAGGTTAAATTTTTTTTTATTTCAAAAAGAAATATTCCGATTGTGTTTAGAGGAGAGTATAAAAATGGTGTGAAATAGGAACCTTTTAATTAGGAGGATTTGAATTTCATATGAGTTTATAAGATAACATAAACTTATAATGTTAATAAAATTAGGTATCGAATTATCCACCTATTGAAATATCACAATTTCAATCTAAGTGGAATTTTTAATCTAATTATACTCAATAGATTTTAAAGATGAATCTATTTATTCTAATATCTAGTTTTTTGTTGGTTGATTCCTTTAAATGAGTATTTGCTAAAAAAATAACGAAAACTATTTATGTTTTTAATTAAACAGCTAGTAATCTTTGATGAAAAACTATAAAAATAGAATTCTAATAATTTCAAAAAGTTTTTAATCCTTAATAAATTGTTTGTAGATTTTGAACAATAAATCCTACTTTATAAACATTTTATAAATTCAATATTTTTAATAGACTCTACCATATATTAGGGAAATAAATACCATTTTCATACACAAATATAAATATCTTATAATAATCTAAGAAATATGTTTATTAACTACTTTAATACTATATTTAATTATTGTAAATATCTCTTAAATAACTATTTTCGATTATATTTATTAATCCTTTACTTAAATTATACAAATTATAAAAAATTAATGTTAAATATATAAAAAAATGATTTTTATCTTATAAGGTAATCAATTAATTTTGAATATTGATATCGAAAAATATTGTCATTATTATAATTCAATTTATAAATATTATTTTTTTTAAGATCATAATATTAGAAATGAATGTATTAAGAGAATAGCAAATAAATAGATATAAGTGTATGAGAATGGTTAATTTAATTAAATAAACTAAATGCAAAAATGTACAATAATTATTAAATAAAGAGTTGAAATTTTTAAATTACTATTATCACAATCAAAATCAAATATAAAGAACTATAGAATTATTACTTATAAATAAACTTGTTTTTAATTATCTTTGAACAATAAAATTTAAAAAATAAGTTAATATAGATTGTAAATTAGGATTTGATTTTTTTAAGTTATTAATATAAACGAAATTAGGAATTATGCAAACAACTACTAAATTTATAAATATCAATTATTTATATTCTTCTTAGTACAAAATTATAATAGACATTAATTATGATGGGTTATTTCTGATTAGTAAAAATTAAGATTAAATAAAGTTTGATAAATTTTTATTGAAAAATTTTATTGGGTTAATATTGCTTGAAAAAAATAAAAGAAAAATTAAATTAACTTTTATTTTTCTCCAGGGGTTGGAAAAGAAACGATTCAATAGGGTAATCCCTGGTTAAGCAACATCTTCCTCCTTAAGTGAGCTGACCTTAGAGATGAGGGCAGCCTTATATCTATTTGAATAGTCTCACTAGGGTTTGGGTTTGGGTTTGGGTTTNTAATAATTTCAAAAAGTTTTTAATCCTTAATAAATTGTTTGTAGATTTTGAACAATAAATCCTACTTTATAAACATTTTATAAATTCAATATTTTTAATAGACTCTACCATATATTAGGGAAATAAATACCATTTTCATACACAAATATAAATATCTTATAATAATCTAAGAAATATGTTTATTAACTACTTTAATACTATATTTAATTATTGTAAATATCTCTTAAATAACTATTTTCGATTATATTTATTAATCCTTTACTTAAATTATACAAATTATAAAAAATTAATGTTAAATATATAAAAAAATGATTTTTATCTTATAAGGTAATCAATTAATTTTGAATATTGATATCGAAAAATATTGTCATTATTATAATTCAATTTATAAATATTATTTTTTTTAAGATCATAATATTAGAAATGAATGTATTAAGAGAATAGCAAATAAATAGATATAAGTGTATGAGAATGGTTAATTTAATTAAATAAACTAAATGCAAAAATGTACAATAATTATTAAATAAAGAGTTGAAATTTTTAAATTACTATTATCACAATCAAAATCAAATATAAAGAACTATAGAATTATTACTTATAAATAAACTTGTTTTTAATTATCTTTGAACAATAAAATTTAAAAAATAAGTTAATATAGATTGTAAATTAGGATTTGATTTTTTTAAGTTATTAATATAAACGAAATTAGGAATTATGCAAACAACTACTAAATTTATAAATATCAATTATTTATATAATGTAAATAATCAATTCTATAAATTGAAATACCAATTTTGATATATATTTATTATAAATAATGAAAAATAATAAATTGGCATCTTCCATAATAATATGTTTAAAACTATTGTTAATTATTTATTAAATACTAGAGATTAAGTTTATTTTATGAAATATATTAATTTATCTATTTTTATTTTAAATTATTTATAGAATTATATATAGAGATATTAATTCATAAATAAAACTTAAGTAATTATTATAATTCTATCATTTTTAATATATATTTATACATATAATTTTGATTAATTATTATTATAAATAATAGAAATGGAAACTAAAAATCCAGATGAGATTTCCAAGAGATTTTGTTAAATGCATGATAATTATGAGATTATTGCTGTTGATTTAAATATCTCTTGTAATAAAAAATTCCTATGTGCAAAATGTCTTCTTGATATGATTGGAACAAAAAGCATTGTTCTTTATGATAAGGCTATATAAATGATTAAGGACATGAAGAATAAATCAGATGAACAAAAATCAGAATTGAATAAAATTAAACTTTAGAATTTGAAATAACTCTAAAATTCAACTGCATAATTTGAGGGACTTATCAAGAATACATTAAGTAAATTATCGGATAGTATTGAACATTAAATAATTGAAAATTAAAATGAATTAGATACATCAGATTCATAATTATAAACTGTAGATTTAGAAGAAGATATTCAAATTCTATCAACAAATTATAAAGAAAATGAAGAGTTCAATATGCCTGTTTAAAATATAGATAAGAGTAAATTATCTTAGTTTTTTGATTCAATAAAGGAATCATTAATATAATTATAAAGTTCTTAACATTTTAATTAAATCAATTAATTAATTGAAAATATTGAAAAATAATTATCAATTAATTAAGATACAAAAAATAAATAAATTGAAGAATATGTAAATTAATATTATTATTTAGAAAACACCATCTTTAAATTAATTATGTTCTAAACATAACTATTAAATTATATCTGTTAATTTAAATTAAATATAAAATAATGAAAATTTGAATAGATTGGCTTGTATTTAATGTATTTAGGAGGTTCCTATTTAATATGTTACATTAAATGAAACAAGTAAGAGATGGAATCAATTTGTAGAATAACAAGATGAAATGAAATCAAAATATTAAAGATAAAGAGAATTTAAAATAAAAACAGCTATTAAATTTATTTAATAATTAAAATAATAATATTAATAGATACTAACTGATATTATATAATCTTTAAATGATTAACTTAATTAAGTTATTGAAGATTCATAATAAATTAAATAAATGGACATAAGTGTCTTTTTATAATTAGATGAAAAATCAATCTAATAAATTGTTAATATTCTAAGTTTGAAGGATTAGCATCATTCTCTTAAAACTATATAAGAAAATACAGATAAAGATTATACATAATTTTAATAATAATTAATATCAAAATTAAATAATTTAATTTAATAAGAATTAATTATCAAAGAAAAATTGATTAAAATCTCTAATAATAATGAAAGTGGTACTGAAATTATATTATATTAATAGAATAATTAGATGAATCTGAATTTGAAGATATAAAAGATAATCCAAATATTACCTAATTTCTTTAAAATTGTAGATTGCAATCATAATATTTATAAATTGTTGAAGATTCATTTAATTTTTATAAAAATTTTGAGATCTAAGTAGGTGAATTAGAAAAAAAAGGAGAAATAACAAAATTGGTTGGTGAAGTGTCTTAAACAAAATCTGAATTGTCATACTTCATTCAACTTTATTATTAATAATTTTAATTCTACTCAAATAAAATGAAAACATTAATCAAAGCAGATGATACTGAAAAGTCTTTAACACAATTATAATAAGAAAAATTATTATTATAAAATAAATTACAAGAAGAAACTTAAGCCAAAGAATAAAATTAATAGGAACTGTAAAGTCTATAAAACTAAAATGCTTCTTAATAATAACAATTAACTATTAAAATAGAAGAACTAAATTAAAAAATTGCATAAGCTAAATCATAAGAATAAACTTTATAATAATAATTACAGGAATAAACTAATTAATACAATGAATAAAAAAAGTAAATAGAAAAGTTTGAAAATCAAACTAAATACTAAGAACTTCAAACTTAGATTAATAATTTAAATTAAACAATAAAATCTACACAATTAGAACTCTAATAGAAGACCTAGTAAATAGAATTAAAGGATAAAGAATTCAAGAACTTATAAGAAGCATTTCCACAAATATAATTAAATTTGACTTTAGGAAAAATTACTTTATTAAAGGATGATTATTATTCAAAACTACTTAAAACAATAGAAGATAAAGCTAAAAAGAAAATAAAAAATTAATATTTGATTTATTGCGGTACTAAAGATGGATTAAAAGGGGAATCCTTTTGGAAATCTGTAAATGGAATGTCAAATTTACTTATGGTATTCAAATCAAAAAGTGATCATATTTTTGGAGGATATTCACCTTGTTAATGGTATGTGACTCCCAGTAATTTTTATGTAGCTGATAATACATTGTCATCATTTTTATTTTCATAGACCCATAATAAAATTTATCCTCTATAGTCTGGTAAGATGGCAAATGCTATTTATTGTCATAAGAGTTACGGTCCTACTTTTGGAGGAGGTCATGATTTATAAGTTTCTTCTGATTTTAATGGTGGATATTCTAATCTTGGAAATACATATCAATGGGATGAATATTAAAATGCATAAAGCAATCACTTGTTTGGTTAATCAACACCTTAAATAGTTGAATGTGAAATCATAATGTTAACATTTATGTGAATAATGAAATAGTTATAATCTTCACTATTAACAAATTAATAAATGAAGAACCTTCTTATAAATCTTAATATATTAATTATTTAATAAATCACTATTTCCCTCATTTTTTTAGAGATAAAATTTACTAACCAAGGATTATGTTATCAATTGTTAACCATTTGTAATAACAGTAATAATCAAATAATACAATAATAAAAATTATTTCTTTTCTACAACCTAAGGCTGCTTTTTCCCTTTAGGCAGTTATAAGATTTATTTATAAATATAATTTTAAAGGAAACTTAATGATTATAAATTCTAATTGGGACTCTTTTTATTAAATTATTTAGGTTTAATAAATTAAACACTTGATATGATGATAAATTAATATGAGATGTTTTCAGATTGGATTTTTGAATAATTAAATTCCAAATTATTCTTTTAAACTAATCCTTTTACTACTAAACAAATAGATAAGACTAATATATAATTTGATAGCTAGGACAAAAAGACAGATCAACTTAATTTTTGGAAATTCAGGAAATAATGTAATGATCATTTAAGTAGATCTGATCACGTTTTTAAGTTTTTTAAAGAGGTTTAACTATGTTATATTATAAGATCCTTGATTGAAATAATCCTTCATTTTAATATTCTATAAAAATAAAGAATATCCTAACCATTTTTTTTATCGGACAAGAAATCTAAGTAGATTCTTTAATGAAATTCACCAAAAAAAATATCTGGTCTATATATAAGATGTAAATCTCTACAATCAACTAACAAGTCGAAATCTAACAAGGTAATCAATTTGTATATCCATCTGATATAAATCCCTAGACATGGAACTGTAATATATGTTATCGCTATTAAATTCTTTTTACTTACATTATAATTTCATATTTTACTTTATCTATTTTTTTATTTAATAAAAAGAAGGTTTATAATTTAGTTGACTTTATATTAATAATTAAAATGTTTAATTATCTACTCATATATCTCTAGTTTAATTCAATAACTATACAACTCTTTCACATGACAAAACATAAATCAATTATATTTTCTGGATATGTCCATTCTTATTTAGAATTTTTCATTATAAAATTATATTTTATATTGTTTATCATTTCTATCTAAGTTAAAATAAGTGTAATTTAATAACAATTTTAGATATTTGCTGAAGATTTAATTTCCTGTCTCAGATTATTAGTAGATCTATAATAATTTTTCCAAAATCAGAGAAAGGTATGAGATCAAGTGATTTCAGCTACGAAAAGGTTTTCAAAATTTATTCATCTTAAAAAATTGCATGTGAATTATAAAAATCTATTCATAAATCTCTTATGCTTTAAAATTACATAATTGAAAAAGACTTTAAGTTAAATTGAAAAATAAAATTCTTGGTTTCCTAGAGCATAAACAAGAAAAATATGAAAACTACCATTGCTTTGAATAATCAGAACAAAATAAAGATGCATCACAGTGAATTTTTATATTCCAAATATAAATTATTAAATTTAATTTGTTCTTTAATTAATACTAAAAGAAATTTAAAATGTAAGTTTTCAATATTATGATTGCGTTTCTGATAACATATTTATTATAATGAAGATATTAAAATATTACAATTAAAATCAATAAATTTATATAACAAAACAAAATCTAAAAGTTTTTGTATTTATACTAAGAGTAAAATGTATTTCTCATTATTTTATTATTATTATTGAATTATAATATATGGATTATTTATAATATTCAATTTTATTTTCCTCATATCATATAATTACTATTAAATGAAATTATTTATTAATATTCTTGGAAATTTGAAATTATGAAAGAAAATAAAGAAATTTCAGCTTTTAAAAAAGAAAATTATCATAGTCATACTTTTTAATGTATTTGTTGGTTTTAATCTATTCTACTAGACTAATTTGAGTAAACCAATAAAGACTTTGAATAAATTATCTTAAAAAAATAGAATATTCACTCTGATGAAGATTGTAGATTATATTGTTATTTTTACAGATCAAGCATTAAAAGCATAATGGAAAAAAGAAATAGCTAATAACCACAAAGTTGATCCTATTTTAATTGTTTAAGATAATAGTTAGTCTTTCATTGAGAATTGTAATTTATTAAATATTATAAAGCCTAAACCTTAATTGAATAAGGAAAATGGGATGATGCTATATAATTATGCGATTAGGGAATTAAAAAGTATTAAAATAATATGAACCTATATAAAAATAAAGGTAAATAATTTTATAATTTTAGCAACTGCTTTACGAGAAAAAGGTTTATTAAAACAAGCAATTGATATTTGGGATGAAGGAATATTGAAGAATGATTGGAATATGGAGTTTTACAATGAAAAAGGTAATNTTTTTCATTATAAAATTATATTTTATATTGTTTATCATTTCTATCTAAGTTAAAATAAGTGTAATTTAATAACAATTTTAGATATTTGCTGAAGATTTAATTTCCTGTCTCAGATTATTAGTAGATCTATAATAATTTTTCCAAAATCAGAGAAAGGTATGAGATCAAGTGATTTCAGCTACGAAAAGGTTTTCAAAATTTATTCATCTTAAAAAATTGCATGTGAATTATAAAAATCTATTCATAAATCTCTTATGCTTTAAAATTACATAATTGAAAAAGACTTTAAGTTAAATTGAAAAATAAAATTCTTGGTTTCCTAGAGCATAAACAAGAAAAATATGAAAACTACCATTGCTTTGAATAATCAGAACAAAATAAAGATGCATCACAGTGAATTTTTATATTCCAAATATAAATTATTAAATTTAATTTGTTCTTTAATTAATACTAAAAGAAATTTAAAATGTAAGTTTTCAATATTATGATTGCGTTTCTGATAACATATTTATTATAATGAAGATATTAAAATATTACAATTAAAATCAATAAATTTATATAACAAAACAAAATCTAAAAGTTTTTGTATTTATACTAAGAGTAAAATGTATTTCTCATTATTTTATTATTATTATTGAATTATAATATATGGATTATTTATAATATTCAATTTTATTTTCCTCATATCATATAATTACTATTAAATGAAATTATTTATTAATATTCTTGGAAATTTGAAATTATGAAAGAAAATAAAGAAATTTCAGCTTTTAAAAAAGAAAATTATCATAGTCATACTTTTTAATGTATTTGTTGGTTTTAATCTATTCTACTAGACTAATTTGAGTAAACCAATAAAGACTTTGAATAAATTATCTTAAAAAAATAGAATATTCACTCTGATGAAGATTGTAGATTATATTGTTATTTTTACAGATCAAGCATTAAAAGCATAATGGAAAAAAGAAATAGCTAATAACCACAAAGTTGATCCTATTTTAATTGTTTAAGATAATAGTTAGTCTTTCATTGAGAATTGTAATTTATTAAATATTATAAAGCCTAAACCTTAATTGAATAAGGAAAATGGGATGATGCTATATAATTATGCGATTAGGGAATTAAAAAGTATTAAAATAATATGAACCTATATAAAAATAAAGGTAAATAATTTTATAATTTTAGCAACTGCTTTACGAGAAAAAGGTTTATTAAAACAAGCAATTGATATTTGGGATGAAGGAATATTGAAGAATGATTGGAATATGGAGTTTTACAATGAAAAAGGTAATTGAATTTTTCTATTAATTTTAGCTAAGGAATTAAGAAGACAATCCAATTTAATAGGAGTACTTGAATTTTGGAATTAATAAATTTAAAAAGAACCAAATAATATTTAGTTCTATTAAAAGAAAGGTTTATGAGAAATAATAAAATTAGCTGATTGTTTAAAAGAATAAGAAAGTTTTGAATAGATATTTGAATTATGGGAAGAAGGAATCAAATATAATAACAATAACATTAACTTTTATATTGAAAAAGGTAACATAACAATAGAATATCTTAAGCAAAGGTGTTAGAATAATATAGTAGATTTTCAGAGTGTCTAGATATGTGGGATCAAAGTATTAAGATTAAAATTAATGATATCAACTTCTATTAATAAAAATGTATTTAATATTTTAATTCATGTAGCTAAAACTTTAGTTAGAATTGGTAAACTATAAGAGGCTATAGATTGTTGGGATTAAGGAATAGAATAAAATAAAAACAATCATTTGTTTTATTAAGCAAAGGGTAAATTTTAGTAGATATTAAATTATTTAGAGAGGGAATTAAAACTATAAGGAAAATATGATGAAATAATTTAATTTTGGGATTAAATGATTTTACAGAACCCTTCCGATATATATTATTATGAATAAAAAGGCATATATATATAATTAAATGTATAGCTAAATGTTTAACAGAATAAGAAAAATATGAAGATGTTATTAAATTATGGAACTTAGGAATAACAAATAATAAAAAAAACAAATTTTTTTATCAAGAATTGAGTAAATAATTTATTTTAGTATTCAATTAGGTAAAGTATTAAAACATGAAGGTAAAATAAATGAAGTGTTAGAATGTTGGGAATTGGGAATTTTAAACAATGATCAGAATCTTTATTTTTATTAAGAAAAGGGTAATTAAATATAAGAATTATTTTAAGCAAATGCTCTAAAAGATCTTAATAAATTTTAAGAAATTTTTAATTTTTGGTAAACTTTAATAAAAATTGATCCTTAAAATAGAACTTATTATGAAGAACTTAGTATTTAACTTTTTAATTCCTTTTAGCAAAGATGTTAAATGAATTTGGATAAATGGGATAAATTATAGATGTTTGGAAATAAGGAATTTAGAATAATATAAATGATATTTATTTTTATGAGAAAACAAGTAATAGATAACTATTTAAATATTTAGGTTAAACTTTAATTGAATAAGAGAGATTCAAAGAAGTTATTGAATGTTGGACCATAGGAGTAGAAAATAATAAAAATAATTCCATCTTTTACTAAGAAAAAGGTTTAACTATTTTCAATTATATTTGAAGCCAAAGCTTTATATAATCAAGGATAAATTAATGAAGTAATAGAATGCTGGAATGAAGGAATTTAAAATAATAAACACAATTAATATTATTTAGATCAAAAAAGTAATTTAAATTTACTACATTTTTAGTTGATTTTTTAAAAAATTAGCATAAATTTTAGGAACTAATAATGTTTCTGGATTAATTGATTAATGAAAATAAATATTAAATAAAATGGTATGAAGAGAAATGTATTATATTTTATTAATTAAAGGCGAGGCATTAACTCATCTTCAACAGTTTAATAAAGCTCTACGCTTTTAGAGAATCATAATTCCAAAATTAAAAAATTTTAATTATTATTGTATAAAAAACGATTTATGATTGTATTTTAGATATTTAAATCAATAAAATTTTTGAATAATTGATAGAGCTAATATATTGTATCAATTTATTGTAATTAATTAAAAATAATGTTTTATCAAATTAATTTAGTTTGTTTCAAATTTGGTTCATAATATTTTGTTTTAATTTTTAGAGTAAACTACTTATTGAATTATTTTTCAAATTTCCAATATAGTATCAACCCTATTAGTTATTAAGATTATTTTTTATACTTGAAATTTCAAATAATATTATAAATAAGTTTTATCATAAATCCTATTTTTTAGCTGAGGAAAATTGAATTTAAAATTGCATTTCTCTAACAAAGATTAATAATGATCATTATTATTAAATAGATCCTATTATATTAACGAATTCTAATCCTTCATTTATAATAAATATTTGAAATCTTCTTTTAGTTTGACACTCTATTTTATGAAAACATAAAAAAAATAATGATTTTACCTTCAATTAATTAAGTAATGATAAATCTACGAAACTAAAGATTAATGGTACAATTTTAATTAAATCAAATTAATGATAAAGTTTTTCGAATAAATATTAATCGATTTTTAAGAAAATCAATAATTTATAACATAATCTAAATTAAATCATTAATCATAATTCAATTTTCAATATCTATACTTCTGTTTCAATATCATTCGATATTATTACCTATAGAATTTCTACTTTTGTTTGTGAAATATTAATTATTAATTCTTTTTCAGATTAAATAGTATCTGCAAATATAACACTGAAATTAATAATGTTACTTTCATTAAGACAATAATTTGAAAAAGAAATTTAAGAATTATCACATTAATTGCAATTTCTAAAAAGGCTTTCAATTTTAATTTTTTCTTAACATTTCACTGAAATTAAAAAAGAGCAAAATGTTATACTCTTATCAATAATTAGTTTTTTTTAACCAATTTTAGTAATTGTTTGATCTAATTCCTCAATGTACAATTAAAATGAATTGATAAAATTTGCTTTTAAACCTTAAGATTAATAGATTCTAATATTAGTATATTCTAATGGAGGAGCTTATTGATATATATAAATTTATACCAGTAATACATTTACCATCTAAAAATCCCCATTTTTTTAAACAATTATTGCATTGAGTTTCTAATCCTCCATGACAATCTTCACAACCAATTGAACATTAAACTATGTATAAATCAAATGATTAAACAACCCAAAATGTACTTTGTGGTTAATAATTTTCTGTATACATTTCTAATCTTATTTCAGGGGATAAATGATCTTTATTTATGGCTATATTATTGATATTTACTAATTGAGAATTTACACATCCAATATTTTATTAAGACAGAGCATTTATATTTATAAATTAAACTTACTCATCAATTTTAAAAATAAAATTTAAATTCTATTTAAGTCCCATTACCCAAAGTTTAAGAATTATCTTAATTTTGAAGTGTTTTGGAACATTTTGAATGAATTTTTTCATAATAAGCCCTTAATGCAGAATATTACTTCCACTTGAACTAAATTATTGATTATCATCAATCAGCCATCCCTCTGAGCTAATTGAGTTTAGCCAATATGATTCAATATTATTCAAAATTTTCCAATCAGATATATAATCTTAGCAAAAGAAAAAACCTTCAGGACATTCCAAAATTTCAAATATGAAATTTCGAAATCCATATGATTCCTAGAATTAAAAAATATATACATTAGATGTATCCTCATCTAAATTTGAAGTCATTTAAAAAACAAGAGATTGTGGTTCTGTTGTAACAATTAAAGGAACAGGAAGCTCTTTGTTCTGACTGTCTCCACTACCACAAAAATTGCTTTCTTAACCCTCAAACAATTGACTTGTCTATTCATCATTATCTTCTGTTAAATAGAAAGGATCAACATTCCAATAGTCAATTCTAATTAAAATTTATGTTATACTTCCAAAATTTGAATGAAATTCTTAATGAATAATGTCGTAGAAGTCCAAGATTTTAAGAAGGTAATTTAGTCTCACCAAAAACTCCAAACTCTCCAAATATATCATACTCTTTCCAATTACTTATTGGGCAACCATAAAAATCATTTATAAACCAACCTAATTAGAAAATTTTAATTATACTAGCTGTCTTATCTAAACCTGGTAATAGAGTGTAAATAGTACTCAAAGTAGTTTGAGATATTGCAAAGAACAAATGGAGGAATCCCAGATAGAAATTTAACTTCATAAAAAGGTAATTGATAGTATAATTAATAAATAAAGATTTAGATTGAAGAGAGAAATTTTTTGTCTAATCAATTAATAAAAACTCATTATATTATAATAATTAAGAAAGGTGATGATGTCAAATGTATTTATGTATTTTAAATTTATTATTATAATCTAAATTTTAATTATATACTATTTAAGTATTTCATAGAGCAAAGTCTAGATATTATAATTATTATGTATAATTAATTTTGAAATTCGATATTATATAAAATTTAGATTATTTTTTTTCAAGAAATCATCTCTTTTATTATTTCTTATTAATTTCATCATAAATATAAAGGTTATCCCAGGTTAAAATTGCTATTTTCCCATCATCTACTTTCACATCTAAAACCTCTTCACCTACATCTAGTCTAATTTCGAAAGCTATTTTTCCAGTAGAAATTTCATAAAAAGTTAACTTAGATGATATTATATAGCTTTCATCATGAGATATAAAATAAATATCCTTAATAAAATAATCTTAAGAAGAAATCCTTCTTATTAATTTATTTGAATTTGATATCAAGGTATAATATATATGATTCATTCTTGATGCTCTGATTTATAAAAGCTTAAATTTTTTGGTAATTTAAATATTTTTAGTATTTCTACCTCCAAAAAAATGTTTTGTTAAGTTTTTCCATTTTCTTTCAATTTAATTATAAAACGTGACTACTTTAGTAGAATTATCTAAATATGAAAATTGTTTGAAAATTTTACAATCAAAAAAGCTTTATTGTTCTAAGAGAAGATATTTATTCATTTTGAAATTTTAATCATAAAAAAATAAGTAGTTTTAATTATTGTAATTAATGCATTCAATAAATGATGCTTATGAATTCTACATTTATTATATTTACTTTTCTTTCATATTATAAATTAAATATTATTTAGGCTTATCTTATACAAAAATCAAGTAATTTTGATCTTTAGTAAATTAAAATAATTAAATATTGTTATTTTAATATCCTACATTTATAGTGCAGAATTTAATTCCACTTTTTATATCATAAATTGTAATATTATTGGTCCCTAACATTGCAAGAAACTAAGTAGAAATTGTTTATTAGTATATATAATCAGATTAAGAATGAAATTTTTTTAAATATGTGACTTTAGGCAATAAGTTTATATAGGACCTATATGGTATAATTTGTTGTTATGTATCCTTAATATTTTAAATTATTTAATTAATCTAAATTCTGTTTATTCTTTAATAATGGCTATTTCCTAAATAGTCGATAAAATCTTCAGGATAGAACAAAGCAGATTCTATTTCCATAATAAATTTATTAATTTTCCAAATAATATCTTTGTTTATTGATTTAGTATCAAATGTTTCCTTCATTACATTATAGATTCTAAGTTAATGGTAATTTTTTTCTTCTTAATATTACTAATCATTTGAAAATAAACTAGAAATTTAATCTATAAAATAGAAAACATCTTCTAAGAATTAAATAAGATTCAAGGAATACTGATAATTGAGGTTATTTTTATTCTATAAAAAGCAATATTCACATTAAATTAATCCTATATTGATTTAAAAAGCTCGAACAAAAACTAAATTCTCAATTTTATGATCATTCCTTTTATGATTTAAATTAACTTCTTTTATTAGAAAATTTAAAATTAAGGTTATTCTCTTATCTATATCATCATTTTTACTTTTAAATACATTTTAAATGTTATTTCGAAATTTATTCCAAATTAGAGTGATCTAATCCATTATTTTTATTTTTATTATCATCTAAAATGATGTTCAATTAATCTTAAATCAGAATTAATCATAAATTAAATTTTAAATATTTTCTAAACAAAAATAAATCTAATATATCATTTATCAAATTAGAATGATAAATATAAAATAAAAAGCTCAAGTTTTAGGATAATATTTTTTGAGTTGAATAGCATTTATTTAGAACAGTCATAATAAATAGTTATCTTAAATTAATTATAAATACAAGTAAATTATTTTAAATTAATATCTAAAGCAAAATCATTAAATCTCGTAATATTAATAAAGTTATATTTCTATTTTACTTTAGACTTTTTAGTTAATCAGTAATAGAATTAAATTTATAATTCAGTTGTTTATTTTACTTTAGAAGACTTAGTTAAGAATATTACAATTAAATAAAATGGTCCAAAAATTGGTTCTATTGGGTTCTAAATTATCCAAATTTTAAAATAAAATTACAAATTATCTAATAAATTAAACTCAACTTTCAGAATTTTATGATCGTATTGTAATATTCTCAATATCCAATTCTACATTTTAACAATAATGAATCTATGGATCTAAATTTTAGTATAATATAAATTTATATTATTTAAAATAAATTCAAAATAAACATATGGAATAGTTTAATAAATTTTTTTATCTATTATTTATGGATATACCAACTTAATATTTTCATTATCTAAAAAAATGAACAATAACTATAGCCAGGATAATTATGTATTAAATAAGGATACTTTAAAATAATATGAGACTCCATTACCATTTGAAACATAAGATGAAAAAACTTAGAATATGGATTAATTTTAATGTATCTATCTATGTTTATATTCTTAAGAATACATTGAATTTTAAGAAGTTTTAGTTAGAGTTGATTTTCTCAAGAGAGTGTACCTATTATTGACCTTAGAGTTTTTAATAAATTTTGGAATGATTGCATTAGGACTATATAAAAAATTGTTAAATTTGTTTGTGAATACTAACTTCGACTTTTTGTTACCTTGACCAATCGAGTGCAAGTATGATCTTTATAAATCAATTTATTGTAAGAGTAATGGAGTAGCATATTGTATAATTCATCCTACCCCTACTTGGCTATTCTATATTTCTTAATTATTTCTTTAATGTTATAATTTACATGTTATTTTGGAGGATATACTAAAAGAAAAGTAAGAAATATATAGCTAAGTATAGCCTTCTTATCATTACATAGCTTTAATTCTATATATTATTTTTTTTGGATTTACACTGCATATTTATGGCTCTTATTTTAGGAATCTTCTACAGGTATTCAAAATTTTAAATAATAGATTGTGCAATTATAATTATTAGCACTGCCATGTTAATGGTCATTATAAAATTATTGATTAGATTTTTGTTCGTATTAGAATACTTTTAATATGCATTATTTAGTAATCTATGGATTATATTTAATATTGTAGACAAAAATCATTATGGTTAAAGGAGTAATATATTAATTAATATTTCAAAGAAATATTAGTTGGAAATTTATGATTATTTGGTTGGATCTTTGTTGCTTTATGCTCTTATTATATCATTTTTAGTGAGAATTTATGAATTATTAGAAAAGCTTTTAGAAGAAAAGGAAAAATATTAAAAACAATAAAATCATTAGATATTGTAGATAATTTATGTTCCTATAGTAATTCAAATAAGATAAGATAATAGTTAATAATATTTAATATTTATATTTGTTAAAATCCACTTTAAGTGTTTCAAATTATAAATTAATATCTTCTTTAGAAAAGAAAGAAGATTCCTACTCATATGGGTTAGGATTTAAATAAGGTAATAATGAAATTTGATATCATATGTTTTTAACATCAAAAACTGTTTGAAATATATTTATTATTAATTTAAAACTCCCTTTAATTTAATAATATCTATAATTGTAATAATACAAACAAAATATACGTTTAATTAAATTAATTAATTTTATAATAATTAAAATATAATAATAAATATATCAAATATTTTAACTATTATTCATATTTAAATAAATTATTATTATTCATCAACATCCTTTTGAATACCATTTTAATAAACAACATTATATTATTCATATTTTTAGTTGATTTCAATCCATTCTCCACTTTTCAATCCATTTTATTCATAACTACCACAACTATTCTATAGTAAGATCACATACATTTATTATTTTTATTCCTCTCTAGATTATATTATCATTTGCCATTATCCTTATTTTTTCCCTTACATATAATTACCTACATACAAAATATTGCATGCCTGAAGATTAAAATTTTCATGAACTTCTGTCCATTTTCCTTATTTTTCTCCATCATTATTATAGTTACCTCCACCACTAATATTTCTAATATTAATAATACACATTTTATTATTTTAATACAATATATCCCATTATCCTTATTTTAATCCATTTATATATTTTCCTTTAAATGTTATTTAAGCATATCTTATACAATAATTATTTTACTGATCATAATTTTAAAATATTTCAATCCAATCTTCATTCCTTAATCCTTGTTCATCATATTCACCGCCTCCTCTATGAATTGTATTAAAATTCAATTACATTATTTCAATTTAATTGCTTTGTTTCATTTTATGTTATATGATCCATTTTCCTTTCTTTATTCCATTCTTATACTATCCATTAAAAATAGTGAAATGAGATTAATGAAAACAATTACTTAATTCACTCCAATATCCATTCTGTTAACCTAAATTATTATAAGTGCCTCCTCTATAATATAATAAAATTAATTATTTACATAGTTAATTATTATTCATTATTTTCCTTTATATGAATATTCCATTTACCAATCTTTAATCCATTTTAATAGTAACCAACTAAAATGACTTAAAATTCTCTATTTATTTTATTATTAAACAATAATTACTCTTTAAAACTATAATGAATCTCTTTCCACTTCCCAGTTTTAATTCCAAATTTAAATTCTCCTCCACCACTAAAAATAACTAAATACAAACATTAGTTTATGTTTTATAAAAAAGAATTCTTCATATATATATTTTTTCCAATATCCCATCTTATGTCCATCTTAATATTTGCCAATATCAATTATTAATTGATTTTATTAAGGTAATATTTTATCGTATAATTCTATCCATTAGCCCTCTTTCAAACCATATTCATTATAATTTCCTCCACCACTTTATATAACTTAGAATTTACATTGTAACAAATTTTGTTGAATTTTTCTTCTATAATTTCCACTTTCCTTATTTTTTCCCATTATGATAATTTCCTGCATAAACTACTTGAAGTTGAATACTAGATTAAATTACTTAAATTACCTATAGTTTCTACATGGCTCACTCCAAAAGCCCTACTTCCTTCCTTTTTTATCATATAAACCTTCTAATTCTAGAAATTGTTTTCCCCAATAGGCATTCCATAATGTAATTTTTTATTTAGTTTCAGTTTCTTCTCCTATCCATTTCAAATTACATAATTAATCATAATTTGTAATTATCTCTTTATTAGAATTTTAATCATTATCAATTTCTCTAATTAAATATCAAAGATATACATCCTTAATATCTTTCCATCCTCTATATAGCATAATTTTCCTTGTTAAAACTCAATTTAAAAGGCTTTTAATGCATTTTCATTTTAAGAAAACCCTAAAATGTCTATTAAGCCTTCTCTTTAGTTTAACCTCATATTTCCTTGCTAAAAATATTATCTAATGATTTACCTTTGAGATTATCTCATTATTTATATAAATAAAATCACTATGATTAATTCCTAATAATTTAGAATTTTGAAAGACATTCAATCTTTATAGAGATTAAATATTTACCCTATTTTTTCAGAATTAGTAGTCTTTATTTTTTCTCTCATTTTAATTGCTGCACTTTCACATATCTAAATTAGATTATGCTTGTTTTCATAAAGTTTGGAATAACAATATTGTTTTTGTTATTACCACAAATTGAGATGATTCAATTATAGAATTTCAGATATTTTATAAAGCTTAGAATTACTAGATTCTTCAATGTTTGAATTTAACAAATCTAGATAATATTTATCTATTTTTTCAATCTCTTGAAATATTTGGTTAGAAGATTCAATCATCTCCTTGATCAAAGAGAAGAATGTTTATTCGATTTAAACAATTGCTTTTTTGAATTCTTGTTTAGCTCTATCAAGTCGAATTGAATCATTTAATTAGAATTACTCTATATTATTTTGAAGATTATTTTTAAAAGTCTCCAAAGGAAGTATTTAAGTTCCTGTTATAATAATTTAGTGGTCATATTA